>CM060947.1:257501772-257949272 GCA_030765055.1 Mantis religiosa | reverse complement strand
GCTTAGAGTTGCCAGACATTTACCTTTCAAGTTAAGGATCAACCCGGAAAAGCTCCCTCACTCTGACCTAAATCCCTTGAACATGAACAAGGGGTCCCATGAACATGAGGCAGACAGGCTACCACTACGCTACAGAGGCGGGCATGCAATCTGTTCGGTCGGATCTAATAATATTATAATCGATTTCAATGCAAACACGTAATTGAACTGCTGCATTTTCAAGAGTAATGATTCACCTGCAATAAACTCATTTGGATCAGAATACGAAGAGGAAGGGATGAAGTTAAGAACCAGGAGGCTATAGATCGTAAGCACTCAGGTCAAAAATTTCTCCTGGACGTCCAAATGGGAATAAATGAATGGAAACCGGCAAACCCCTTGAGAAAAACGCCTCCTAATGGCAGGTTGTATAATTAGGAAGTTCATTAGGATTGCAACTCATAAGAGTCTTGTGCAGTTGTTGCGCTCCCTTAACGCCGACCAGGGAGCAGCACTAAAAACGCTAGTTCAGACGGGAATCGATACCTGGTCTAGTTTGCACGCTAATGCAGATACATGTGAAGTGTAACAAGGAAAGTATATCAGAGATATAATACATTAAAAATATAATAAAAGGCAAACGTAGGGAAGTAAAGCTAATGAAAGTGGAGGACCAGAAGAACGGGCTTTTAGCAGACACACAAACATTTGGAACTGTTACTAAATCGAGGTTTTGTTCGTTCCTTGCAGTCCGAAAAGCTCTCTAGGCTTCTTTGGATCAATACGGCAACATGACCAAACTAAATTACATTTGATTTTATCCCGGCCATATTGATAGTTGTTGTGTTAACGCAGCGATAAATTCTTCCGGCTTTTGTGGTCACAGCAGGCAAATTAAAGATTCCTTTTTGCGGCGCAGTTTTACTATCGCTCCTAGCGCTGCGTGTGTTTTATCGACAAACCGTTCCAAAATACTTCGCCTGCAGTAGCTTGCTTTACTGAGCGACTACATTCACAGAAACTCTGGAGTTTGGGACTTTCAAACAGGCATTTGTATTTAATGGAATCTTTAGGTGAAGACATAAGAAGATTGACTTAATATTTGAGAACATGAAAACTTCAAAAATTTAAACTAATCAAGAAACATTTAATTCCATCAAAGGTTTATTAGACATTGTGAGCCTTATCGAGACATAATTACCCCTTCAGTTAGTTTTTGTCTAAATCTACTGGCCTATCAGTTATGCAAAGGTAGTCTAAAATGTAGAGGAATTCGGAAACTATTCCTAGTACGTAAAATTTCGCCCGCCCTAGTGATGTAATGATACCGTGTCTGCTTCATGTTCCAGGTGTCTCGAACTCGAACCTCGGTCAGCGTGGTAAAGTTTTCCCTCATTCTAAAAGCTGAACGTCTAGTAACGCTTAGCAATATGGACCCTATACTCATTTAAACATCATTTCATTCATCGTCCGGTATGACTTCATGTTGGAGGTCTTCTCTTATCCTGGAAGATGAATGTCTGGTAACTCTAAGCTCTATGTACCCTGTACTTATTTGAACATCATTTCATTCATCGTCCGATATGAAATAACGTTGGAGGATTTCCCTTATCCTGAAAGATCAATGTCTGGTGACTCTAAGCTCTATGTACCCTGTACTTATTTGTACATCATTTCATTCATCGTCCGATATGACTTAACGTTGGATTTTTTCTCTTATCCTGAAAGATGAATGTCTGGTAACTTTAAGCTCTATGTACCCTGTACTCATTTAAACATCATTTCATTCATCGTCCGATATGAAATAACGTTGGAGGATTTCCCTTATCCTGAAAGATCAATGTCTGGTGACTCTAAGCTCTATGTACCCTGTACTCATTTGTACATCATTTCATTCATCGTCCGATATGAAATAACGTTGGAGGATTTCCCTTAACCTGAAAGACCAATGTCTGGTGACTCTAAGCTCTATGTACCCTGTACTTATTTGAACATCATTTCATTCATCGTCCGATATGAAATAACGTTGGAGGATTTCCCTTATCCTGAAAGATCAATGTCTGGTGACTCTAAGCTCTATGTACCCTGTACTTATTTGTACATCATTTCATTCATCGTCCGATATGATTTAACGTTGGATTTTTTCTCTTATCCTGAAAGATGAATGTCTGGTAACTTTAAGCTCTATGTACCCTGTACTCATTTAAACATCATTTCATTCATCGTCCGATATGAAATAACGTTGGAGGATTTCCCTTATCCTGAAAGATCAATGTCTGGTGACTCTAAGCTCTATGTACCCTGTACTCATTTGTACATCATTTCATTCATCGTCCGATATGACTTAACGTTGGATTTTTTTTCTTATCCTGAAAGATGAATGTCTGGTAACTCTAAGCTCTATGTACCCTGTACTTATTTGAACATCATTTCATTCATCGTCCGATATGACTTAACGTTGGATTTTTTCTCTTATCCTGAAAGATGAATGTCTGGTAACTCTAAGCTCTATGCACCCTGTACTTATTTGAACATCATTTCATTCATCGTCCGATATGACTTAACGTTGGAGGTTTTCTCTTATCCTGAAAGATGAATGTCTGGTAACTCTAAGCTCTATGTACCCTGTACTCATTTGAACATCATTTCATTCATCGTCCGATATGACTTAACGTTGGACTTTTTCTCTTATGCTGAAAGATGAATGTCTGATAACTCTAAGCTCTATGTACCCTGTACTTATTTGAACATCATTTCATTCATCGTCCGATATGACTTAACATTGGAGGTTTTCTCTTATCCTGAAAGATGAATGTCTGGTAACTCTAAGCTCTATGTACCCTGTACTCATTTGTACATCATTTCATTCATCGTCCGATATGACTTAACGTTGGATTTTTTCTCTTATCCTGAAAGATGAATGTCTGGTAACTCTAAGCTCTATGTACCTTATACTCAGTTGAACATAATTTCATTCTTGGCGCATATGACTTTAAATTGGAAGTTCTCTCTTATCCTGAAAGATGAATATTTGCTGAGTCTAATCTCTAAGTACCCTGGACTCATTTGAACATCATTTCATTCATCGTCCGATATGACTTAATGTTGGAGATTTACTATTATCCGGAAAGATAAATGTCTGGTAATTCTAAACTCTATGTACTCTGTATTCATTTGAATATCATTTCATTCATCTTCGGATATGACTTAACCTTGGTGATTTTCTCTTATCCTGAAAGACGAACGTCTGGTAATTCTAAGCTCCTTGCACCCTGTACTCATTTGAAGATCATTTCATTCACTTTCAGATACTACTGTGGAGGTTTCCTGTAATCCTGAAAGATTAATGTATGCTGCTCTAAACTCTATGTACCCTCTACACATTTTAATGCCATTTCTTTCATTGTTAGATACTTAAATTTGAAGAGTTTTCCTTATCCGGAAATATGAATGTCATGTAAGTCTATGTTCTATATTGAAGATCATTTTACTAATGATTTAAGGTTTTGGTTAAAGGATATAAAAAAGGAAGAAAGATAGAAACATAGAAAGAAAGAAAGAATGAAAGAGAGAAAGAAAGAGAGAAGAGAGAAAGAAAAAAGAGAGAAAGAAAGAAAGAGAGAGAAAGATGGAAGGAAAGAAAGAAATAAAGAAAGAAATAAATAAATAAAGAAAAAAGAAAGAAAGAAAGAAAGAGAGAGAGAGAGGGAGAGAGAGAGAGAAGGAAAGAAAGAATGAAATAAATAAGTAAATAAAGAGAGAAAGAAAGAAAGACAGAAGGAAGGAAGGAAAGAATGAAAGAGAAAGACAGAAGGAAAGAAAGAACGAAATAAATAAATAAAGAACGAAAGAAAGAACGAAAGTAAGAAAGAACGAACGAAAGAAAGAAAGAAAGAAAGATGGAAAGAAAGAAAGAAAGAAGGAAGGAAGGAAGGAGGGAGGGAGGGAAGGAAGGATGGAAGGAAGGTTGGAAGGAAGGAAGGAAGGAAGGAAGGAAGGAAGGATGGATGGATGGATGGAAGGAAGGAAGGAAGGAAGGAAGGAAGGAAGGAAGGAAGGAAGGAAGGAAGGAAGGAAGGAAGGAAGGAAGGAAGGAAGGAAGGAAGGAAGGAAGGAAGGAAGGAAGGAAGGAAGGAAGGAAGGAAGGAAGGAAGGAAGGAAGGAAGGAAGGAAGGAAGGAAGGAAGGAAGGAAGGAAGGAAGGAAGGAAGGAAGGAAGGAAGGAAGGAAGGAAGGAAGGAAGGAAGGAAGGAAGGAAGGAAGGAAGGAAGGAAGGAAGGAAGGAAGGAAGGAAGGAAGGAAGGAAGGAAGGAAGGAAGGAAGGAAGGAAGGAAGGAAGGAAGGAAGGAAGGAAGGAAGGAAGGAAGGAAGGAAGGAAGGAAGGAAGGAAGGAAGGAAGGAAGGAAGGAAGGAAGGAAGGAAGGAAGGAAGGAAGAAAGAAAGAAAGAAAGAAAGAAAGAAAGAAAGGAAGGAAGAAAGAAAGAACATTGTTATAACATTATAAATTATTTGTTTGCTTTGAGCAGTATAAAAACCGAACATTTAGGGCAAATCTTTTTTCATATTTCATTTCTGGAGAGTAAAGTCTCCCAAGCCATTGCAATTTTTAGGGGTACCTCAAAACATGAATTTCCAGTGAACACACCATATCGTATGTTTTGAGTGGAAATAAAATTTCGTCTATACTTAGCAGAGGAAGCAAAAATTGATTTATTGAAGGATTTCGCTCAATTTTCATTTGAATGTCTGGTTCTTTAGGAAAACGACGAGGAACCAAGATCGTATGTAGGCATCAAAGGGATTGGAAATAAGTGAGAAAAGCTTCATAAAATCCTACGCTTCCTTGAAATAGCAGAAACGCCTGTATGAGAATAAAATTCGCCCATTGAAGCAGTGGATGAAAACTTTGCAGTCGTTCCATTTCGGTATGTGATCTTTCCCTCGCTGTGTGTATTTGTATAATGCTGGGTAGCCACTGCAGACGAGAGGAATTTTTTTTTCTCCTCTCCCATCAGCCAAATTCCCTCTGTAGGAATAACAGCTGCAATAGCAGAACTTCTCTTGCAGTTGCCGCGCCTCGAGCTGTTTTGTTTTATGAAGTCATTGGACAAGCAGCGGTAAAGAAATATGATAAGGCACTGTGCATTCATAAGGCAGTACAAGAAACGCCTTGTGTTGCAAATATTAAAACGCTTGCGGTAATTAGGTAGCGTTCACGAGCAAACGTGTCTGAGATAGCAATAAGCGTTCATTAGTATTCCCAGGTCATTCCCACGGAAACAACAAAAATACACACTCAAAAATTATAAACAGCCAAACAATTGGGGGAGCATTCTTTTAACGTCCGTGTTTGTACAGATAAGTACAAAAGATTCTGTAAGTATATACCTGACGAGCCTTTGAAACGAACTCACACAAACCTTAAAAGTTTGTTCTGGCAGTTCAAAGTTCACAATTGTTGTCCCTGTTTAGTTTATTTTAATTAAAGTGCCCCAACGTTACGCCATATCAGACAGTGAATCAACTGACGATCGAATGAGAACAGAGTACGTACGTAGAACTTAGAGTTACCAGAATTTCCTCTTTCAGGTTAAGGAAAAAGTTCATATATGAAGATGAATGAAATTATCATTAAATGAGTACAGGGTACAGAGAGCTTAGAGTTACTAGTAATTCATCTTTCAGGAAAAGAAAAAAATCTCCAACGTTATGTCACGTCAGACGATGAATGAAATTATGTTCAAATGAGTACAGAGTACTTATAGCTTTCAGTTACCAGACATTCATTTTTCAATATAAGAGGACACTTAAAAAGTTATATCAGACGACGAAATAAATAACGTTCAAATGAGTACAGGGTGCATAGGATTTGGAGTTATCAGACATTCTTCTTTCAAGATAAGGGGAAACCTCCAATGTTAAGTCATATGGGAGGGTAAATGAAATATTGAAACGAGTACAGGATACATAGAAGTTATAGTCAGCTGATATTCATCCTTCAGATTAGGAGGAATCTTTCAACGTTAAGCCATATCGGACGGTGCATGAAATGATCTTCAAATAAGTACAAGGTAGATACAGCTTAGAGAAACAAGACATTCATATTTCAGGGAAAGGAAAAATCTCCAATGTTTTATCTTATCAGACGATAAATGAAATTATGTTCAAATGAGTACAGGGTCCATAGAGCTTTGAGTTACCAGACATTCATCTTTCAAATTTAGATTATATTATTTGTTGTGCTTATTCCACAATTTTACAATTTTGCTCTGCCAGGTAGCTCATAACCTCCATGTCTCCTTCTTACTTAAGTAATCCCTTTCTTCCCCCAATATTCCTTTCTTATATTCTTTACATTTAATTGTGTTTACGTTGTTGCCACCTTGGCTTACATAACACCCTGGTCTTTTGCTCCGCCAGGTAGCTCTTAACCTCCATGTCTCCTTCTTACTTAAGTAGTCCCTTTCTTCCCCCAATGTTCCTTTCTGATATTCTTTACATTTAATTTTGTTTACGTTGTTGCCACCTTGGCTTACATAACACCCTGGTCTTCTGCTCCGCCAGGTAGCTCTTAACCTCCATGTCTCCTTCTAACTTAAGTAGTCCCTTTCTTCCTCCAATTTACCTTTCTTATATTCTTTACATTTAATTTTGTCTACCTTGTTGTTACCTTGGCTTACATAACACCCTGGTCTTCTGCTCCGCCAGGTAGCTCTTAACCTCCATGTCTCCTTCTTACTTAAGTAGTCCCTTTCTGCCCCCAATTTTCCTTTCTTATATTCTTTACATGTATTTGTCTTTAACTTGTTGCTACCTTGGCTTTCATGACACCTTGGTCTTCTACTCTGCCAGGTTACTTTTAACCTCCATGCCTCCTTGTTACATTAGCCCCTTTCTTCCCCCTCATCTTCCTTTCGTATATTCTTTACATTTCTGGCCCATTTTTAGTATCTGTAAGAACTCACCAATACTTCTTACCTTCTATTCCTCCCTGCCCGTTAACATTTTTATAGCTACTATCCTCTTCTCTACTTACACATCCTATGACACCCCAGGCTCTGTATAGCAATATTTCTTACCGCACTTGCTAACAATGACTATGGCGGCACTTCCTATGCACCCTAGACTATGTACAGCCCTGTTTGTTACTTACCGTACTTGTTGGGAATGACATCGGGGTCCGTGTCCTCGGCGGTGGTTCCTATGCCGCCCGCCACAGCTGCTATAGCCGCAGGGTTGAGAGGTGTAGTGTGACTGGCAGTATCTGTGCTGGAAGTGTTCCCGGTTACCGCAGGCTCGTCCTGGTGCAGTGCCGCCTCCAGCTGACTCAGCTTACCTCCTCCCGCCCTCGAGCGGCCACGCCGATGCTGGTGGCGGCGGTACAAGGCCACCACCACGGCGCATACCACCACCAGCAAGCCTATGGCTGTGGCGATCAATCCCGTGAGCACCGGGTTCATGGGCAACGTGGCCGACGGACCTGAGAGCAAACATATTCCCTTACATGTTAGACACGCTACCTCTGTGTTCATGATAATAGGTAACTTCAGAATACACTTACTTACTCTTATATTGTAAACGACACAAGTATTCAATATAACATTTCACGTAAAATAAACTCTCTTTTCTATAACTTATTGTTACAAACTTGTTCCTCTATCTACTTCAAGATAAACAGTATCTTATTGTAGTTACAAGGGAACACAGTAGACTTTAAGTGATAGTCAAATGTTTTATATACATGACTTTCTCTACTCTTGTACAAACACTTATTGCTCTATCTACTTCAATATAAATATCATCTTACTGTAGTTACAAGGTGGATTTTAAGTGATAATCAAATGGAAATTAATTGTTGTTTCACAGAGTCGTGTGTAAGATGCACTATGAAAGGGTAGCGCCAGACTGAAAAATTCAATTCCATAGCCGGGACTTGAGCCACGGCTGGACGGATACCAGAACATCCGTGGTTCAAACCCCGGCTATGGCATTGAATTTTTAAGTCTGGCTCTACCCTTTCATAGTGCGTCCTACACACCGCTGTGTAAACTAACAATTAATTTCCATTAATGTACCGACTAATGGTTCCCATAGGGGCGGGTATCCGTCCCCATCAGCTGCCGTGGTGCGGGCGCTGCGGACAACCATCACTTGTTTTACCTCTGACGTTACCTGAGGGAACTCGGGCCGAAAATTCAAGCCCCTCCTTGTTAGGGAAATGTTCGGATTGGGTTGGACACGATACCCGTGGGAGATAGGGTACGTCACCGGGCGGGGTTGAGGGAAGCCTATAAAATTCCCGCGTACTGGCCTCCATAGCTAGTAGAAGGTACGCTAGACCACCAGGCGGCCCCACCGAGGTCATATCGGTAGCCTTCCCATTTTGGAGTTGGCACGCGTAAGTGGCGTAACCAGTTCCATCCCGTCTTGAGTCCACAGGACCAGATGTTGGGGGGCTTGTTAGTCCAACAATTGTACCTAATAGTGGTCCGAACTATAAAGCCCGGGTCTTAAAGTACTTACAGTATAGTAAGTCGCCATTAAGGTAGTTGTCTCTTGTGTTTATGAGAACTCCTAGTGGTTTACCGGGAAAAACATGAGTCAGTTGTACCTAATAGTGGTCCGAAATATAAAGCCCGGGTCTTAAAGTACTTACAGTATAGTAAGTCTTCATTAAGGTAGTTGTCTCATGTGTTTATGAGAACTCCTAGTGGTTTACCGGGAAAAACACGAGTCAGTTGTACCTAATAGTGGTTCGAACTATAAAGCCCGGGCCTTAAAGTACTTACAGCATAGTAAGTCGCCATTAAGGTAGTTGTCTCATGTGTTTATGAGAACTCCTAGTGGTTTACCGGGAAAAATACGAGTCAGTTGTACCTAATAGTGGTCCGAACTATAAAGCCCGGGCCTTGAAGTACTTACAGCATAGTAAGTCGTCATTAAGGTAGTTGTCTCATGTGTTTATGAGAACTCCTAGTGGTTTACCGGGAAAAACACGAGTCAGTTGTACCTAATAGTGGTCCGAACTATAAAGCCCGGGCCTTAAAGTACTTACAGCATAGTAAGTCGCCATTAAGGTAGTTGTCTCATGTGTTTATGAGAACTCCTAGTGGTTTACCGGGAAAAACACGAGTCAGTTGTACCTAATAGTGGTCCGAACTATAAAGCCCGGGCCTTAAAGTACTTACAGCATACTAAGTCGCCATTAAGGTAGTTGTCTCATGTGTTTATGAGAACTCCTAGTGGTTTACCGGGAAAAACACGAGTCAGTTGTACCTAATAGTCGTCCGAACTATAAAGCCCGGGCCTTAAAGTACTTACAGCATACTAAGTCGCCATTAAGGTAGTTGTCTCATGTGTTTATGAGAACTCCTAGTGGTTTACCGGGAAAAACACGAGTCAGTTGTACCTAATAGTGGTCCGAACTATAAAGCCCGGGCCTTAAAGTACTTACAGCATACTAAGTCGCCATTAAGGTAGTTGTCTCATGTGTTTATGAGAACTCCTAGTGGTTTACCGGGAAACACACGAGTCAGTTGTACCTAATAGTGCTCCGAACTATAAAGCCCGGCCCTTAAAGTACTTACAGCATAGTAAGTCGTCATTAAGGTAGTTGTCTCGTGTGTTTATGAGAACTCCTAGTGGTTTACCGGGAAAAGTACGAGTCAGTTGTACCTAATAGTGGTCCGAACTATAAAGCCCAGGCCTTAAAGTACTTACAGCATAGTAAGTCGCCATTAAGGTAATTGTCTCATGTGTTTATGAGAACTCCTAGTGGTTTACCGGGAAAAACACGAGTCAGTTGTACCTAATAGTGGTCTGAACTATAAAGCCCGGGTCTTAAAGTACTTACAGCATAGTAAGTCGTCATTAAGGTAGTTGTCTCATGTGTTTATGAGAACTCCTAGTGGTTTACCGGGAAAAACACGAGCCAGTTGTACCTAATAGTGGTCCGAACTATAAAGCCCGTGCCTTAAATTACTTACAGCATAGTATGTCGTCATTAAGGTAGTTGTCTCATGTGCTTATGAGAACTCCTAGTGGTTTACCGGGAAAAACACAAGTCAGTTGTACCTAATAGTGGTTCGAACTATAAAGGCTGGGCCTTAAAGTACTTAGGGCATAGTAAGTCGCCATTAAGGTAGTTGTCTCATGTGTTTATGAGAACTCCTAGTGGTTTACCGGGAAAAACAGAAGTCAGTTGTACCTAATAGTGGTCTGAACTATAAAGCCCGGGTCTTAAAGTACTTACAGCATAGTAAGTCGTCATTAAGGTAGTTGTCTCATGTGTTTATGAGAACTCCTAGTGGTTTACCGGGAAAAATACGAGTCAGTTGTACCTAATAGTGGTCCGAATTATAAAGCCCGGGCCTTAAAGTACTTACAGCATAGTAAGTCGCCATTAAGGTAGTTGTCTCATGTGTTTATGAGAACTCCTAGTGGTTTACCGGGAAAAATACGAGTCGGTTGTACCTAATAGTGGTCTGAACTATAAAGCCCGGGTCTTAAAGTACTTACAGCATAGTAAGTCGTCATTAAGGTAGTTGTCTCATGTGTTTATGAGAACTCCTAGTGGTTTACCGGGAAAAATACGAGTCAGTTGTACCTAATAGTGGTCCGAATTATAAAGCCCGGGCCTTAAAGTACTTACAGCATAGTAAGTCACCATTAAGGTAGTTGTCTCATGTGTTTATGAGAACTCCTGACTTTCTCTACTCCTGTACAAACACTTACTACCCTATCTACTTCAATATAAATATTAATGTAGTTACAAGGGAACACAGTAGACGTTAAGTGATAGTCACATGTTTTAAAACTGGTTGCTATGTTATGGCAGTGCATAACGAACTGGGTCATTCAGACCTACACGAGGAGCATTAGCTACCCCGAATAGTACCAAATTGGTTTTCCTAAACATGGAACTTGCGTGAATGGGGCATTATAAATTGTGACGAAACTGTAATTCATGTTTCTTTCACGATACGTTAATCTTAATTTAAGAAGGGCATTTATTGCTATTATACCCGTGGACTCACGACAGAAGTGAGGTCCGGGCCCCCGTCGTGTTTCTGAAACGGTGTGCTAGGAGGGCTCGCAGACCGGAAACCGACCTAACGTAGGAGGAACAAGGAGCATATTCTCCTGCCATGCACCGCCGATTCTTCTAGGATGGAGGAACGAGATATTAGAGGTATGTAATTAACCTATCCAGCATTCACCTACTGATTCTGGGAAACCTGTCAGGCCACGGAAGTCGAACGTGGAGCTTCCAAGTGCGGGCCACAGATACATCCGCCTGATTCATCCCGCTCTGTTTTCGATATTAAATTAAAATGTGACTTCTTACGGTTACCTTACTTCATCCCTTCCTCTTGATGTGGTATTAGGCTCAAAAGGTGTGTAGGATATTGCAGTGAGTGTATTCCTACCGTCCAAAGATGGAAATACATAAATGTGATTACGTATGTGATTGAAATGAGCGGCACTTGAGAATCAGCAACGCTGTTACGTCGGGAGCCTCACAAATAAATCATTGTATTTCGACAGTTTGGCATTTCCTATTAATGCGGCGAACGTGTATCTCTCGGTACGTTCTGGCAGATTGGAAAAATCGCTAATGGAAACGCCATGTTCGCTGATGTAATGATGAGAAATGACGACCTTTTGTTGCCAGCCAACTTTACCAAAAATTCGTATTGGACTTTAAGTGTTCACTCATCTGTTTCAAATTATATCTGGGAAGGCAATTGTCTCGCCTTTAAATATTATATTGAGTACTCTTTTGTAAACAAGTGACTTGCGTCGTCTCATTTCACTTCTATGGCAAGAGAAGACGTAGAAAAACTTTCTCCAACTGCCCCTTATTGGCTTCACCAACGCTTGTAATGATAAACAAGGAAACTTTGGTACGCCGTCCAAAACTTTGACACTAAACCATCATCAGATATACAACCTTTAAGACTCCGGAGCTTACACTATTTAAAAAATAAAATAAAATAAAAACCTAACTAAGCTACGCCGATGGCCCGGAATTTCATTGCGAAGGGTTAACTTTATAAGGTAGTATGCCCACTGTAACCTTAAAAATGGAGTGGAGTGGATATGCGCTCCACATTGGCTTCTATCCAACTAAAATACAATAACATAATCTTTATCTTCAAGTAGATAGAGCAATAAGTGTTTGTACTAGAGTAGACACAGTCATGTATATAAAACCTTAAACTCTGCTGTATTCCCTTGTAACTACAATAAAATAATGTTTATCTTGAAGTAGAGAGAGCAATAAGTGTTTGTACAAGAGTAGAGAAAGTCGTGTATATAAAACATTTGACTATCACTTAAGGTCTACTGTATTCCCTTGTAACTACAATAAGATAATGTTTATCTTGAAATAGATAGAGCAATAAGTGTTTGTATAAGAGTAGAGAAGGTCATGTGAATAAAACATTTGACTATCACTTAAAATCTACTGTATTCCCTTGTAACTACAATAAGATAATGTTTATCTTGAAGTAGATAGAGTAATAAGCGTTTGTACAAGAGTAGAGAAAGTCATGTATATAAAACATTTGACTATCACTTTAAGTCGACTGTATACCTTTGTAACTACAATAAGATAATGTTTATCTTAAAGTGGAGATAGCAATGTACAAGAGTAGAGAAAGTCACGTATATAAAACATTTGACTACCACATAAAGTCGACTGTATACCTTTGTAACTACAATAAGATAATGCTTATCTTGAAAGGATATAGCAATGTACAAGAGTAGAGAAAGTCACGTATATAAAGCATTTGACTATCACTTAAAGTCTACTGTATTCCCTTGTAACTACAATAAGATAATGTTTATCTTGAAGTAGATAGAGCAATAAGTGTTTGTACAAGAGTAGAGAAAGTCATGTATATAAAAATGTGACTGTCTACTGTATTCTCCTGTAACTACAATAAGATAATGTTTATCTTGAAGTAGATAGAGCAAAAGTGTTTGTAAAAGAGTAGAGAAAGTCATGTATATAAAACTTTTGACTATCACTTAGTCTACTGTATTCCCTTGTAACTACGACAAAATAATGTTTATCTTGAAATGGATATAGAAATATGTAATTGTACAAGATTAGAGGAAGCCAATGCGTGGAATGGAACCACTTTTCCTCGTATTCTGTCCTATTCAATTTGTCTGCAGAACGAAAGATAGTGTAATAATGACTTCTTATGATCCATAAAAATGTAGGACTTAATTGTAAACATTTTTATTAGCTCATTCCTTCGATGACCATAATTTTCTTAATGGCGGTTTTATTTCTTTTGCAGACTTTTAAAGCTAAAACAAACATTTCCATCCTCGAGCCATTTTTGTACCTCCCATGCAAGAAGCCGTATCATTCCACAATTTTGTATTCAGAAGACGTCTTCTTTAAAAAAGAAAAGGAACCCGGCACGCATCCCTTCCATTCTTTTGTTTTCCTCCTTTTCTAGCTGGTGAGGTTTTGACGATTCCAGAAGGAATTGCGGGAAATACATACAAGTGGAAATGGGGAGGATGCAGATAAAGCGCTTCTGGAGTGGCAGGCAGTGGACGGTAGTTCCATAAAGGGCCGCCAGAGCTCGTGGATTGTTAAATTGGAAATTCCGTATTATGATGGGCGTACATAAACAGGTAGTTTTGGGACCGTTCCTTGGTTTACTGCTCTATCAAACCTTTTTAAAGTAAAGAAATGATTCAGGAAGAAAGAAGTGAATGTCAACATGCGTAGCACGAAATATCTGCCGTGATGAATTATACATAAGGCTGTGGAAGTCGGCATGCAAATATTTCGAAACAATAAGCCAAAGAAGGGACCAGCAGCCATGAAATGTTTCGCAGAATCGTGATTTTACCTCTGATTTCTTACTTCACAACAGATGTTTCATGTTTATTCTAAGAGTACCTAGAAAGATACAGATTATGCGATATTAAGTCATAATTAAACATGAACATCGCTGCTTTAGCGACCTTTTGTACCATTTTATATAACCTCTAAGAATAATTCTTAGAAACATATTTCTACAAGAGGGTGTCACAAAGTTGTAATTAATACCATTGATCCCTCGGGCCATAATGTTGGTAGTTTCAGTGATTTGGATGCTTTTGTATTTTTACAGTGATGATCAAGTTCCTGTATTTGGTTGGCAAAACTTCCCGGAAAATCCATGACGAGATGACGGCTGTTTATGGAAAAGTTTCCCCATCGTATGACACTATTGTGAGGTCGAAAAGGAATTTTCAAGCTGGTCACATGTCCCTGTCAGATGAGCCAAGAGCTGGTAGACCGTCAGATGTCACAGTGAAGAAAGTGGAGTGTTTAATACTGGAAGACAAACGAGCAACTATCCAAATGATCATGAATAAGACACGTCTTAGTTATGGTAGTGTGTGGACGAACTGCACATGTCTAAGGTGTCTGCACGGTGGGTCCCACGTTTGCTAACCCCTTTTCAAAACCAAACACGGCGTGACCTTTCAAGACAGATGTTGATAATGTTGGAACAGGATGAAGATGATTTTTTTTTTTATCGACTGCTAACTATGGATGAATCCTGGATCTATTAGTAGATTCAGAGACAAAAGTTGTGAGCATGGAATGAAACCATGCCGATCCTCCCCTCACAAAACGGCAAAGATGCAGAATTCAGCTGTGAAGCTCATACTTTCAGTTTTCTGTGACTGTCGTGGAGTCATTCTTACAGGTTATCTTGTCAAGGGACAAACCATCACTGGCACATACTACTGCATTCTTCTGGACAAGTTACGAGCAGCTCTGCTTTGTAGTTGCAGTTGTGGTTTTGAGAACTTACAGCACCCGCCTTAATCGCTTTAGCCTGGCCGGAGGTATCCAATTCTCCGTGGATGTCGGGAACACACTGCCCCCTCGAGTCCAACCCAATCCGAACAACTCCCCGACGGGAGGGATTCAACAGTTCGGCCGGAGGTTCCTCTGGCAACGTCTGAGGCACCACGAGTTCTAAGGGTCCACAGTGCCGGCACCTCGACAGCTGAAGGGGACGGATCCCCTCCCTTACGGAATTCCTTTGACTTAACATATCTTTAACTTTGATTTGTCTTTGCTCCGCTCTGACTTTGCTTTAGCGTTGCATTAGTTTTGCTCTGACTTTCCTCTGGCTCCGCTCTGGTTCCGCTCTGGTTTCTCTCCGGCTTCACGGTAACCTCACTCTAACCCCACCCTAAATCACCCTAACTTGGCTCTGGCTAGATTTGTATAAAGTACTTCTGAAACACCCTGTATATATTGGTTCTATGTGGAACAATATCTAGAGAACTTCGTAAGCATACAACACGTCAGATATTTTGTGCTGGTGGTTAGCAGTTGACAAATTGACCTGCGTTTGTTCTGGTAATGCTGTATTATACAAATTGGCCTTTTCCCAATCATTAAAACTTGGCACTTACAAAGTTATTTGCTTGGCAGTGAACAAATTGACTAAATGTCATTTTATATACGGTATAATGTGTCACTGGCACAATCACTAGGTTCAGTGACAGCTACTGCTCTACCACGATGACTCTGACAGCAGATATATGAACTAAGTTGACTAAAGTAGACTAATCAATGATGTGTTTGAAGTAAGTTATATTAGCTATTGAAGTATCAATAACTGTACGTAATAACAATGAGAAGTGTCAAGTATAGGATTATTTTATCAAGTCTGTATAACTAGATCATTAGTAAAACACTTCTGTAACATATAATTTTTTAAATACACGCTCAACATCTACCAAAGTTACTATAATTTATCCCAACCTAGTTTAAGCCTGTTATAAACACCTGGGTGGGAAAAGAGCAGAGATATTGGGCCAGAAAACGGTTAAGCTGTTGATTGGTTTAGCGAAGTTAATGGGCGTCTTCTTTTATTTTCATACGTACGATAAACCCCTCCTTTAAGTACAGTACTGTAAGTAGTTTTCTGATCACTGCTCTGTGTGAGCTAATTTCGGGGACAGAAAAGTGTTCAAATGTTTCGATTCTTATAAATGTAATAGTCACTTGTTTCATCTTTCTGCTTTACATACCACATAGATGTGTTCTGTATACTATATACAGTTAAGACAGAAGACAGGTGAAATTATACAAACTATTAACTTATTATGTTAAATTAAGTTGCATTTTATTTAACAATTACTAAAGGACACTTGCATTCCTATACCAGGCAGCTTTCTCGCAACGAGGTCTGTATCGAGTTGAATGCTGATTAAGATGTTATTGTCTATAGTGTGGAGTTACTTCTGATATTTAACACTGCGTACCTCACAAGCCCAGGAACACTTATGTATATGCAATTTAAAATCAATAAGCTTTTTATCATGGAGCAGGTCGTTTATTCAGCCGAAATAAAACACAATCGAGGCAAACGTTTAAAAGTGGCGAGAGGAGAATGTTCACGCACTCTTTCGCGGTGCTTAAAGAAAGAAACCCAGAATCGTCTATAAAGACATTGACAAAGAAACTGGTGATCTTCTTGGTGTTTGCACAAGTAGTGTACATAGTGTTTGAATGGAAAAGCAAGCATCAGGAACTCTAAGAACACCGGGAAAATCGCTGCCGCAAGGGAGGGGATCCGTTCCCTTCAGCTGCTGTGGTTCGAGCGCTGCGGACCCTTAGCACTCGTGGTACCTCTGACGTTACTAGAGGAACCTCGGTCCGAACTGCCGAGCTCCTCCCGTCGGGGAATTATTCGGATTGGGTTGGACTCGAGGGGCCAGTGTGTTCCCGACAACCACGGGGAATTGGGTACCTCCGGCCAAGTCATGGCAGCCCGGAGGGGGTAGAGGTTTGTCTCATAAGTCCGAGATACTAGCCTGCAGAGCTAGTAGAAGGTGTGCTAGATCACCAGACGGACCCACAGAGGTTTTTGGTAGTCTTCCCTGCGGAGTTGACGCGCGTAAGTGGCGTATCCATTTCCATCCCGTCTTGACGTTGTGCTCAGCGGGGGATTTTTAAGGAATCAGGTATTTCCCTATAAAAATAGCCCCGGAGTATCCTTCGTTTCCGGGTAGAAGGAGGCCCGGTCCTTGATCCTACGAGTACAGGACTAATGGGAGTAGAACCTCTGGGCTTAACTGTCCCAGAACACTCTGCACATAATTTTTCGAAGTGTCAAGATTTGTTTCGGCTTAAACTTTGCTGGGGATGAGGTGTGCCTCCATTCCATTGATTGATGCTTACTTCCAGGGGTGTCGTAAGAAGCCCAAGTTTCATCTCCTGTGACTATGTGTCAGAAATTCTTAGCCACCTTCATCAATACGGGTCAAAAACTGAAGTGCACTACCCATCCGTTTTGTTTTGTGTTGCTCAGTAAGAAACTTTGGTAACCAATGTGAGCAAAGTTTACGACATTTCAGTTTTTCGGTAACAATTTCATGAACTAGTGATCTTAATATTTGGGGCAATTCCATAGCGAGAGCACTAATTGTAAACTTGCGGTTTTCCTGGATCTTGTCATCATCGCGTGAACCAGTCCTTCTGTAACCAAAGATGGACGCCCACTTCGTTCTTCATCGTGCACTTCACTACGTCCTTCATTGACCTTTCGGTCCCATCTTCTGACCATTATGTCACTCATCGCATTTTGTCCGTAAACATCACAAATTTGCCTATAAATTTCAATTGGTTTTACTTTCCTAGCATTCAGAAAACGAATCACAGATCTGATTTCACAAGCGGCGGGATTTTCAGTCAACACTGATATTGTAAACAAGCATACGTGGCTGACAGCGATCTCACAATGCCGCACGTTTTTCTCCTTGATACAGAGCGTCTACCGCGCATTTGCGGAACTGCGATCGCAGCGCTGTAGCGGAGTTAAATTGAAACAGAGCTTAATTTCTGGACGCTTCTTGTATATTTTAGAGGATAGTAAATCCTCAGTTGTTAATTTTTATGGAGTACTTATGTAATTTATCATTGATTTGTATAGCAATACTGCTGATCAGTCAGAAAATAATTTTTTTAAAAAAGTACAGTCCTAACTCTTTTCGCCGCCACTAGTGTTATATGCACTGTACTGTGGTGCCATCTGTCACGCATTCACAAAGGGTTTGATAAATTTTTAAACTCAATAGTATTTGATAATGGAGTTTTAAATATGTATTTCGTAGAAATATTAAATACACGGTATATAAAAATATAAAGTATTGCTGGAACACAAATGACGTGATCTGTCACTCAAAGTTTCGAGCAGAAGAAAGAATGAATGCAAATGGCACGTTCGTTATATTTACACAGATCCAGTAATGATGAAAGCTCTCATTAAGGCTATCGTAAAACACTGGTCAATGAGGTTGTTTATTCTGCTCCAATTTATAGCTGTATTGGAAATTAAGCCAATGATCCCAGGGCTCTCTTTTGTGGAGCGTTTGCCCGTATAAAATTAGTTTCATGTACTACATGTGCGTATTATCCACTTGCTTTCTGTTTGCAGTGAAATATTAATGTAATGCCAGGAAAACCTGTCCTTATTATAATATTACAGTCGTAAATTTTGTATTGCCATGGAAACCACTATTTCACTTTTGACTTCCCCATAGTAACTACAAATAATGTCCGGATATACATACTTTGGGATTATCTCAACCTGAAAGATCTTTTTATTATTATCTACTAGGGAAATGATTGTAATTCACTAAAAAGATCCATCTCGAAGTTTTAATGAAAATAAACAATTTGGTAGCCTCTAAACAAATACAGTTTTAATGCATCTTAACATCTCTTAAAACCAGTGGCGCCTGGTGGGTTAAATTGTTGGTGGTGCACAAATGAAAAATAAAATACAGAGTAGTAGTGACTCACCTATTTATACAGATTCTCTGCTCTACTCTCCTTAGACCTGGCGAATCTATCGATAACTTTTGCGTTGAAGTCGCTGATCTTCATAACAAACTCTCTCTCTCTCTCTCTCTCTCTCTCTCTCTCTCTCTCTCTCTCTCTCTCTCTCTCTCTCTCTCTCTCTCTCTCTCTCTCTCTCTCTCTTTCTCTCTCTCTCTCTCTCAACTGAAAGCATTGCTAATGCTGACAATCGGTCCTGTGACATTGTGCTCCTAAGGGAAGTTTTTATTCTTTTTAAAGTTGAGAAACGGCATTCTGCTTCAGCGGTAGACATTAGCATAGTTAACAGTACTCGGAGGAGTTTGACATATTCGCTGAATGTAGTACATAAATTGTTTTCCTTATTGAAGTCCATCAAGCACAAAGCGCCGGACATTCCATGAAATTCCACTCGACTGTAAATTACAGTCAGTTCTCTACGAATTTTTGTTCCAATGATAAAAGGATAGAACCTTATTGTTTCTCTAAGGGAATCCTCTGGAAATGTCGTACAAATTTTCTTGATGAAACAAAGTTGAGGCTACCAGATGCCCCGTGAAGCTAAATCTGTCCTTTGCTTCTCTAAGAATATCACATACTTCAAGAGCTTCTCTTCTTTTCACATCATGATCTTCTATTCTTCTCCTCTTAATTGCAGCTTCTTCGTGTTCCTCGATATCCAAGCTATTTCTTACCTTTTGCACTTCCCTTTTAAATGCGTTAAGCTGGGCGATGGCAAACGTTGCATTGCAGTCTCGTTTCTGCAGCTAATTGAACAAAATGTCCACATGTGGCATGATCTTGTAGAAGAAAGACAGCCACAATACAAAATTATAATCTTTCAAAGTGGCCATAAACCCAGAATCCGCAACAGGTGTGGCGTTGTTGTTTAACAGAGCTCTCTTCTGAATAACCTCCATGCATTTAATTAAATTCTCCCTGTGTTCGAAAAGCAGAGCACACAGAAGCTAAGCCTGAAGGTCATGCTATAGCCGTTGCTAAGAGTAGGAGGAGCTAGGTTTATAAACCTCCATTTAAGCAATGTATAAGAAGCCCCTCCCATCTCTTCACCTTCCCGCAACCCCTCAGAGAGCCTACATTTCGGTGAAATCTTAGGTTAACTCTTCACTGCAAACCTGCGGCTCCTACAGCTTATCACAGTTTATTTCGACTTCTGCGGCCATGGGCAGCTACAGACGATAAGCGTAATTGAAACATGTTTGTATATAAAGCAATGCAAACAAGTACAGCTTTAATGTGCAAAATGCACCTGTTGTACATTCAGAATCAGTGGGTGTAGCGCAAACCTGCAACCTTATGGAGGAACCGCCCCTGCTTAAAACACCGGGGAAAATGTTTAGAGCTTTTGAGAGTTACAAATAAATGTTTGGCTTTTGTTAAATTTGTTTCAGTTTTTATAGACTGAACCATTTGCTAAGTATTCGTTGTTATTTCCTTGAGTTGTCTAATGGTTTACTGCTCTCAAAACTCTATATTACTTATTTCATATCCTAGACAAAAAGAGGATACGTAATTTCAAACCCACAGCACAGCAAATAGCTCTGAAATGTCCTGACTACCACTTACAGAATAAAGTATTTTATGGCCAATGAAAAATTACCACCAAAATTAACCTTAAATAGCAGAAAGTGAACAAAGAATGTCATAGGAATGTATAAACAATAAACTTTTGAACAACATTCATATGTTTATGTGACAGTATAACCCATAATCCAAACGAAGGGTGCTTTACGGTTCCCGCATCTGTAGAGAGGTGGTAGCGCTTCTGTTGTTTAACATGCACGGAGTTCAAATCTCGGTCCGGATAAAAATTATATGACTTAACGGTGGATGTTGAGCTCTATGTACCCTGTACTGATTTAAACATCATTTCATTCATCGTTGAATGTTTTCCCTTATCTTGAAAATGAACGCCTGGTAATTCTAATCTCCATGTATCGTGTCCTCATTTGAAATTCATTTCATTCATCGTCCGGTATGATTTAGCACTGAAGGCTTTCCCTTATCCTGAAAGATGAATGTGTGGTAAAGCGATGCTCTATGTACCCTGTACTCATTTGAGCATCATATAATTCATCATACGATATGATATAACGTTGGAGGTTTTCCCTTACCCTGAAAGATGAATGTCTGCTAACTCTAAGCTCTATGTATCGTGTACTCATATGAACATCATTTCATTCACCGTCCGATATGACTTAACGTTAGAGGTTTTATTTTAACCTGAAAGATGAAGGTCTGGTAACTCTAAGCTCTATGTATCATGTACTCATTTGAACATCACTTCATTCATCGTCTGATATGACAACTTTGGAGATCTTTTCTTATTCTGAGAGATGTATATCTGGAAAATTTATGCTCTATGTACTCTGTACTTATTTGAACATCATTTTATTCATCGTCCGGTGTTAACGTTGAAGGTTTTCCTTTACCCTGAAAGATGAATGTCTGGTAACTCTAAGCTATAAGTTTCATGTACTCATTTGAACATCATTTCATATCGTCCGATATAAGAACGTTGGAGGTTTTTTCTAATTCTGAAAGATTGATATATGTAAACTTTGAGCTCTATTTACCCTTTACACATGTGGACATCATTTCAAGTATCGTCCGATATGACTTAATGCTGAAGGTTTTCTCATAAATGTCTGGTAACTCTAAGCTCTGTGTACCCTGTCCCCTTTGAACATCACTTCATTCGTCGGCCAATATGACAACTTTGGAGGTTCTTTCTTATTCTAAAAGATGGATATCTGGTAAGTTTGAGGTCTATGTTCCCTGTGCCCATATGAACATCATTTCATTTATCTTCAGATGTGACAACATTGGAAGTTTTTTCTTATTCTGAAAGATCGATATATGGTAAATTTAAGCTGCATGTAACCTGCACTCATTTGAACGTTATCTCATTTATCGTCCGATATGACAACGTTGGAGGTTTTCTCTTATCCTGAAGTATAAATGTCTGTTAACTCCAAGTTCTTTGTACCCTGTACTTATTTGAACATCATTTCATTCATCGTCCGATATGGCCTAACGTTGGTGATTTTCGGTATCCTGAAAGATAAATGTCTGGTAACTCTAAGCTATATGTACCCTGTACTCATTTGAACATCATTTCATTTATCGTCCGATGTGACTTATGGCTAGAGATTTTCTCTTATCGTGGAAGTTGAATGACAGGTAACTCTAAGCTCTATCTACCCTCTACTTATTTGAACATCATTTCATTCATCGTCCGGTATAATTTAACGTTGGAGGTTTTCCCATTCTTGAAAGATAGCGGATAGGCTGATAACTCTAAGCTCTATGTACCCTGTACCCACTTGAACATTATTTCATTCATCTTTCGATGTGATGACGTTGGACTTTTAAGAAATTTCTTCCACAGGAAACAAATTTTACATGGAAGGTCGTTCTTTTCATTAAATACACACATTTCTGGTGGTTACCATACAAATTAAATATATACCAAAATTATACGTTGAACGTTTTATATCTCGGCATATCTTTAAAACTCGAAATATTTTATATATATATATATATTTGTGGCACAAGCCATTTCCGAAGTATCTTTATTAACATATTGAATTGCTATACACATGTCTGAAAAGGGCTGATCACCTACTTCAGCTACGGAGCTCTACTGCCTGTTAAGTAAGAATAAAGATGTGGCTTCAATACTTTCAAATTGTTCTATTCTTGGAATTGTAGTTCATATAAGACACTTTCAGAACAGTTGAAGTCTGACGTGTGGTTCGTTTAATTCTCTTAATGTATTAATCAAATAAATTACAGCTGAGTACTTTGACTGCCGTATCCTTCCAAGAAAGGTTTTGGTTGTCTGAACTAATTTACGTGACGTGTTGACGATAATGCAGGTCAGGTGGTCATTTGTTCCAGGAAATTCATCACATTAGCTTAATAACTTTAACGATCAATAGCTCTCCAAGGGAAAACCACCGTCGTACAAATATTGGCTGTACGGCTTACTAACGCGCCTCGCCTTCTACACGAAGGGAATCGAACGACACCCTCTTGCTTACACACCAATACTGGACTAGTACAGGGTTACCGCAGCTCAGCCTCCAACAACAGGTCCTTATATCCCTTGGCTTATAGGGATTGTGCTAGAAACACTTAAAAACAGACGACAAGTTTCAAAGGTCTACACAGACCAGCCTCCAATATAATTCTGGAGATGAAAAGAAAAAGAGAAATGTTCCATGCAAAAATAACTTCCGTGGAGGAATTTACTCTAATAACACTAAAGGCCTTCAACATTGCCACATCACACGATGAATGAAAATGATGTTCAAATGAGTACACTATACATAGAGTTTAGAGATAGCACACATTCATCTTTCAGCATAAGGGAAAACTTCCTACGTTAAATCCTATCGGACGATGAATGAAATAATGTTCAAATGAGTACAGGGTAAACAGAGTTTAGAGTTACCACACATTCATCTTTTAGCATAAGGGAAAACTTCCTACGTTAAATCCTATCGGACGATGAATGAAATAATGTTCAAATGAGTACAGGGTAAACAGAGTTTAGAGTTACCACACATTCATCTTTTAGCATAAGGGAAAACTTCCTGCGTTAAATCCTATCGGACGATGAATGAAATAATGTTCAAATGAGTACAGGGTAAACAGAGTTTAGAGTTACCACACATTCATGTTTTAGCATAAGGGAAAACTTCCTACGTTAAATCCTATCGAAAGATGAACGAAATAATGTTCAAATGAGTACAGGGTAAACAGAATTTAGAGTTACCACACACTCATCTTTCAGAATAAGGGAAAACCTTCAACGATAAGTCATATCGGAAGACAAATGAAATGGTCGTTCAAATAACTACAGGGTACATCGAACTTAGAGTTACCAGACATCCATCTTTCAGGATAAGAGAAAACCTCCAACCTTAAGTCATATCGGACGATGAATGAAATGATGTTCAAATTAGTACAGCGTACATAGAGCTTACAGTTACCAGACATTCATCTTTCAGGATAAGACAAACCCTTCAACGTTAAGTCATATCGGATGATGAATGAAATGATGTTCAAATGAGTACAGCGTACACGGAGCTTAGAGTTACCAGGCATTCATCTTTCAGGATAAGACAAAACCTACAACGTTAAGTCATATCGGGTGATGAATGAAATGATGTTCCAATGAGTACAGGGTACATGGAGCTTAGGGTTACCAGGCATTCATCTTTCAGGATAAGACAAAACCTACAACGTTGTCATATCGGATGACGAATGAAATGATGTTCAAATGAGTACAGGGTACACAGAGCTTAGAGTTACCAGGCATTCATCTTTCAGGATAAGACAAAACCTTCAACGTTAAGTTATATCGGATGATGAATGAAATGATGTTCAAATAAGTACAGGGTACATAGAGCTTAGAGTTAGCTGTCATTCAGCTTCCACTATAAGAGGAAACCTCAATCTTTGGGCCATATCGGACGATGAATGAAATGATGTTCAAATGAGTACAGGGTATATAGAGCTTAGAGTTATCAGACATTCATCTTTCAGGATAAGAGTAAACCTCCAACGTTAAGTCCTATCGGACGATGAATGAAATGATGTTCAAATGAGTACAGGGTACATAGAGTACAGGTTTGTCAGACATTCATAAGAGAAAACCCCGGAAGAAACTTCACCAGCCTGACCAAGATTCGACTTGGAGTGTCTTGAAGATGAAGCACACACCACCTATATGCCATAGAGGGGGCGCAACTTATAAATTATGCAATGATTATCCAAAATAAAGAGGACTTCTGAGGATACTTCAGGTAAATTTATAAAAGGGCTTGTTTATTTTTATATAATGTGTATTTATTGTTTAGTTATGGCCTCTTTGCGTATAAGTGTAACATGTGTTGTGGTCTCTCTGGATTAAATATGGCGTTATATTAGTATTTTATTTATAACTTTCAAAATAATTATCCGTATAACCAAACATTATGTTTGATTTTGTATGTAAGCTTTAGTTTAGGTAGTGATTTAAAAACAAACGCTTTGTGTAATTACTTTGCAATATATTGAACTATACGTGTCATTTTTCGATTACTGCATATACACATATGCACGCAAAAATGGTAAGGAATCGTTCTGTACTTTGTAGACATGAGGGTTGTTCAAATCATACGATTCCTACTGAATCCATGGATTTATTTTGGTAAAATACTGCCCAATATTATTTTTATCGAGTTTAGGAGACCCCTAAACGTTAATTTCCATTAAAATATTGAAGCACAGTTTGAGTATCATGCAATACTTCCTCTATTTACCAGACCAGTATAAGAAAGCAGAAATAATCTGAAAGTAAGTTACTTCAAATTTTGTATTTCGAGTGAAAGTTGGTCGCGCATTCCTTGTAAGAAAAAGTGAGTATCGACGCTGTATAAGCGGACCTTCTGTTCCATGTGAAACAATTTTCTTCGGAGCCGTTGCTTAACAAAAGACGCTTGAAATGAACTTTTCTTTGATATATTTATATTCACTTTCCATGTGAGTAGAACATTTCGGTATCTCGGTGTGTGCAAGCGAAACTGAACAGGGTCGTTCTTTCTCCCCAAACCGTATCGAGTTTTTGGGGTGAATTAAATACCCGCTGGTAAGCCGCAATAAAACACAGACTGGTGAACGAATTTGCTTTAAATTGCCTATTATACCTTTGCAATTACCTCAATATATCTGCTGTGGAATGAAAGAACTTATGGTGAATCGCGGTTGTTTGTTTACAGCCAATTAGAGAACCAACAAATCGGCACACTTGACCTATGGTAAAGGGGCATTTGCAGAACGCTGATCCGATTTACATGAATATTAACAGAAAGGATGAGTTACGTGAACGCCATAAGTACCTGTCTACCGCTAATGCCAGCGTATTATTGTTTTTGTGTTCTTGTTTACATAAGCAACGGATGGGTTTGGAATATTACCTCTGTAGTGTTTTCATCAACACAACGGACGCCAAAGTACTAGCTCAGGGATTAGAAACAATCGTATTGTGACTTTGTGGGTTCGTGAAATGAAAAGTCCAATTTCACCACTCAAAAATGTTCTTTATTTCCACCGACTTACAGTTTAACACTTGCCAATTACACAGAATTACGTGCTGCACACAATTACAATTCACCAGTTCGTCCGTTACAATTTCCTTGTACTCGCGATTACGTAAACTCCGATGCACGCACAGTCTTCTCGTTCATTAACACGTCCTTCGCTAGCACGTCAAACACTGACTGCCTGTCTCTCTGAAACCCTTTTTTATAGGAATGTCACCGTTCTTCTAGAAGTCTCTGGTTTCCACCACGAAAGTTCCGGAGGGCAGAAGAAGGGGAGAGAAGGGCCTAGGGACAAGCGACCCTTCCCTAACCACTCCTCAGTCAGTGACAGAGACTAATGGGAGGCGTGGCCTCACAGCTGTGGGCCTCATGCCTACCGCTAATTGGGTGACACTGCTCCCTCCTCAAAGCTGGTCGTCCCGAACAGCACCATCGTAGCGGGCTAGTCGATCCAGGTGTACCACCAACATCTTTCCTCGGGGAACCTTCTGGATGCGGTAGACCACGTCGTTGATCCTCTTCACAACCCGGTACGGTCCTTGCCATGGCTGCTGGAGCTTCGGGCAGCGTCCCTTGGTCCGGGTAGGACGGTACAACCAGACCAGGTCACCTTGCTGGAACCCTTGGCTGTTGGCTTGCCTGTCATACCTGGTCTTCATGCGGTCGCTCGCCTTCTGGATGTTCTGGCGAGCCATCTCGTGCATGTTGTGGAGATGGTCCACCAAGTTCTCCACATACTCGGTCGCTGGCTGTTTCGCTTCCGGAGGGCTTCCAAAAGCCAGGTCACAAGGGAGGCGTAACTCTCGGCCGAACATTAAGCTGGCTGGCGTCATCCCAGTTGTGTCGTGTGTAGACGAGCGATAGGCCAGCAAGAACAGTGGCACCTTGACGTCCCAGTCTCGCTGATGGCTGGCCACGACTTTCCTCAGGTGTTCCTCTAAGGTCTTGATGTACCTTTCGACCATGCCGTCCGATTGGGGATGTAGAGGCGTAGTGCGAGTCTTGTTCACCCCAAGCCTTTGTAATGCCTCCTTCATTAGGTTGGACTCAAAGTTGGTACCCTGGTCACTGTGTAGCTCTAACGGCACCCCAAATCGACAGAACACTTGCTCCACGAGGCAGTCTGTGATTGTCTTTGCCTCTTGGTTTGGGATGGCATACACCTCCGGCCACTTGGTGAAGTAGTCCACGACCACCATTAGGTACTTGTTGCCTCGGTCGGAAACTGGGAACGGTCCAGCAATGTCAACGGCGAGCCGTTCGAATGGCGCTCCGACGTTGTACTGCTGCATGCGACCCCGGCTCCTAGTCTGGGGGCCGCGACTCGCCGCGCACACGTGGCACTGACGGCACCATCTCTCAGCATCTGCTCGGAGCCTCAGCCAGTAGTAGCGCTGCCGTAGTTTGTCAATCGTTCGGTTCGCTCCCAGGTGTCCTCCCGAAGTACCGGCGTGTACTTCCTCCAGGACTTCCGGGACCTTACTCCGGGGAAGTACCAACTGCTCTCTCTGCGTCTTCCCATCGGGTGATTCCCATACCCGGAACAGCACGCCCTCTCTGATCTTCAACGAGTCCCATTGGGCCCAGTACGACTTGTAGGTGGCGCTCCTTGGTGCGATATCCTCCCAGGTTGGTCTTGTCCCTGCCTCCACTTCCCTCAAGAGTGGCCCCAAGTCTGCGTCCGCCAGCTGCTCCCTCCTCAGGCCTGCGCTATCCCAACCGTCCGCAGGCACTGCCACAACTGCTCGGACTGCTGCGGCACGCTCCTTCTCTTCCACTCTTGTGCACTGGCCGCACTCTTCTGGACAGGGTCTTCGGGACATGGCGTCTGCGTTACCGTGGCTCTTACCTCTACGATGTTCCGAGGTGAAGTCGTACTCCTGCAGCCTCTGGACCCAACGTGCTGTCTGGCCTTCCAGGTTCTTAAAGCTCAATAGCCAGGTCAGGGCGGAATGGTCAGTCCTCAGGTGGAATGGCTGACCGTACAGGTACTTGTGGAAGTGCTCCAATGTCTTTACTACCGCCAGTAACTCCCGTCGGGTGACGCAGTAGTTCTTCTCTGCCTTGGATAGCGTCTTGCTGTAATAGGCTATCACCCGCTCATGGCCATCCTGGATCTGCGATAGGACACCTCCAATGCAGTGGTCGCTGGCGTCGGTGTCCACAATGAAGGCGCCACCCGGTTGTGGGAAACCCAAAATTGGAGCACTGCACAGGGTCTCCTTTAGGTGCTGGAAAGCGTTTTCTGCGTCCTCCGTCCACACATAAGCCCGGTGTTCCTCTGTCAGGCGGGTGAGGGGTTTTGCGATGTTGGAGAACCCCTTTATGAAGCGCCTGTAATAACTGCACAGCCCCAGGAAACTGCGCAATTCTTTCTTATCCTTTGGGCGAGGCCAATCTCTCACAGCCTGTGTCTTCTCCGGGTCTGTGGCCACTCCGGTTGCCGAGACTATGTGGCCCAAGTAGTTAACTTCCTTGCGGAAGAGCTGGCACTTCTTCGCGTTCAGCTTCAAGTTGGTCACTTGCAGTCTCTGTAGCACCTTACTCAGATTCTCGAGGTGATATTCAAAAGTCTTCCCGACGATGATGATGTCGTCCAGGTATAGCAGGCAGGCATCGTAAGTTAGCCCTCTCATCACTGACTCCATAAGGCGCTGGAAGGTAGCTGGTGCGTTGCAGAGGCCAAAGGGCATAACCGTGAACTGCCAGAGCCCTTGGCCCGTCGAGAATGCGGTCTTCTCCTTGTCTCTCGGGTCTAGAGCTACCTGCCAGTAGCCCGACTTCAAGTCCAGGGTCGAGAACCACTGTGCACCAGCTAGCGTGTCCAGGGTGTCGTCAATCCGGGGTAAGGGAAAACAGTCCTTCCGGGTGACGGCGTTCAACTTTCTGTAGTCTACGCAGAAGCGCAGCTCGCCGTTCTTCTTTGTCACCAAGACTACAGGGGAACACCAAGGGCTGTCAGACTCTTCAATCACTCCCCTGGATCTCATGTCCTCCAGCATGTCTCGTACCGCCCCTTGCTTCGCCAGCGGAACGCGTCTATGTGGTTGCCGAATAGGCCGGGCGTCTCCGGTGTCGATGCGGTGAAGCACTTTGTCCGTGCGGCCGTAGTCACTATCGCCTTGGCTGAAGACGCGCTCGTATCGCCTCAGTAGTTGTCGAACCTTCTCCAGCTGTTCTGCGGTCAGGTGGTCGGCCGCCCTCTCCAGTAAGCCTTCTAGCCGGGGCCCCAGGTGTTTCTTCGGCGCCGGCTCCTGTGTCTTGTCGATTGCTGTTACGCTCACTACGGGCTCACACGTTCCCAACTCCGTCCCGGCCTGGACGTCGTGATCGGTGTCCGTTGGATTTAGCAGTCTCACTGGCACCTCCTCTCGGCACGGCAGCAATGTCCTGGCTACACACAGTCCGTGTACAGGCGTCTTCTGGTCCAGCATCATGTTCCAGGTTCTCTGGCCCTCCAGTCGCGCCGTCACCACCATCTCGCTCCTCGCGGGGACAACCACGTCTTCGTCCAAGACGACCCTGCAAATTCCAAGGCGCTCTTCAGGTTGACGGAGTATAACCTCTTCTCCGTTAAGCCGCAGGACCTTCTTGCCGACGTCGACCGTCGCCTCGTGGCTCCTGAGGGCATCCAGTCCCAGAATCACCTCCTCAGCCACCTTCGCGACGAACACCCACAGACGCACGGCACTCCGTCCCAAGTTCAGCTCCAGCAGGGCCTCCCTCTCCACAGGCAAGGTGTCGCCCGATGCCGTGACAAGCTGGTATGGCCGGCTTGGCTTCCTTGTCGGCAAACCCTTCGCCACGTCAGGTCTGATGATGGTCACGGCCGCCCCGGTGTCCACCAGCACGCGGCACGGCTTTCCTCTTATCCAACCGTCCGCGATGAGGCTGTCATCCATACGTCGGATGACGGCGCGCAGTGTCACTCGAGGGGATGGTGGTGATGGCGCCGACGTGCCCCTCTCCACGACGGCCCTTACTCGTTTCCCGGCTGCTCTTCCTGGTGTGGGCAGTCGCTCTGCAGGTGTCCGGGCTGTCCCCACCCCCAACACAGGCCACTAGGTGTCCGCCGGCGTCCCTCAGCTGGTCTTCTGTCTCCGGCGTAGCGGACACTCCTCGTTCTCGACGTCGGGATGGATGTTATTTTGGCCGCCTCCATCCTTAATGCCGCTGTCAGCGCCTCGTGGATGGTTTTATATTCCCCGAGCATTAGGCGCTGACGAATCTCTGTGTCCCGTAACCCGTCGACAAAATTGTAGGCGGCTTCCCGGGATACAAACTCCAGTGGCAGGTCAACCAAGGCCTTGCTAGCCAGCTGCTCGATCGCAATGGCGAACTCCTGCAGCGTCTCCTCCGGCTGCTGTGACCTTGCCTTTAGCTGGCTGCGGTATGCTGCGGCTAAGCGGTGGTTCCCGAAGCGATCCTCCAGGGCTTCCCAGATGTCCTTGGGCGCCGCCGTCGTCTGCACCGCGTTTAGGACTTCCGCGGCTCTTCCCTGTAGGCTGGCTATTAACTGTGTGGCCTCCTCCTCCGGTGACCATCCGTTGTGCCTGGCCACTGTGTCGAACTGGCGGCGGAAGACCTCAAACGTTGACGCGCCGTCATACTTGGGAGGTTTGACGCGCGCAGATGTTGTGTCGCGTCCCGGCGAGTCGGCCTTCAAATCCTTCAGCTTCCTGCCGACGACGTCCTCCACCATGGCGTTCAGGGACTTGACGCTGCTGTCGGCCTTTCCCTCCAGGTTGTTAACGCGGTTAGCAAGGTCTTCTACGTCTTCCACCACGGCGTTCAGGGTCTTGGCGTTAGTGTCGGCTTTTTCCTCTAAATCATAAAGGCGGTCGTCTACTTGACCCATCCGCTTGCCCAGGTTCGTGACGTCATCCCTCATGCCGGCCAACTGTTCCTCAAATTTGGCGGCGAGGACCTCGTTCGCCTCCTTCATTTCCGTGGCCAGACTGTCGTTCGCTGCCCTCATTTCCGTGGTCAATTCGCTCTTTATTTGTTTCAGTTCCGCGGCCAAGCCGTTATTTGCCGCTTCCGTCTTCTCTGTTAATTCGGCCTTCATTTCCATCATCTTCTCCAAAATTTTTTCCAATGCCGCGTCCATGGTTGGAATGTTCGGTCGGTGATGTTATCTTCCCGCTTCCTGACACCAGTGTGACTTTGTGGGTTCGTGAAATGAAAAGTCCAATTTCACCACTCAAAAATGTTCTTTATTTCCACCGACTTACAGTTTAACACTTGCCAATTACACAGAATTACGTGCTGCACACAATTACAATTCACCAGTTCGTCCGTTACAATTTCCTTGTACTCGCGATTACGTAAACTCCGATGCACGCACAGTCTTCTCGTTCATTAACACGTCCTTCGCTAGCACGTCAAACACTGACTGCCTGTCTCTCTGAAACCCTTTTTTATAGGAATGTCACCGTTCTTCTAGAAGTCTCTGGTTTCCACCACGAAAGTTCCGGAGGGCAGAAGAAGGGGAGAGAAGGGCCTAGGGACAAGCGACCCTTCCCTAACCACTCCTCAGTCAGTGACAGAGACTAATGGGAGGCGTGGCCTCACAGCTGTGGGCCTCATGCCTACCGCTAATTGGGTGACAGTATTGTGTACACTCACATGACGTTCTCTATTCTCTTCCACACAAACTATTCTTGAATCCGTTTATTGCTCTAACTACTTCAAATAAAAGTTACCTTATTTTAGCTACAAGATAATAGAGTAGACTAAGTGATAGTCAAATGTTTTATAAGCATTACTTTCTGTGATGGATAGAGTCGACATGAAAAGTTCAATGCCATGGCCGGGATTTGAACAACGGTTTCCGTCCAGTCGCACTTAACCTTTGAGCTACCATGGCCAAAGTGCCGCCCTGACATTAAATTCTCCATTCGACTCGTATACTTCCCCGGTAGACCACTAGGGGCTCTCGCATACGAGATACACAGTTTGTGGCGACTTACTATCGTAAGTACTTGAGCCCCAGGCTTCATCATTTAACTCTTATTGTTTTAGTTAATTGATGGAAATTAATCATTTCTCCACACTAGCTGTTTATAGGCTAAGGTCTTTGTCTACTCTATGCATCAAAAACCTTAGCCTATAAACAGCTAGTATGGAGAAATGATTAATTTCCATCAATTAACTAAAATGACTTTCTCTACTCTTGTACAAACACTTATTGCTCTACCTACTTCAAGATAATCATTATCTTATTGTAGTTACAAGGGAATACAGTAGACTTTAAGTGATAGTCAAATGTTTTATATACAGGACTTTCTCTACTCTTGTACAAACACTTATTGCTCTATCTGCTTCAAGATAAACATTATCTTATTGTAGTTACAAGGGAATGTAGTAGACTTTAAGTGATAGTCAAATGTTTTATATACGTGACATTCTCTACACTTGCACAAACACTTATTGCTCTATCTACTTCAAGATAATCATTATCTTATTGTAGTTACAAGGGAATACAGTAGACTTTAAGTGATAGTCAAATGTTTTATATACATGACTTTCTCTACTCTTGTACAAACACTTGTTGCTCTATCCACTTCAAGATAAACATTACCTTATTGGAAATTAAGTGTTCTTTCACACTAGCCGTGTACTACGACACACTATAAGAGGGTAGAGCCAGACTTACAGCACAGTAAGTCGTCAATAAGGTAGTTGTCTCATGTGTTTATGAGAACTCCTAGTGGTTTACCGGGAAAAACACGAGTTAGTTGTACCTAATAGTGGTCCGAACTATAAAGCCGGGCCTTAAAGTACTTACAGCATAGTAAGTCGCCATTAAGGTAGTTGTCTCTTGTGTTTATGAGAACTCCTAGTGTATACCGGGAAAAACACGAGTCAGTTGTACCTAATAGTGGTCCGAACTATAAAGCCCGGTCCTTAAAGTACTTACAGCATAGTAAGTCGTCATTAAGATAGTTGTCTCATGTGTTTATGAGAACTCCTAGTGGTTTACCGGGAAAAACACGAGTCAGTTGTACCTAATAGTGGTCCGAACTATAAAGCCCGGGCCTTAAAGTACTTACAGCATAGTAAGTCGCCATTAAGGTAGTTGTCTCTTGTGTTTATGAGAACTCCTAGTGGTTTACCGGGAAAAACACGAGTCAGTTGTACCTAATAGTGGTCCGAACTATAAAGCCCGGACCTTAAATACTTACAGCATAGTAAGTCGTCATTAGGGTTGTTGTCTAATGTGTTTATGAGAACTCCTAGTAGTTTACCGGGAGAAGCACGAGTCAGTTGGAGAATTTAATGTCATGTTGGCAAGTTTGCCATAGTAGCTCAAATGGTTAGAGCGGCTGGACGGAAACCAGAAGATCCGTGATTCAAATCCCGGCTATGTCATTGAATTTTTCAGTCTGGCTCTACCCTTTCATTATCTTATTGTAGTTACAAGGGTATAAAATAGACTTTAAGTGATAATCAAATGAACTTTGAATGTAGTGATAATTTTGAGAAGGTAAGTTAAATTTGTCAAAATATTGTACGTCAGGAAGTTTGATTAATAAACTTTATAATTTTTATAATTATAGTGAGCAGTGGAAGTTAAATAACGGTGCAAATGTAAGTGCCTAGTGAAACCATCTAAGTCCCTTTGGCCTACAAATTAGGAACAGCGTATAGCCAGGAGTAATTGGACTAAGGTCCTCTCGAGTAAAACTCACTTGATATTCTTTGAACTGACAAATTTCAAATTTATCGCCAAGAGTGAAACGTAGCCGTTATTCTTCTGGATACGACGTGGCTTGCATTGCCGAAGAACGTTCTGTTACATTATGCTCGTCATTATATCGGATTTTTTTTATCTGCCACTGGCAACTATAATCAAATAAAATAGGCAACTCTGTTGTTAGCCCTAATTATGCTTTTATATCACGTAAACTTAATTGCTCGGCAATTTAATTACAAACTGATAATGGAATTAAAAAACAGCCGCTGCAGAGTAGGCAATTTGTTCGCATGATGTTGCGGAAACAAGTGAATGTTGGGCCTCGGATTCAAGGGAAAGTGTTTTTACTTTTGTCATTTCGGAACCAAAATCTGTTTGTTAACTTCACGAATTATATAAAACGGATCATCTGTGAACACGTATTGTTAAAATTAACTTCCTCATTGTTTTGATGGTTACTTTTCCTTCAAAATTCAGGCATACCTGTATTCACGTATACTTGAAAAGTAGCAGTCAATTGGAAAAAGTTCATGTCATTCTTAGATGCTGATGTGTTGTCGCGGTAGATAGTCATTACAGCAACATGAAGAACACTGAGAGATACGTAGTTCAAATTCCGGCTATGGCATTGATTTGTTCAGGCTGGCCCCACCTGGTGTTAAGGTAGAGAAATAATTTCCACTAATCCATGTAATAGTTGTCCAAACTGCCAAATTCATTGTTGAAAAATCAGTAGGGTTCGAAAGTAATGTTGCGTGCCTGGTGGAAATGTGTGTAGTGTTTTACGCCCGCTTTTACTGCATACGGCACCGCAGGCGATGACACTGATGATAAATGTGATGAAGATGGAGCACCGGTGGAATTAGATGGCGGGGGAAACTGGAGATCCCGAAGAAAACCCGCCCCAGCGCCGTGTTATCCACCACAAACCTCACTTCTCCGTCGCCTGGGATCGAACCCGGGCCGCCTTGGTGATAGCTAAGCGGTCTAACCACTGAACCACGGCGCGGCCTCATGCCTGGTGAAATTTTGGGGGTGATACTCCGGGAATTTGTTCCAAATGGGCGGGCGATTGATGCGGACTTTAATCTCAACAACTGGGAGGAGTTCATGAAACTCTGAGACAGAGATACCCAGCATTGGTTAACCGAAAGGGAGTTCTGTTGCAACAGGGGAATGCAACACCCCATACTGCATGAACAACCATGGGGAAACATTAGGAATTGGGAGGAATTAAACTGCCACCACACCCAGAATACAGTCCTGATCTCGCACCGTCATATTATCATCTTTTTTTATCCTTGGCCCATTTTTTTCACGTGGAAGAAATTTTGACATTGAAGCAGTGCAAGTGTGTATTATTTAATCCTTAGCATCAAAAATTAGAAGGTTGTACCATCGTAGGGTAACAAACTTCGCTGAACGATGGCTCAAAACCACGAATCTAATGGTCTATACCAGTGTTTACCAAAGCGTGGTCCGCGGACATCCGGTGGTCCGCGAGGTAAAGTCGGGGGGTCCGTAAGTGGGTCCCTTAAGAGAAGTCATAATGCTGAATTAAAACTATAAAAAACGTAGAATTGTATTTACTGAGTCACTTATCTGCACGGTGCTAAATTATATTTGTTTTGCTTAAGATTTCTATAGAGATATGACGTCACAATGCTCGACCGGTCTAGACTTCTCAGGTTGCATTAAACGAATGCTCCGTTCATGTTCGTTTATTCTACCAGCATAGGTCCTTCCAGTTTGTCCTATATACGATGTCTCACATTTACAGGGAATGCGGTACACTCCCGAAAGTTGGCTCTATTTTCTGCCAGTCCAGACTTCTCAGGTTTCATTAAACGAATGCTCCGTTCATGTTCGATTATTCTGGTAGCGATGGTCCTTCCGGTTTGTCCTATATACGGTGTCCCAAATTTACAGGGAATGCGGTACACTCCCGAAAGTTGGCTCTATGCTCTGTCAGTCCAGACTTCTCAGGTTGTGTTAAACGAATGCTCCGTTCATGTTCGTTTATTCTGGTAGCGATGGTCCATCCGGTTTGTTTCTATATAACGTGTCCCACATTCTCAGGGAAAGCAGTACTCTCCCGAAAGTTGGCTCTATGCTCTGTCAGCCCAGACTTCTCAGGTTGCATTAAACGAATGCTCCGTTCATGTTCGTTTATTGTGGTAGCGATGGTCCTTCTGGTTTGTCCTATATACGGTATCCCACATTCACAGGAAAGGCGGTACTCTCCTGAAAGTTGGCTCTATGCTCTGTCAGCCCAGACTTCTCAGGTTGCATTAAACGAATGCTCCGTTCATGTTCGTTTATTGTGGTAGCGATGGTCCTTCTGGTTTGTCCTATATACGGTATCCCACATTCACAGGAAAGGCGGTACTCTCCCGAAAGTTGACTCTATGCTCTGTCAGCCCAGACTTCTCAGGTTGCATTAAACGAATGCTCCGTTCATGTTCGTTTATTGTGGTAGCGATGGTCCTTCTGGTTTGTCCTATATACGGTATCCCACATTCACAGGAAAGGCGGTACTCTCCCGAAAGTTGGCTCTATGCTCTGCCAGCCCAGACTTTTCAGGTTGCATTAAACGAATGCTCCGTTCATGTTCGTTTATTGTGGTAGCGATGGTCCTTCTGGTTTGTCCTATATACGGTATCCCACATTCACAGGGAATGCGATACTCTCCCGAAAGTTGGCTCTATGCTCTGTCAGCCCAGACTTCTCAGGTTGTGTTAAACGAATGCTCCGTTCATGTTCGTTTATTCTGGTAGCGATGGTCCATCCGGTTTGTTTCTATATAACGTGTTCCACATTCTCAGGGAATGCGGTACTCTCCCGAAAGTTGGCTCTATGCTCTGCCAGCCCAGACTTCTCAGGTTGCATTAAACTAATGCTCCGTTCATGTTCGTTTATTGTGGTAGCGATGGTCCTTCTAGTTTGTCCTATATACGGTATCCCACATTCACAGGAAAGGCGGTACTCTCCCGAAAGTTGGCTCTATGCTCTGTCATCCTAGACTTCTCAGGTTGCATTAAACGAATGCTCCGTTCATGTTCGTTTATTGTGCTAGCGATGGTCCTTCTGGTTTGTCCTATATACGGTATCCCACATTCACAGGAAAGGCGGTACTCTCCCGAAAGTTGACTCTATGCTCTGTCAGCCCAGACTTCTCAGGTTGCATTAAACGAATGCTCCGTTCATGTTCGTTTATTGTGGTAGCGATGGTCCTTCTGGTTTGTCCTATATACGGTATCCAACATTCACAGGAAAGGCGGTACTCTCCCGAAAGTTGGCTCTATGCTGTGCCAGCCCAGACTTTTCAGGTTGCATTAAACGAATGCTCAGTTCATGTTCGTTTATTCTAGTAGCAAAGGTCCTTCCGGTTTGTTCCTATATACGATGTCTCACATTCACAGGGAATGTGGTACTCTCCCGAAAGTTGGCTCTATGCTCTGTCAGTCCAGACCTCACAGGTTGCATTACGAATGCTCCGTTCATGTTCGTTTATTCTGGTAGTGATGGTCCTTCCGGTTTGTCCTATATACGGTGTCTCACATTCACAGGCAATGCGGTACACTACCGAAAGTTGGCTCTATGTTCTGTCAGTCCAGACTTCTCAGGTTGTATTAAACGAATGCTCCGTTCATGTTCGATTATTCTAGTAGCGATGGTCCTTCCGGTTTGTTCCTATATACGATGTCCCACATTTACAGGGAATACGGTACTCTCCCGAAAGTTGGCTCTATGCTCTGTCAGTACAGACTTCTCAGGTTGTATTAAACGAATGCTCCGTTCATGTTCGTTTATTCTAGTAGCGATGGTCCTTCCGGTTTGTCCTATATACGGTGTCCCACATTCACAGGCAATGACTTGGACTTCCGAAAGTTGGCTCTATGCTCTGTCTGTTCAGACTTCTCAGGTTGCAATAAACGAATGCTCCGTTCATGATCGATTATTCTGGTAGCGATGGTCCTTCCGGTTTGTCCTATATACGGTGTCCCACATTCACAGGGAATACGGTACTCTCCCGAAAGACGTCCCTATGCTCTGCCAGCCCAGACTTGTCAGGTTACATTAAACGAATGCTCCGTTCATGTTCGTTTATTCTAGTAGCGATGGCCCTTCCGGTTTGTCCTATATACGGTGTCCCACGTTCACGGGAACATTCATGTACGAATGAATGAATGATGGTCATAGCTATTAGAATAATCGAACATGAACGGAGCATTCGTTTATTGCAAACTGAGAAGTCTGGACTGGCAGAGCATTGTTTTAATAACGAACATAGAGTCAACTTTCGGGGGACGACCATCTTGGCAAAATGCAACAGTTACTGGGAGCGGAGGATTAAGAAGGCCTTGGCGATTTCCTCTGAAAGGAGCACGCTTAGTCTTGATACTGGATTTCAGTTCAGCCCCTCTTGGAATCCGGCTTAAAAATGGATATCTGTGGTCTTAAAAGCATAGATGAATACAGCTTGATAATCAAGTTTCTTTGACACAATTTACTATACTCACGCCATCTCCTGACCTCACATTTAATTTATTGAAAAGTCTTTTGTTCAGTGATGCGAATTTTGATTGTGTTTTGTCTTTGTTTGTAGTTGTTATATCCAGTGTTTCATTTTTGGTTATAACATTTTATACATATCCTGATGATGGGACAGATGAACACTCCCGAAATGTTGATACCTAGTCATCTTTTCACTTGGCTGGCTGAGCGAGAAGAAAGTGAGCAAACGGACCAATGTACTTGCTAACAGACTTAAGAATAAAAATCACCAACATTAAGCCCAGCTTAACTGAGCTTATTCAATAAAAACAAGTTGCATTGTTCACATTAATATATTCCAAAGAACAAAGTTTCAAGCTTTTGCCACGTTAACTGATTTTAGTAACCCAATACTAACTTTGTTGAAATGGTCAAGTGGTTGATTCAGAACATTATGGATAACTTTGTATAAAAACAGCCTCTTAAATGGAAAATAAATTCATTTTTATAACATGTGCGTCATGTTATTAATCCTTGGGTAATCCAAAGAGTATGATATTTCAAATTTTTACTGATAGAAGGTTAAAGACGAATAAAAATTTATTTGGACAAACTTTTATCCAATTTACTTCAAAGTGGAAAAAATAATTTTAATAAAGAAAATTTATAAATATATTTTTTATTTCAAATACATAAAGAAACGCATATGGCGTTTGTTGACTTTGAAAAAGCCTTCGATAGGGTAAACCGATGCAAAATGTGGCAAATATTGGAAGAACGAGGATACCCATAACAATTAGTAAAAATGATACAATGCTTCTACTTCCAAACAAAAATAAATGTAAGGAACAATGGTAAAATTTTAAAAAAAAAGTTCTTACTAATCAGGATGTCAGACAAGGGTGTACTTTATCACCTACACTTTTTAGTGTTTATAATGACGACCTAGTGTGCAAATGGAAGCAGCTAGTGAATGTAGGTTTTAAAATTTCAAATAAAGCTTTTTAAATATATTATTGTTTGCTGACGGCTTAGTTATTGTACAAAATAGCGAGTATGCCCTGCAAAAATCTAATTTTAAACTTAGTGAACTTTGTAAGCAATATAATATGAAAACTTCTTTTATAAAATCAAAGGTAATGGCATTCATTGGGAAATAGCCAATTAGAACACAAATAGTTATAAATAATCGTTGCGTTGAACAGGTAAGCCATTTTAACTACTTGGGAACTGATGTTAGTTATGACAAGGAATATGATGTCTACAATAAAATGTGCACATTTCAAAGAGTGTGTGGAACAATAAATAGAACATTTAGAAACAAAATACGAAAAGAAACAAAATTAAAGTTCTACAAAGTTATGGCTGTACCTATACTGACATACGGAAGTGAGACTTGGACGTTAACTAAAAAGCAACAAAGTAAAATACAGGCTTCAGAAATGAAATTCTTGAGAAGTGTGAAAGGATGCACGAAGAAGGACTTAATAAGAAATGAAAATATAAGAGAAGAGCTGGAGAGTTTTAGTATGAATGATAGGTTAAAAGATCTCAAACAAAAATGGAAGGAACATGTTGAAAGAATGCCAGATAATAGACTTACAAAAAACTATTACAGTATCATCCTAAAGGTAGGAGATCGTTGGGCAGACCCAGGAAACGATGGCTGGAGGACATCGAAGGCGGAACAGGCCTATGCCTATGATTTCCTATGCCATGAAGCGAAGAAAAAGATTTAAAATACATTTTATGCACAAGTTTATTTTATTTAGCTTTTCTTTAAGTTTTTAATTTATTATTTATTAAATTTATAACTAAATATACAACAAAATATCTTAAATTATACATACAGTAATTATTTAAATTTCAATTATAACATTAAACCAAAAGTCGACTCGTTTGTATATAAATTGAGTTGCCAAACAATGAGGGTCCGCGAACATGTTAGCTGATAAGGGGGTCCTTTAGGGAGAAGAGTTTGAGAAAAACTGGTCTATACTTTGAAAATTAGTTAATTCAATGCCTTAGGTGGGAAATTTTCAGTCTGGCTCTACATTTTCATAGTGCGTCCTACACAGTGTGAAGAAACAATTTATTTTCATTAATTAGTTAATTGATTGTCAGAATCACATTTCAAATATTTTTTTCCCTTAAAAAGCGACACTAAGATGCTGAAGTTCACTCCAGCAATTGTACTGAACTTGTGGCCCAATGGCTAGGCAGGAACCCCACTTCCAGTAAAAATAAAAGCATTCAACAATAAACTTGATTCACAAGAAAGCAACGGCTATACTTTTAATGCTGTATGCAGCTACAGAAAAGTAACCTACCTGTATATTTAGCGACGCCCTTGAACGTAACGGCCTCGATGATGTACGGCTCGCTTCGACCTTTGGCGTTGACCGCATACAGGTTGACTTGGTAACTTGCACCAGGCTCCATGCCGTAGATGTCGAACACTGGAGGTCCCCGTGTGACTGTTACGTTGTAGCGAGGTCTGAGTCCTGGAAGTTCCAGGAGTTCCATCAGGAAGTTCTGCGGAAGTCCTCCATCGAAGCTTTCCAAGCACTCGACGTGCAGCGAATCTGAAGTCTGGTTGACGATGGTACAGTTGATGAGAGGAAACGGCCGCCCTGGCATAACAGATATAAGTGTAAACTGCAATATCACAATTATTTATGTCTTCCCCTCCTTTAGACACTAACAGAAAACCTGACAGTTTAAATTGTATTGAATTAAAACTATATTCTTATATAAATTATATAGAACAAAAAGGCCATTTAGGGCCTGTATTACGATCTCCGGTTAAGGTGTTGGTTAACAGTTAACTTGGAGTTACACGCAGTGGTCTGTATTACGACATTCGGTTAAGGGCTAACTGAGAGTTATTTCTGGAGGTAAACGAACCCTCACCTCGAGTAGCGGTTAGTGAGATAGCTTGGAGTTTACCTTCATACACAAAAAAGAAAATGGCGTACCTCCAGGCCAGATTGAATGTTGACAGCGATTCTGAGGATGAAATGTTGGCACAGCATTCATTTAATAGAAGAAGAGCTAAAAGAATTAGATTGTGGAACGATAATTTCATATATACATATATGTGACATGTTGAAAATGAAATAAAATGAATCACATGAGTATTAGGTGTCTTAAAGTAATAGGTTATGGAATAATTTCTAGTGTCCCATGGTGTCAGTGACATGTTGAATAAAACAAATTTTTTAGGTTATGCAATTTGAATCGAAGTCCAAACCGTTATTGCAAACGCTGTTCACACATGTAATGTAGCTAGTTACATGTACAATACCATAATGTTTTTGTCCTACAATGTGCCTTACTGAATACCATTTGATAATTATATTGCGATTTATGCACTGTGTGCACTGTCTCAATACAAGTTGAAGTATTACTTATGATTCTTGCCGTACCTACTATAGATTGTGCAAATGCAGTACATAAATATATTTGCTGCGAATTGCACACGTAAACAAATGTTAAAACCTTCCCATCTTGTATCCTGTGGTATTTAAATGAAGCCATTTATTTGTTCAATTACATTTTTCAATCAAGGGCACAATGCTGTGACTCAAAGGTGGCGTTTCATTATGAAGTGCCAAGGAGAAATGTAAGTTTGCTACAACCTGTTTCCTTAAAATAAAACCATAGTTATTGCTTCATAACTAGTAAAATATATTATCTTTTAAAATATCAGGTACCAAGTTCTGGTCCCAGAATACATATTTTATAACCTTTCTTTAATTCATGGATGACTGGTAATTTGTGGACCTTCCCTCTTTGAATATAACTCCGTGAAATGATAATTTATATAAGAAGAGGTGATTTACTAATGAGGATAAACTACTAACCAAATTATTTTAGCCAAATTATATTTGTGCAATACTATTATCAGAATTAATAAGTTATGTGGCCTTATTTTTAAAATATTTTGACTACAAATCTCTTGGTCTTTATAAATTAACAAGGCATTTAGTATATTCTCCATATATCTCACCTAATCTATAATAACACTAACCGAACACAACGTATATAACCTATAACACTGACCTAACGCTTTGAAAAATAATATAACGCTATGGAAAAATCTAAACTGTAAACGAACTATCCTAGACCTTATTACGAATAAACTATTAATGAAATATATAGAGAACAGCTAATAAAAAGTTAAAACAAGACATCTGATGCTACTGCATATGTTTTGTATTCGCGCTAATTCACATTCTAAACACAAGAGAGCGTTGCAAACAAGGTAAAATCCTAGTGGAAAATATTGCCAACCGTTCACATTCCACCATAATGCATAGGGTAATAAACCTATAGGTAAATTGAGTTCCTAATACGAGGCACTGAACCTAACCAATAGTTATTGATAACTGAAAGGTAACAAACTTCCGCTAGTAACCGGAGGTCGTAATACAGGCCCTCAGAGTAGTTTCCAATACATGTGTATAACGTGAATATTTTTTAAACAGAGATAACTGAAAAGCCTCGGACGTTATATATCCGGTTTACCGTCTAAATGAATTATACTTATAAATACGTAAACTATGAAGATAATTACAGTGACGCAACAAGTACTATACAAATATAATAATTTGTCACATAAAACTTCACCTATCTTAAAAGAAAATGATGAAAATTTTCTTATTAATTGATGAGGATCAGGATCTCGTGAATACTCATTCACATCATCAGCTCAAAAAACCCCATTGTCGACGTTAGAATCACTAGATGTCACTACATTTTTGCCAGTACTATCAACATCAGGAAATTAAATAAACTCATAAAGAGATTCAACTCAAAATTCATTACGCGTTGTTTATATTTTAAAATGAATATGTTTTCCCAAACCATTAAACCTATCGGACCATTCAATTGTTTTAGTCATTTAACTTCTGGGTTTATTTCATGGTTAAATGACCAAAAATGATCTGCTACGGCCGATTTGTCAGTTTCCAAATTATGTTCTGTCTTTCCAGCATAAAGTTTATCACAGTGTAAACAATTAAATTGAAAAATGCCACATTTTTATTATAGGAAATTTTATATTTTTATTGAAATGAGTAAATTTTAATACTATATTTACTTTGAGAAACTATAGTTATACCAAATAATTTAAAATTTGTTTATTAATTAATTAATTCATTCATTTATTCTAATGTTACGTCCTCCAACGTTAAGTCATATCGGACGGTGAATGGATTGAGTGAAATGGTGTTCAAATGTGTCCAGGGTCCATGGAGCTTAGAGCTACCCGACATTCGTCTTTCAGGAAAAGGGAAAATCCCGGCAAAAACCTTATCCAGGTAACTCACCCTGACCGATATTCGAACTTGGAACCTCTTGAACGTGACGCAGACACGCTAACATCATGCTACCAAGCGGGGTAATATTTGTTTGAAAATGTTTATCATCCCAAGTATGGTAGTAGCTCTTTTAAAACTATAATCTTCCTTTATTTTTAAGGGTAGAAATATCATTAACAGTTTTTTAATATTTTAATTTTTAAATTTTTATGTATAAAATCTTTATTAGAACCATTAATTAAAGCATTATTAATAATATGTTTATATTCTTTATTAAATACCTCTTGATTCAGGGGTATATTTATTAACCTATAAATGAAACTATTAATGAAACTATTAATAACACCAAATACTGTTTCAACTAATGGTTTTAATAAAGACTTTATACATACACAACTTAAAAATTAAAATATCTAAAAACTGTTAATGATATTTATAAACTTAAAAATAAAAGACGTTTATAATTTAAAAAAAAATACTTACCATGGTTGGGTTAATAAACATTTTCAAAAAAAAAAAAATTAAAGAGATTGGTAAATGTGAAATGAGTAGTGTTTAACGCCCGCTTTTGCCACATAGGCACCGCAGGCGGTGACACTGATGATACATGAGATGAAGATGGAGCACCGGTGGAATAAGATGGCGGGGGAAACAGGAGATCCCGGAGAAAACCCGCCCCAGCGCCATGTTCTCCACTACAGATGTCACTATGCCATCGCCTTGAATCGAACCCGGGCCGCCTTGGTCAGAGCCTAGCGTTCTACTCACTGAGCCACGACGCGGCCAAGAGACTGGTATAACTTTAGTTCCTTAAAATAAATAGTATTAAAATTTACTGCATTTCTCTAAAAAAGTAAAAAATCGTAATAATGAAAATCTGGCATTTATCAATTTAATTGTTTAGATTGTGGTAACGCTTATATTGGAAACAAAAAGTAATTTCGAAACCAGAACAAAAGAACATTTTCGCAACATTAAGTACAAACAGACTGATACATCGGACGTAGCAGATCATTTTTGGTTCATTTAACTATGAAACAAATGTGGAGGTTAAATTATTAATAGAATTAAATGAGAAGTAACAGAACTTACTGTCACTGTACTACAATATCTATTTAGTTATTTTGTAAAATCTAAAGCTACTGACAGTGAAGCACTACAGATATTAACTGTCAAACTTCAAATATCTGTTTGAAAAATTAAAAATTCTTTAGAACCAGTTTCAGGATGCCTTCGTCCCATAACAGACTCATCGTTTCCGCCATTTTCAATAAATTTGTTGTTTTTGGTAGTTTAATTTATGGGTTTATAGGATATTATTAAGGATATAAACATATTAACAAACTTAGTGAAGATTTTAATACAGAATATATACATGCAGAGGTAGCCTCAAAAGATTCCAAACTAATAAAGATCCAAGATAACTTCTTCAGGTTCTTTTTTTTTTTTTTTCAAAATAGTCTTACTATAACTCTACACACTTCTCTCACCGATGCACCTATCTCTGTAACCCACCCAAATACGAGGGTTGTTCAATAAAGAATGAACATAATATTTCTACGTTCATAATTTTTCGCAGTAAAATTCAATCTTTTTTATATTCTGTTAGCTCAATGGGAAACAAACACGCCGTAGTAGTTTTATTGTTGGTACCCCTGATTCCCGCCTGTGATAATCAGGTAAGTTCAGACATGTGACACGCCTACCGCTGCAATGGAGGTAACGCACAAGGAACAATATGTGGCTTTAAAATTCTACTTTCGTCTCAACAAATCTTCAGTTGAGGCCTATACAATGTTACAGGAGGCCTAGGGAGAGTCTGTTCTTCTCTACAGCACAGCTCGAAGGTGGTTTAAAATGTTCAAAGTGCGGATACGATCAATTTCAAAGGAACGTGGACCCACTGCTCCAATTACAGCTCTTACGGAAGGAAACATCAACAATGCTGCTGCCATTGTTAGAGAGGATCGACGAATTACCTTAAGACCACTTTCTGAAATACTTAACATTTCATTGGGTGACACCCACACGTTGGTGAGAGAAACATTACATATGAGACGTGTTTGTGCGCGATGGGTTCCAAGAATGTTGATTCCCGAACAAAAAGACATTCGCATGCAGGTCTACATGCAGTTAAATTTGATGTTAGAGGAAGATCCGGAGTTCCTTTCAAACGTAATCACTGCTGATGAAGCTTGGCTACATCATTTTGATCCTGAGAGAAAACGGCAATGTTCAGTGTGGCAATCTCCTTCATCACCAACCCCCAAAAAGGCAAAAGTGGTTGCTTCTGCTGGGAAAGATATGGCCATCTCATTATTTTATATTCATGCAATGGTTTGTTCCTGCACACACATCAGTAACTGGAAAAAACTACATGGATATCCTGAAAACATTGCAAGCCTATATTAGGTGCAAAAGAAAACATTTCCGAGAAGCAGGCTGGATGCTACACCACGATAATCAGCGGCCGCATATTGACAATGCTGCAAAAATCAACGTGAAGTACATCCTTCACCCTCTCCATAGTCCGGTATTAGCCCCATGTGACATTTTTCCATACCATAACTTGAAGAAACGCCTTCGTGTGAGGCATTATCCATCATCAGAAGCAGTGGTGAAGGCTGCGGAGGTGATTTTGAAGGATCACTCAAAATGGTTTTCAGCATGTCTTTGAAAACTGGCAGAAACGCTGGGACAAGTGCATCGCTTTCAGTGGAGCCTATTTTGAGAAGGACCATCAAAATTATGAGGATGAGTAAAGGTACGTTGTCAAAAATGGGATCACTCTTTATTGAACAGCCCTCGTAGTACACGGTGTTTTTCTCTGCAAAATAATTGTTCACAAAGGTGATTGCCTCTTCATTTGACAAAAATCTCAGTCCTCCGAGAGCAAATTTCAGATGAGGAAACATAGAGGAAACGAAAGGGATCAAAAGGGAAGATTCACTTATTCTGAAAATTAAATGTCTGGTAACTCTAAGCTATATGTACCCTGCACTCATTTGAATAGACTTTCATTTATCGACCGTGAAGACTTAACGTTGGGGGTTTTCCCTTATTCTGAAAGATGAATGTCTGCTAACTCTAACGTCTATGTACGATGTACTCATTTGTACATCATTTCATTCATAGTCCTATATGACTTGGAGTTGTAGGTTTTCCCTTATCCTGAAAAATGGTTATCTGGGAACTCTAAGCTCTGTGTACCATGGACTCATTTGAATATAATTCTATATATAGACTACAGAAATCCTATTTGACTACCCTAGTAAAAGACGAAATACGTGAACGAAGTGCGTCATTTTCTTTAACAAAGGAAACTTATATAATTTAGTTCCGCAACGAATCGTAAAGCTTCAATCGGCGCAGATAAAAAGTTTGACCGCTAATAAGGAAGGGTATTGGACTGCGCCCGTCGACCACGAAAACCAATCTGGAAAGAATGGCTTGTTGGTCAGCAAGTGTCGACAATTTACGGCTTATCGCCGAACATGCCGTCAAAGACATGCTCCACGAACAACCCAGTTGTGTTGCATTTCGTTTCAAACATTTAGCAACCGTGTTTTGTCTACCTACTTCTGTAGATATGTCGAAATATATGTCTGCATTTATCCGAAATATTGCTGAAATGCATTTAGTTGTCACGAGTTTATGAAACAATCTACACATGACACCTGGAGGCACAGGAGGGACAAGATATAACGATAATCTTCATTTGACAGATTTCAACATAATCGCTTAGTTTGAAAAATTTTTCTAACACTGGATACTAACGTTTTGCATACATAGTTTATACTATGCACATGAACATTTATTTGGTTGTGTTAAAAGATAATATTTTTAAGGACCGAATTTTTTACCTCAATTTTATAAATAATACGAATATAGAAGTTATATTAATGTGTTCAGAGAACATTAATAAATAAGCAATAAACATTTTATATCAATATAATTTATAGTTTTTGTCAAACATGCACCTAAAGATTAAGCACCATTTTTTGTTAATTATACATACTCTCAGAATATACCTGCCAAATATTCTTGCTCAGTTAGGTTTTCCTCGTATTTTCTTTTCCTTTTCTTACTTCTACCTCTACTCTCATAAAACTGAGATGATCTTTTTGCCCCTGAGAGTCTACGCACATCTCTTTTGGACATGCTGCCCTGATATTTTCACCAACCTTTATACCAATTTTTGTCATTGCTTTATGCCTACCAATGCACCCATTATTATAACAAATAACACTATCATATACCAGGGGCGGCTGGTGGCTCTGAAAATTGGTGGTTCACAAAGTTATCCATGCAACTTAATTTTTTAAACTAACAAAATTTCTTTAAGCCTGTCACTACGGACTGTCTACACACAAGTTAACGGTAATTCACAGCATATAACACAACATCCACATTTCATAAACACTTTAGAATATTTATAGAATACATCATTGTTAAAGTGCCTGTTAAAATATCTTGATTTTGTTTTGACTATCTGAGTGATGTTTAGTTTCAGCGTGGGTCTTCCAAGTCGCTTAAGTTCAATTTTTCCTTCTAAGGTCATGTTTGAAAAAGGATGTGCTAAAAGACACTTTATGGAATTCATTGTTTCTTCTTATAACACAAGTTACCTTTTTTATATAAATATTTCTGATGCACTACTCAAAACAGGCAGAGGTAACAAAACACGCACAAACCATGTGGCTATGTACTCGTAGGTTACATTTAACATAGGCGCAATAGATGCCACAGCTGTGATGAAAGAACGAGCAGGTTAGGTATCCACTATTCTCTGGCAGCTAGGTTAACCAAACAAATGCAGCCATAAGCCCCACTTCGCCCCCCTACTTGCCTCGGCAAATCATAGTTTCGTCCTGTCCTATACCTCCCTATTGTATGCCAGTGGTTTGCATCTGGGAGTGAACTACTTGGCAACTGCAAACAATACAGCGCGCTCAGGTCCCCTGCACTAGACAAGGTCGAAATGAACTCCAAATGGAACAGGCCATTACATTAAAGGGAGACCCAGCATGCTACCCCTTTCAGAAGCCGCCCGTGTTATACGCCAATTTTTAAATATTTTGGCCCAACACGCACAGTTTTTTGAATTCTTTCCCATATTATGTGATGAAAACTTTCATTTGGTGTTTGGGTGCAAAAACACGGCTAAAGACGTCGAAAGTTGACCATAGAGAAATAAACGAGTGAAGCAGCAGGATGCAGAATGACCACACATAAATCAAACTTTACTTGATGTTTCTAAGTGGGTTAGTTCAGAAATTTCAAGCTTTGGAAGTACGCTGGGAGAAATGTGTATGCAGAAGATTAGAAAGTGGGCGTGTCATTGCGCCGCCATCTTTAAATTGATGGATTAAAGGGCTTTAATACCAGGTGACACCCTATGTTATATATATCATTTAAAAGGTGCAGAATTATATAATTTATAACTAAAAAAAAAAAAAAAAATCAGCAGCACAAACCAGATCTCGTGCGGCGTGTGTATAAATACATGCCTTTAAGGCATTCAACTTCAATATTGGGATCCCCATCTGAAACCTTTATTGTAGTGTTGATTGCCTGTAGTGAAGCTGAGCTTACGACATCTTCCGTGCATGTATCGTTACATTGTTGACATCCATGTCAACTATAACAATAAATAACTATGCCAACACGTCGTTAATGTGTTCAAATTGTAGTATATTATCCTACATTGTTCACGGATACATTTACTGCCTTGCATAAAACATGTAAAAACTATTTACCTCCACTTTACCTGCTAAAACTAACACCTGCTAACCCATTGATTAATGGTAAATGGTCTTCGGAAGTGGAAGGCTATAAACTGTACCATGAAACGAATTTTACGACGATGAAAGGATTTAACGACTTGCAAGGAGATGCCATAGATTATTCTTTAAGTAAGTTCCACGGTTCACTAGGAGATAAAGTTGTCAAGCCTGCTGCCTTACTAGACGTGCAGACCTCGATGCCGGGGTCCAAACAAAGTATCTCCTAGCAGCATTTACAAGATGTTTCAATTCTAAATTGAAATTAAATAACCGGAATTTAAAACGTATACTGACTTATGTAACTGAAAATATTTATTGTGGAAGCGTGTCTATATGTGTGAGAGGTGCAGAGAGAGAGAGAGAGAGAGAGAGAGAGAGAGAGAGAGAGAGAGAGATAGCATGAGAGAAGACAGTTTACTCCACTAAAGTGGCCTAACGGTATCTTCGCAAATCGTATATACATAACGAGGACAATGGCTGAAGCCAGGTGAGTACTGGTGTGCACTATACAGAGTCTTCCATGAGTCAAGAATTAAAATAACATAAAATTAACCTCTTCAAAATTATTCAGATACGTAAAATGTGTCAAAAAACACCTACATTTCTGCAGCTGTGACATCAAAACAGCTTATTCTACTTTAAATTTAGGTTAGAAAAGCTCACTGTACAAAACTTTCATAAGAAATCCCACCACTGTACGGTGTCTGCCACTGTTCACGTAATCTGTAAACTTGGTCAGCAAAATTAAGGTTCCTTTTAGGACCTCTATTATTCTGCAATATGAGTGTCTGGTAACTCTAAGCTCAATGTACACTGCACTTATTTGAACATCATTTCACTCATCGTCCGATATAAGTTCACTTTGGAAGTTTTCCTTTACAATGAAATATGAATGTCTGTAACTCTAACCTCTATGTACCCGGTACTCATTTGAACATCATGACATTCATCGTCCGATATGACTTAACGTTGGAGGTGTTCCCTTCATTTCGAAAATGAAGGTCTGCTAAGACTGAGCTATATGTACACTGTACACATTTAAACAAAATTTCATTCATTTCCTATACGACTTAACGTTGGAGGATTTCCCTCATCCTGAGAGATCAATGTCTGATAATTCTAAGCTCTATGTACCTGTACTCACTTGCACATAACTTCATTCTTCGTTCGATGTGACTAAACGTTGGAGGATCTCCCATATCCTGAAGGATGAATGACTCCTAACTCTAAGCTCTATGTACCCTGTACTCATTTGTACGTAATTTCATTCTTCGTCCGATGTGACTTAACGTTGGAGGTTCTCTTTTATCCTGAAGGATGAATGTATCGTAACTCCAAGCTCTATGTACCCCGTACTCATATGTACATCTTTTCATTCATTGTCCGATATGACTTAACGTTGGAGGTTTTCCTTTATCCTGAAAGATGAATGACAGGTTACACTAAGCTCTATGGAACCAGAACTCATTTGTACATGGTTTCATTCATCGTCCGATATGACTTTACCTTGGAGGTTTTCCCTTATCCTGAAACATGAATGTCTGGTAACGCTAAGCTTTGTGTACCCTGTACTCATTTAAACATCATTTCACTTATCCTTGGATATGTCTTGACACTGGAGACTTTACCATATCCTGAAAGATGAATGTTTGGTAACTCTAAGCTCTGTGTACCCTGAACTCATTTGAACATTATTTCTTTCATCGTCCGATATGTCATAACGTTGCAGGTTTTATTTCTCCTGAAAGATTAATGCCTTGTAACTCTAAGCTTTATGTACCGTGTACTCATTTGAACATCATTTCATTTGTCGTCCGATAAATGAGGATAAATGGAGGGTTTCTTTCATTCTAAGAGATGAATGTCAGCTAACTCTATGATCTATATACCCTGTACTCATTTGGACATCATTTCATTCATCGTTCTATATGACTTAACGTTGGAGGTTTGCGCTTATCCTTTAACATGAATACCTGGTAACTCTAAGTTCTATGTACTCTGTGCTCATTTGCAAATCACTTCATTCATCGCCCGATATGACTCAACGTTGGCGGTTTTCCCATATCCTGAAACATGAATGTCTGGTAACTCTAAACTCTATGTACCCTGTACTCATTTGAACATCATTTTATTCATGGCCCAATATGCTTTACGTTGGAGGTTTTCCCTTATGCTGAAGGATGAATGTCTGGTAACTCTAAGCTTCATGCACTCTGTACTCAATTGAACATCATATTATTTATCGTCTGATATGACTCAACGTTGGAGGTTTTCGCTTATCCCGAAAGATGAATGTCTGGTAACTCTAAACACTATGTACCCTGTACACATTTGGATATCATTTCATTCATCGTCCGATATGACTTGACGTTGGAGGTTTTCGCTTATCCTTAAACATGAATGCCTGGTAACTCTAAGCTCTATGTCCTCTGTACTCATTTGCAAATCACTTCATTCATCGCCCGATATGACTCAACGTTGGTGGTTTTCCCATATCCTGAAACATGAATGTCTGGTAACTCTAAACTCTATGTACCCTGTACTCATTTGAACATCATTTCATTCATCGTCCGATATGATTAAATTTGTAGGTTTCCTCTTATCCTGAAAGATGAATGTCAGGTAACGCGAAGCTCCATGAATCCTGTACTCATTTGAATATCATTTCATTCATCGTCCGATATGACTTAAATTTGTAGGTTTCCTCTTATCCTGAAAGATGAATGTCTGGTAACGCGAAGCTCCATGAATCCTGTACTCATTTGAATATCATTTCATTCATCGTCCGATATGACTTAAATTTGTAGGTTTCCTCTTATCCTGAAAGATGAATGTCAGGTAACACGAAGCTCCATGAATCCTGTACTCATTTGAATATCATTTCATTCAACGTCCGATATGACTTAACGTTGGAGGTGATATATATTTCCATTCCGTGCTCGTGTACGCAGTAGACTTACAAGGCTAATATTTTATTCCATAGTACTGTAAATAGGTTTTATATTATATTAGTGGTCTTATACTTCTTTAATCAAAAATACGACAGTTGGAAGAAAGATTTGCTTTGGTGCGCGGGAACGTTTTTAATCACATTAAAGGGATTACAGGTAGGCAAGAAAATCCCTTCACTACCACCACCACCTGCGAAGAGCTTTTAATTCTGCCCAGATGCACTTTACCCCGCTCCTTGCCAGAAGTGAGTCTTTGACCTAAGTCAAGGGTTAAAAACCGGATAAAAATGCTGAATCGCGATCGTTTATATTCAAGTTCTTCCTTTCTTGGTGGAAGCAGCTTCCGCTTTTTTCATCCCCGCGTTTGCTAATGCCATGAAAACTCCTAAAATGAACCCTGGTGATTTTCACGGCCCTCACTACTACCACCTAAGGGCAAACAGAGTTTATCAGGCAGCCCTTTGTGCTAAATTCTTCTTTTTATTACAGACAAAGTTACATTTTTAGCTGCAGATAGAACGCAGTCTAGCGGAAGTCGTAAACTATGATTTTTATAAAGAAACATGCATTCCTGAGTAAGCTTCCATCTCTAGCAGAGTTTTGGGTTGAAGTTTATTTTGTTAGTAAAACCAGCAGCTAAAGTAAGTTTTGTTACTGCTACAAAAACTTCATATATTTCTAGCTTTTTACAATTTCTCTGGAAATTTTGTGAATTTAACACACCTCTCGACGTTTGTTTAAGGGATACTGGGACTGAAAAATAGCCCAAAAGTCTCAAAATTACAATTTTTAAATTTATACATACAAATGTTTCCCGCCTCGGTAGCTAGATGGTAGCATGTCTGCCTCACGTTCAAGAGGTCCCGAGTTCGAATCCTGGTCAGGGTGAGTTACCCAGATACGATTTTTCCAGGGTTTTCCCCTATCCTTCAAGACGAATGTCAGGTAACTCTAAGCTCCAAGGACCCTGGACTCATTTTAGCACCATTTCACCCAATTTATTCACCGTCCGATATAACTTAACTCTCCATGCTGGCGAGCTGTTTGGAACACCCCGAAGGGTGGTCAAATCGTGTACCTGCTTTGGGAAGAGCTTTACCACGTAGTGGCGGGATGTGGGTGTTGAAGAATGACGGGTGTAGATTAAGTGGGGGTAGTGAAGGGAGGTAGCTTGTTGCTCCTCAGGGAGTGAGTGAGTGAGTGAGTGTGTGGTGTTTTAGGGCCCGTCGACAGCAAGGTCATTTGGACCCGACGTCAATACTAAAACCTAAAACCTACAAAAATTTAGCTAAAAAGGTACAATAAAAATAAAACACTCAACCATTAAAAGCACATAAAAACCATCTAAAAACTAGTAATTTAAAATCTCTAAAATTAATAAACATAAAATACAAGTTAGACTTGTTTGTTAAAACCTATTTCTGAAACAAACCGCAGTGCCTTAACCACGGCCACTGGGTCGTCCCCTAAAATACTGCACAAGTTAGCTCCCAAGCCCAAAGACTGGCGAGCTCTGGCGTACTGCGGGCATTCGATTAATATATGCCGCACAGAGAGGCGTACTGCACACGGAGCACACACAGGGGCCGGTTCCCCTCTTAACAGATGGCCATGAGTCGCTCGTGTGTGTCCAATTCTCAGCCGGGTGAGTATCACCTCGGCCCGCCGGTTATCCCTGCATGAAGTTAGCCAGGGTTGTACGCTCTCCTTTATCGCCCGGAGTTGTGTGCCTTCTAAAGCTGTGCAGGATTGCCGCCAAGCAGATAGGAGTTGGCGACGGAAAAAACTTTGCACATCCTGGTATGGCACCGTAGTTGTTAAACTCCGGGGCAAACGGCAAGCGGACTTAGCAGCCGCGTCCGCCTCCTCGTTCCCGGAAATGCCAACATGGCCTGGGGTCCAAATAAAAACAAAATGGTATCCTCGACTGAGCATTTGCGAGATCTGGGCCTGTATTTTTAAAACAAGGGAGTGAGCGGCAGTGTGCTGTTGCAAGGCCTGAAGAGCACTCAGAGAGTCAGTGCAGACAATAAAAGAGCCAGGAGCTAACTTGCAAATAAAAAGGAGCAAATAGAAGATGGCATACAGCTCTGCTGAGAAGACCGAAGTGGAGTCCAGAAGTCGAAATTTATGAGCCTCACTGTTAATGAAAAAGCGCAACCCGTAGTGCTACATAGCTGAGAACCGTCTGTAAAGACCGGAACATAGTTAGGGTAGCGGCCCAGCTCCTCAGGGAATGATGAACCGGGTGCTACAGACAGCGTACACCGCTGGTGGATTAGTTAATGGACTAGGAAGAAGAAATATGTATAATTTTGAGTTTTCCAGAATAAATTTTGGAATGCTGAAATTCAGTTTAGGCAGGGTTGGGGATCATGTGGTTACCGGTAATGACCGCACGACATGCGGGGTTAACGGTATCGCTTTAAGCGACGTTCGCGAGGTACATAATCCCCAAGGGATCTGACGAGGGCGCTCAGATGTTGGGGCAAACCCTCGGAGAATTTTGTCGCCCGGCGCCTAATTTCATCCTCCACATATCGGAGGGATGAAGCCTCGTGAAGTAGACCCACGGGGAACCTTGTGCATTCAGAATAAATAATCCGAAGACATTTATTCTGTGCACGTTGGAGCAGAACTAGGTTTGACCCTGCGGCCATACCCCAGACTTCACACGCATAGAGCATGACAGGGAGGAGCAGAGCAATAAATAGGCGCAACTTTAGGGAAACAGAAATCGCAGACCGAAGCACAGTGTATAGTGATGCCACGGCACCACACCACCAATGAGCTTGCTCCTGGATGTGTTCCCGAAAAGTTAGGCCCTTGTTCAGCCTGACTCCAAAGTATTTGAGTGAATTCTCCCACCTGATCCCTTGCCCGAAGTAGGTAAATTTGGGGAAATTGGCGGGAAAGCGGCGCTTGGTGAACAATATATCTTGGCTTTTCTTCGTATTAATGGACAATCGCCAAAGCGTGCACCAATCCTGAAGGAGGATTAGGTAGCGTTGGATGGTGTTGAAGGTTCTGCGTGGACGTCTGTTTGTTGAAAATATAACTTAACGTTGGGAGAGACGTAAATTAAAGAAAAACATACAAATGTTCCCCTAACCTTTCTTTATTCAGTTAACAACTTTTTAATTTCCGCCATTTTTAAATGTCTAGTGCAAGGTTTAAATGTTCGGGGCGTGACCATTTAAAAGTCCTCTTTCCTGCTTTATCAGCATGGTGGCCTGTCTTTTGCCAATTATGATTGGTTTTTGGCAGCTTTTTCTCTAAAAGAGCATTGAAATGTTGCGGCAGATCTTAGTGCTGCTATCTAGAATGAGGCGGTCCGGTCCGTAGCGAACCACGTCGTGCTATCCCTTGTGCTCAAAGCCTCGCAGGGATTGCTGGCGTGAGGAGGTTAAGAAAGGGAGATTGTAACTGGTTCGAGGTGACATGCACCTCCCGCATAAGAACTCTCATCTGTACTTCAGGAGTGGGTGCGTCCTGTCTGGTTGTGGGTTTAATGATGACACCTCGAATATCGTAGACAGAAGTCTATTGTTGCCCTTAGGTTGCTTTGCTCGCCACCGCAAAGTCGTCGTCGCTGTGGTTGCTGTGTTTAGCGTCACTGTCAATATTGTGATGTGAAGCACTGCATAGTGAGCTGGATATATTTATCGTCTTCCCTATGTATTGCTCTTTTTGTTAACTCTCACTGGAGAGATTGTTAGATATTGCACTTTGTCTCTATGCATGGCGCGGAAGTGTACTTGTTAGGCTGCGCCGCATACGCTTCCGTCTCACCTAGAACTCAGTACCAAAGTGCTCTCACTAGAAAAGCTACTTTCTGCCATCACTTTGAACTATTAACACTCTAGGTATATTTTGGAGTTTACAAAATCACATGCACAAACATCAATTTTTCACTGGTTGGTACCTATCCCCACTAGAGATCAGTGTTCAGAATTTCCAGTTTCTGACCTAATATCAGAGACGCTTTCTCTAACGGTCCGCATACAAAAAAGTTTTGGAAGATGGCAATATTATCAAAGAATGTTTCCATATTCAAAAGAGAAATAACTGGGATTGGGTCCTGGGCGCATAAAATGAATGACGTGTTGAAATAGATAGGTATGGGTCATTCTTGGATAAATACAGAGTATGGGTATCAAGGCTTCTGGAAAGAAGTTAAGCTAACATTAGAAGATATTGACATACAAGATATTTTCGCCAATACAAGTGACAAAAGCTCACGTAGATTGTATAGAGAAATAAAAACAACTCAGGGGAGGGGAGGATATATAGACATATGTAATCAGTTAGGGCGAGAAGGTTTTGCCTGGGCGAGAACAGGAGTGAGAAACTTGAAAGGTATAGGTCAAGAGAGAGAGCTAGATAAATGCCCATTGTGTGAAGAAGAGAATGTATATTTCCATTGTATATTATATTGTAGTCAAACAAAGATATGGAGAGAGCAGGCTTGGCTACGTAAATGAGACAGAAAGGTATAGGTCAAGATAGGGAGCTAGATAAATGTCCATTGTGTGGAGAAGAGAAGGCAGATTCCCATTGTATATTATATTGTAGTCAAACAAAGATATGGAGAGAGCAGGCTTAGCTACGTAAAAGGGACAGAAAGCTATAGGTCAAGAGAGGGAGCTAGATAAATGTCCATTGTGTGGAGAAGAGAATGCTGACTTCCATTGTATATTATATTGTAGTCAAACAAAGATATGGAGAGAGCGGGCTTGGCTACGTAAATGGGACAGAAAGGTATAGGTCAAGATAGGGAGCTAGATAAATGTCCATTGTGTGGAGAAGAGAAGGCAGATTCCCATTGCATATTATATTGTAGTCAAACAAAGATATGGAGAGAGCAGGCTTAGCTACGTAAAAGGGACTGAAAGGTATAGGTCAAGAGAGGAAGCTAGATAAATGTCCATTGTGTGGAGAAGAGAATGCAGACTTCCATTGTATATTATATTGTAGTCAAACAAAGATATGGAGAGAGCGGGCTTGGCTACGCAAATGGGACAGAAAGGTATAAGTCAAGAGAGGAAGCTAGATAAATATCCATTGTGTGGAGAAGAGAATGCAGATTTCCATTGTATATTATAATGTAGTCAAACAAAGATATGGAGAGAGCAGGCCTGGCTACGTAAATGAGACAATTCGGGGGGTGGAGTAGGAATTAGAAAAAAATTGTCAGTAAAAGGGGAAACACAGGAGAGATATGGGGAATTATTTAGGGAAAGTTAAAGAGAGATGGCTGAGAACAATTAAGAGAAAAATGTAGAGTGGCATAGGTGAAATGGCAAAATGTGTAAAAGTTATAAAGTTATACGTATAAAGTTATACTCGTATAGAGTTAAATGTTGAAGCCTGGGACTCAAGTACTTACGATAGAAAGTCGCCACAAACGGTGTATCTCGGATGCGAGAGCCCCTAGTGGTTTACCGGGGAAATATACGAGTCAAATGGAGAATTTAATGTCAAGACGGAACGTTGGCCATGGTAGCTCAAAGGTTAAGAGCGACTGGACGGAAACCAGGAGATCCGTGATTCTAATCCCGGCCATGGCATTGAATTTTTCATGTTGAATCTATCCATTACTAACATTTGTTTACAGTCCGTTTGAAATAATGAAATAGGTGTATCTGCAAGTTATTTGCTTTTCCTGTGGTGTAGTGTACTGTTAACTCATGTTGGCCTAAGCCGGTGAGTAGAATTAACGAAAAGAAGGGAGCTGTAAGTAAACCTGGTGCAGCTAGATGGAAAAGCAAAAATTGGGAGCAGATTTCCCTTTCATATGTACAGTTGGACATATAGGAACATATAATATTTAAGCTTCATATTTGCAAATGGACATAGATGAATGTGCTTATGTTATTTAAACTATATTTGTAAAACCCAGAAGAAACTGTCATCATTTTGTTCATCGTGTTGTTCGACTTAATGTTGGAAGACTCAAGTTGAATAAAATGATATATTTTTCTTCTTCTGGTTAACTTTAAAAGGCGTTCTATACCAGTATTTTAAGTTGCTTCTTTCAATAAAGCGCCAAAACAGATCAGTTCTTCACGCAGCAGAAATATTGGATGTAAATTAAATGCAACACATTACGCAAAGCTCACAGCAGAGATAGTTGTAGCAGCCAGAAAAACAAGCTCTAAATTCCGAACTGACGAATTACGATCCAAGAGAAAAGATAGATGAACATTTCCACATAGATTGATTGACGGGGAATAAATGGATGGTTTAGTAGGATCCCACAGTGATTTTAATCGCTCACAGCCTAGCAGATTGATTTGTACCCTACGCCACCATGTTTGGTGCAATCATGTACACACGCCTCGTGAACCGCCATTGTCGACATTCTTCTTTCATTCTTGACTTTGTGCTTGATAATGGTGTAGCTAGTAACCCTAAAAAGCTCAGAAAAAGCGCTATTTGGGGCTTGATGAGACATATTTGCCCCTGTACATAGTTACTAGTAAATATAAAATATATTGTTTTGAACTCAAATTGAACAGCGATATTTCATAGGATATATTCATTTTGAGACACCCTGTAAACAGAAAACGCAAATGTCTAGGAATACCTCTAAAATGAAAAGTCACCTGAGTAATAAATATGATTATAATGTACGTAGTTTGTGATTTATATGAATAATTTTTTCAAAAATGTTGATTTTCTTAAAATATACGAGGCATGCTTTTTAAGTCAGTACCGTTTGGGAATTAAAAAAAGACGTGCATAGATATCACAATAATTTTATTTTTACATCAAAGCCTATACCTTAATCTACTTTTCTACATAATTTCCGTGAATACTGAGGCACTTGTCATAACGTGGCACCAGTTTTTGAATACCCTGCTCATAAAATTCTGCCGCCTGACGTGTTAACCACTGTACCACAACTGTTTTGACTTCGTTATCGCCTTGAAGATGCTGACCACCCAGATGTTTCTTCAAGTGCAGGATCAAATGGTAGTCGCTGGGCGCCAGATCAGGACTGTATGGATGGTAATTTAGAGTTTCTCATTGAAAAGATTTGATAAGATCTTTGGTCCAATTAGCCACATGTGGACGGGCATTGTCATGTAGCAAAACGATACCCTTACTCAACTTGCCACGTTCTTTGTTCTGGATTGCACGGCGCTGATCAATGTCTCACATTAAGACGCTGCATTGATTGTCTCATTACGAGGCAGCAACTCCACTAGCAATACATCTTTTCTGTCCCATAAAAGCTGTGTACATGATTTTCCGGGCAGAAATTGTTTGCTTAAACTTCACTTTTAGGGCGATGATGAATGTCGCCATTCCATGGATTGTTGCTTCGATTCTGCTGTGATGTAGGCCACCCATGTTTCGTCACCAGTAACAATTTGGTCTAAAAAATCTTCACCTTCATTGTGGTGCCGCTCAAGGAAAGTCAATGTAAAGCCTAAACGTTTGGTTTTGTGCAAATCCGTCAACATTTTCGGAACCCAACATGAACACGATTTCCTGTACAGTTCTCGGTCACAATGCGATACAAAACACTCCGAGAATATTGAGGAAACTAGTCGCACAATGATGAAATTGTAAAGCGTCCGTTTTCAGTAATCTTTTCGTCCACTTTCTGCACCAAATCTTGAGTAACGACCGAAGGACGCCGACTCCGTTCTTCATCATGTACATTTGTGCGGCCATCTTTAAATGCTCTCACATATTTCCATACCAGTACATCACTCATAATGTTTTGTCCGTAAACTTCACAGATCTCACGATGAATATAGATCGGTTTTACGCCTTTAGCACTAAGAAATCGTGTAACAGCCCGTACTTCACAATCGGCGGTACTCACGATTGTCGGAGGCATCTTAAACACTCAGTAACCAACGTATACAAGGAATAATCAGACTGTAATGGCGTCAGTGCTTAGACATGAGATGTAGATAACCAGCGCGCATGCGCGGAACGCCGACCGTAGCGCTTCGGCGGTGGAATCGCAAAACGGTACTGATTTAAAAAGCATACCTCGTAAAATTAATAGATTTTTAGGCTACCTTCACTGCAAACCTCAAAATCACGCCTTACAGCTCTTATTGCCAGTAATATTGCTAAACCGCAAGATGATACACATAATCCTACTATAATACAATTTTTAAGCGTGTTAAATGGTACAAATATAACATATTTCTGTAGAGTTGACCGTTTCTAAGATATTCCCTGTGTTTCGTTTGAATTTGTATAGTTTCTACGTTCCTCCAGCAAGAAGTCGTCATTTGTCATTTTATAACTTGGACATACAAAGAGAATTACATCACCTAGAGAACCAGTTTTAAAACATTTGACTATCACTTAAAGTCAATTCACATAAAAAAGCGAATTAATTCTATTTGATTTTAAGAGACGTCCTTTCAAACCTCAGCTTAATGTAGGCAATAGTCTAGACTAGTGTGTGAAAAGTTTAAATATTTTAGGTTTAATCCTTGATGACAAGTTAACTTCGAAAAACCACATTGAAAATCAAGAAAGTAAATGTAGCTCGGGACTTTCTGTGTTGTGATAATTAGCCAATTTCTCACAGTAGATACTAGTAAGTTAGTATATTTTGCATTAATATATTCACACATTTCTTTTGGCAACGAGCTGTAGGGACACACTTCCAAATTAAACTTTAACAGAAGTATTCCCCTATAGAAAAGGACTATCAGATACCTGGCAAACATAACACGTACGAGTTCATGCAGGCCGTATTAAAAAAAAAATTCAACATAATTACTCTTCCCTGCATATTTTTTCGGCTAACAATACTTTTTGTACATAACAAGAATATAACCTCCACAAATTTCGATGTCCGCACATATTAAACAAGGGGAAAGATTAACTATATAGTTAAAGGTCACAGGCTAAAACTTCTTGAACATAAGCCCCAATACTTTGGTCAAAGTCTACTTAATAAGCTTCCGGAAAGAGTAAAAAATACTGTCAGGTGCTAAGTTTAAATCTAAACTGACTAAATTCTTCTTAAGCAAAGCCTATTACAGTATAGATGGATATTTTGATGACAACTTCGATGATATTATATAATTATGTATGTATATATGAATAATTATATGTGCGCGCGTGTGTGTGAGAGAGAGAAGAGATGAATAACAAGTTTAAGAGAGATCATGTGTTACAAATGACATGGCTTAATTGAGTTCAAACACTGTATTAAGTTGCAATAAATAGAAGTATGCTATATGAAAATAAATACGAATTTAATTATGTTTATCCTGAAGTAAATAGAGGAACAAACCATTGTAAAAGAACAGGGAAAGTCATGTATATAAAACATTTGACTATCACTTAAAGTCTACTGTATTCACTTGTAATTAGAATAAGATAATGTTTACCTTGAAGTAGATTAGATTAGATTAGATTAGATTAGATTAGAGTTTTAATCTGCATTAAATTGAACAATTTACAGCTCTTGGCTACATTTATTTGCTTTACTTTGATGCTACTTTGGCTTAGCTGACACCCTGGTCTTCTACTCTGCCAGGTAGCTCTTGAACTTCATGCCTCCTTGTCACTTAATTAGGCCCTTCCCGTCACCTTCCTTTCTTATATACTTTACATTTATTTGTCTTTACATTGTTGCTACCTTGGCTTACGTTACATCCTGGTCTTCTATTCTGCCAGGTAGCTCTTAACTTCCATGCCTCTTTGTTACTTAATTAGCCCCTTCCCCACCTTCCTTTCTTATATTCTTTACAATTTATTTGTATTTTCCTTGTTACTACCTTGTCTTACATGACACCTTGGTGTTCTACTCTGCCAGGTAGCTCTTAACTTTCATGCCTCCTTCATACGTAATTAGCTCCTTTCTTCCACCTCATCCTCCGTTCTTATATTCTTTACATTTCTTGCCCATTGTTCTTTTACTTTCTGCAAGAACTCACCAATACTTCTTACCTTCTTTTCCTCCCTGCACGTTAACGTTTATATAGCTACTATCCTCTTCTCCACTTTCTCCCATTCTTCCTTCCAAACCTTCTCTCTACACATTGCAACCTCCTGGCATTCTGTTACATAGTGTTTGATGTTTTGTTTTCCCCCGCACAATTCACAAATTCCCTTTTCCCTACCTCTTTTCCCTCTTATAAATATTGTTCCTGTTAACATCCAAGCTAACCCTTCTCTTATACCTATTGCAGTAATCTACAAATGCTTCTCGTTCCCAATTTCTTTTTATTTTTTTGTAAAATCGGAAGGATTTCTTATTTTGTAGTGCAACAAGTGATTGTAAGGATAAATTGTACCAAGGTCATATGAGTTTTAACTTCTTCTACATACTTTGTTTGACTCAAAAAAGGAATTTAAAGATTCTGTCGGCAGTGCTGCCTCAAGGAGCGTCTAAATTACGAAGGAATCGTAGGTTACATTCGCACAAACTCTGTACTCACACTTCGAATGTGGCCATAAGTTTCCTGTCTCTATTTATGTTAATCTAATTTTTTCGGTAAGTCTATTGTTCCAGTGTAATGTGGCCTCTACCTTATACATAGAAAATGTATTAAAGTTTTGTAAAAATTGTTTGTTGAACAAACGTTAAAAAGAAATGCTTTTGGATACAGAATATGAAGTAAATGTAACATAAATCTCTTTTATTGCATTACATGTCGTTGTAATGGCAAGTCGTAAATAAAGTATAGTATTAAATGCAGTTTGGCCACAGTGCTAATAAAACATTTCCCAATCCAACATTAAAGCGAGTATTAAAGAAACAGTTAATGATGTGATTTACTATTGGGATAGTTAGCAAGTTTTGACACATATGGGGGGGGGGGGAATCCTTGCACTTTATTACGATTTTATTGTTCCATAAATCTTAGCAAACTCTTGTCTCTGCAGAATAATCTTGTGCAGTTTTATATGGCTCGTAATGTTTGCAATAAAATCTGTTTGAAAAGGCATTGTCTTGCAGAAGAACTTTGGAATTTCTGTCTGCGATAGGATTGATGGTAATGCAATAAACCTGATAATATTACACGGGTTTGTAGTTCATGTAGCTTACAAACTGCTGTAAATCAGTGGTGTTCATTTGTCTTGATAACTGACAAGTAATTCCTATTTGATTATATGTTTACTGCTCTAAGAAGAATCAAATAGTTCAAAGCTGTTTCTATGCAATGTGCTCATTTTGTGACCATGGTAACAAATGAATAACTTATTTCCATTTCACACAACAATAAGTATAATTAAATTGAATTACCTTTGTTGGGTAGTACGATTTTGTCTATCTGTTACAGTTTACTACTTATACAATAGCCATCTGGAATGAAGACGACTTCCGAGGACATTCCCAGAAAATTCAAACCATACATTTAAATTTTCAAAGAAAACATATCAGTTATATGGTATTCAAATATAAAATTTTAAATATATTTAACCCTTCGTTGGTCGCGCATATATCTGTGAGATACATGGCCTAAGTTTCTTTCATTATTATGGTAATAAATAGAGGTAAGAACTTACTGAGACAGGACACCTTCCATCATACCTTTGTAATTGTTTCCTGTATCTTTCAACCACTTCTCCCTAATACCAAGTTGGCAAACGAGGCAAACGTCATCACGTGTGTGCTGTTGTATCTGTCAGATTCATCGCGGCAACTCACGTTACGATTGTTCCCGCTATCGGGTCCATCATTGCTAGGCAATACTGATATAAGTAGTTGTGTTGTTGCAAGGTAAATGAGAGTTCCTTTCTTTACTACTGTGAATTGTAGGTTTTAACAAGACTTAAATATATGATTTGGAAAATCCTGAGGATTAGGGGGAGGTATTCGCCTTAGTTACGAAGATGATGTGCTGACCATTAAGGATAATTCTGTAGAAACTGATTCCGAATATAAAGACAAATGAAACTCGATCTATGGACACCGATACAGATCATGATGTTGATGAAGAGGAAAGTAATAAAGTGCTAGAAAATGATGAATATTACTATATTGCTGAGTACAAAGGATGACAACTTTGTTCTTTCTACTTCATGATAGATATCTTATTGTAGTTACAAGAGAATACAGTAGACTTTAAGTGATAATCAAATGTTTTATATACATGACTTTCTCTACTCTTGTACAAACACTGTACTCCTAACCTAACCTGGTATGAATCATATACGTACTGTTGCAACAAGAAAGCAATACAATGTTAAACCAGGCTTTATTCCTATTCTAAACAATAATAATTTAATATAAGCTGCTATCCACAGCTTTCATTTGCATGTAAACCATATTTCACAAACACTACATGTCAGTGGAAATGTTTACTTTCAAAAGTTGAAAGTGGCAAATAACATATAAAAATGGTAGCGGAAAGGTTCCGTAGCTTCCACAAACATCCATAAGATGTCTCTGCACATTACCACAGTTACAGAATCAAACCGCGTAGTTTAAACGTGACAACTCCATCAATTTGTTTGCGACACACTGGAAAAAGCAATATAAATGGCCATGCCCAGCCGCACATGGGCATTTAAATAATGACGTAGCTGTTCTTTAAATGGCACTAGGGCCTTTACTGACGGCATATTCTGAAACTACAATGTTTAAACATAATTTTAAGGGGTGAAAACGGAAAATATCGTTTTTTGTCATCGTTGAGGAAATTTCACCGATGCCTCCCCTTAAAGCAGTTTCTGTGAAAACTGGAAATTAAAGCAGTTTATGTGGTAGGCCTAAGTTTCCAAAAATAAAGTCAGACTGAAAAATACAATTCCATATCCGGGAGATTGAATCGGGGTTGCCCGGTTTGAATTCAATCCTTCTCTATTATTTTAAATATGCATTTCACATTTCATGATAATTTAAATAAGATTGTTTGGAAATTTTTTAAGGAATATTAAGCCTTGAACAAATTATCCATTTAAAATTTAGCTGGGCTACGGTTTGTACTTACCCGGCACTTATTCCAATGGCAAACCCTTAAAAATTCGCTAACGTCCTTTAATATGACATTGTCGAATTCTGGGGGCCACAAAGCCTGTATCTATGCTTAAATTTCAATATCTTTTTGGGTGAAACACAAGTACATTCTCTACTATGAATGTAATAGAGAAAATGACGGAAAGTAGTTTGAAAAGCTAGAAGCATGGACGTATGATTTCAAGTGCTATTTTCTAACTTCCCCTGCGTTAGGAAGCGTTTTTCCTGCTACTAATAGAAAACTGCGCTAAGTAGTTCCACTTTGCTGTACGTTGAAGATTTTAAAACACACGGTCCTCGCTTTGTTCGGTCCATTTGACATCAACTAGTTCTGAACAGCAAATACCTCTAGCGCTGCATTTTGTTCTCTTGTAAGTGGACAGTTGAAGTTACTCCTGAGTGGAAGATATGCAAGGACAAAGTCCAACGTGATGCACACGAAGCACTTATATCTTGTGTGCATTATCACATGCGCTTCGCCAGACTTCAGTCCAGATAAAATGCAGCCCACTAGAAACAAGGATTTCACAAGCATAAACTTCTGAGGACGAAACTTACTCTGTCTAAAAGCACGAAAACGTTGCCTCGTAAGTATGGAATAAGCTGAATATAGACAACGTGGTCCATCCAACAATTGCATATCGAAATTTCAAATTTATGTCTTAACAATCTCTAAATAAAAAAAGAAACCAATTTAGAAAAATGTGAATTGCTTTGAACGGCATGTCTTAAAATGAAAAGTCCTTAAAATACCAACCGATCTAAGCTCATATCCTACAACGGCTGTTCAATAAAGAATGATCACAATTTGTTTTTGACAACGTAACTTTACTCATCTTCATAATTCTGACATTTATTCTCAAAATAGTCTCCGCTGAATGCAATGTACTTGTCCCAGGGTTTCTGCCATTCTTCAAAGACATGCTGGAAACTATTTTTCGAGAGATACTACAAAATCGCCTCCACAGCCTTCACCACTGCTTCTGATGATGGATAATGCCTCCCACGGAGGTGTTTCTTCAAGTTAGGGAATATAAAAAAGTAACATGGAGCTAAATTCGTACTATAGGGAGGGTGAGGGATGCACTTCACGTTGATTTTTGCGAGATTTTCAGCAACAACTTTGGCAATATGCGGCCGCGGATTATCGTGGTGATTCATCCCGCCTGCTTCAATGAAATATGATCTTTTGCGCCTGATATGGACTTGCAATATTTTCAGGACATACATGTAGTATTGTGCAGCTACTGGTGTGTGTGCAGGTACAGCATGCTGATAAACCATTCCATGAATATCAAAGAATGAGATGACCATAAATTTCCCAGCAGAAGCAATCACGTTTGCTTTTTGGGGGTTGCTGATGAACGAGATTTCCACACTGAGCTTTGCTGTTTGCTCTCAGGGTCAAAATATATAGCCAAGTTTCATCAGCAGTGATTACGTTTTAAAGAAACTCCGGGTCTTCCGCTAACATCATCTTTAACTGCATGCAGAGCTGCATGCGAATATCCTTTTGTTCGGGAGTCAGCAGTCTTGGAACCCATCACGCATAAACACGTCTCGCGTGTAATGTTTTTGTCACCAACGTGTGGGTGGCACCCAATGAAATATTCAGTATTTCAGAAAGTGATCTTAAGGTAATTCGTCGATGCTCTCTCAAAATTAACTGGATCACCGAGTCCACCTTCCTTTGAAATTGATTGTCTCCCCTCTTTAAACATTTTAAACCACCTTCGAGCTGTGCTGTAGGGAAGAACAGACTCTCCATAGGCCTTCTGTAACATGGTATAGGCCTCAACTGAAGATTTGTTGAGACGAAAGCAGAATTTAAAAGCCGCATATTGTTCCTCACGTGTTACCTCCATTGCAGCGGTAGGCGATACTGAACATGTCTGAACTTGCCTGGTGCTTACAGTAGTACCATCAATGAAACTAGTACGGCGTGTTTGTTTCACATTAGGCTAGCAGAATATAATAAGAATGAAGTTTAGTGCGAAAAGCTATGACCATAAAAATTATGATCATTCTTTATTGAACAGCCCTCATAAAAGTGTGTAAAACGTGCCTCAGGAAAATTCCCAAATGCCAAATTATTCTTTCACTGAAGACGATATCGAAAACTTTGATATTCTGAAAAATTACTGCAATGTGAGATGCAAATATGCAAAACTTATCCTAATTTGGTAAACTGTAACATTAATTCTCTACTCTGAGCGACATTTGTACTTTCATAAATGTCTTTAATTGATAACTGTTTGAAAAAGTAATACATAATAACAAGAATATTTCTAGCCAGCTTATGTAAAATCTTATGAGTTGTTTAGCAGTTACTACTAGACGCACCAGTACTGGACTTGCTAAGCGATATATCTACTAACTTTGAAAAGCACGTGTACACTCTTAAAAGATCACCACTTTACTGAATGCAACTGCACCACAGCACGTGTGTGCTTTTCTTCACTGACAGTTAATGATTCTTTTGTTTCTAGTCGGGCGTCTTATCTATACATAACTCCGAAACCAGATGTGCTACAAACATAGGGATTGGACAGTAATTCTCAGAAAAAAATATCTCAATAACATGTGAAAAACAAAATAATCCTGTGATGAATATCTTGAGAGCGGGTAAAGAAATTAGCCGTGTGGTTCGGCAAAGCAAGCCAGTACGCGTGCTTAACTGTACAACGTCGTACGCACCACATTGGTTAGAAGCGATAGAAGAGCCACGCCCAGCTCTGCCTTAGTTTCATTCCTGTTTTGTAGCTATCTTAGTTATTCTAAATGCTCAGCTTGCTTCACTGTCAGTAGCTTCAGTTCTGTGCATCATTAATGGTAAGTTACAGTCCGGCCACTCTATCTCCGGCTCTGCCGTTTAGTGGCTGCAGAAGGTGAAGGGAAAAGGTTAATAGCACCAACATATAATAATGAGTAATTGAAATCATATCGTCAGAATTATCTTTATAATTAGAGTATATGGCTATATTAGCCATATACTTACATCATCACTCTATTTGAATATTTCGTTCACATCTTTCACGCACAACAACTGCTTCTGTTGGTAGTACTGGGAGCCTGTACATCCGGTGTCGTGGTTAGGAAGTTAAAACTGTCTGCTGGCGCCAATCAGCGTTGTCGCTGCTAGGCGTGGCTTGCAAATCCAGCACCGTGTTGCCGCTGCAATTTTGTGTGGACCACGTGGCTTTTAGTTGCTTCTGGATCCCGCGCTGGTGGTTTTTTAATTTTTTGTGTGTGTGAATTCCGATTTGTAGCGTCTGTAAGTCTTATTATTATTGCTATTATAGTAATATGGCTACTGGTTCGTCAGAATACAAGAAAGAAATCGGCTCCTATAAGAGCCAAAGCTGTGAATTTATATTCAGGCTACGTGAATACTTCGAGAAGGAGCGGGACAGTGGTGGACCTCTACTACCTGTTACCAAGGTGCTGGACAGAGTTTGTGACGCCTTGAAGGTGAGAAGAATGTGACCAAGGAAAAGTGCCAGCTGATTTAAGTTCACCGTCTGCAGTTCTGCGTACACCGGGAAAGCAAAGGCGACGAGGCAGCCTTAAAGCTTTTCAAAAGGATGCTATAAGGCGACAAGTATATCAATATTATACTCCTGGAAATGGAAATAAGAACACGTCGACGCCGGTGTGTCAGACCCACCATACTTGCTCCGGACACTGCAAGAGGGTTGTACAAGCAATGATCACACGCACGGCACAGCGGACACACCAGGAACCGCGGTGTTGGCCGTCGAATGGTGCTATCTGGGCAGCGTTTGGGCACCGCCGCCGTCAGTGTCAGCCAGTTTTCCGTGGCATACGGAGCTCCATCGCAGTCTTTAACACTGGTAGCATGCCGCGACAGCGTGGACGTGAACCATATATGCAGTTGACGGACTTTGAGCGAGGGCGTATACTGGGCATGCGGGAGGCCGGGTGGACGTACTGCCGAATTGCTCAACACGTGGGGCATGAGGTCTCCACAGTACATCGATGTTGTTGCCAGTGGTCGGCGGAAGGTGCACGTGCCCTTCGACCTGGGACCGGACCGCAGCGACGAACAGATGCACCCCAAGACCGTCGGATCCTACGCAGTGCCGTAGGGGACGGCACCGGCATTTCCCAGCAAATTAGGGACACTTTTGCTCCTGGGGTATCGGCGAGGACCATTCGCAACCGTCTCCATGAAGCTGGGCTACGGTCCCGCGCACTGTTAGGCCATCTTCCGCTCACGCCCCAACATCGTGCAGCCCGCCTCCAGTGGTGTCGCGACAGGCGTGAATGGAGGGACGAATGGAGACGTGTCGTCTTCAGCGATGAGAGTCGTTTCTGCTTTGGTGCCAATGATGGTCGTATGCGTGTTTGGCGCCGTGCAGGTGAGCGCCACAATCAGGACTGCATACGACCGAGGCACACAGGGCCAACATCAGGCATCATGGTGTAGGGAGCAATCTCCTACACTGGCCGTACACTTCTGGTGATCGTCGAGGGGACACTGAATAGTGCACGGTATATCCAAACCGTCATCGAAGCCATCGTTCTACCATTCCTAGACCGGCAAGGAAACTTGCTGTTCCAGCAGGACAATGCACGTCCGCATGTATCCCGTGCCACCCAACGTGCTCTAGAATGTGTAAGTCAACTACCCTGGCCAGCAAGATCTCCGGATCTGTCCCCCATTGAGCATGTTTGAGACTGGATGAAACGTCGTCTCACGCGGTCTGCACGTCCAGCACGAACGCTGGTCCAACTGAGATGCCAGCTGGAAATGGCATGGCAAACCGTTCCACAGGACTACATCCAGCATCTCTACGATCGTCTCCATGGGAGAATAGCAGCCTGCATTGCTGCGAAAGGTGGATATACACGGTACTAATGCCGACATTTTGCATGCGCTGTTGCCTGTGTCTATGTGCCTATGGTTCTGTCAGTGTGATCATGTGATGTATCTGACCCCAGGAATGTGTCAATAAAGTTTCCCCTTCCTGGGACAATGAATTCACAGTGTTCCTATTTCAATTTCCAGGAGTGTATATGAAAAAGGAATTTCCCACTCGTGCGAAGTAGCTTTTTATTATTTCTTTTCCAGTAAATGGTATATTGTCTCCATATGCAACTATTCTGGGATCATGTATATACACGTTGACCACGTAGATTTACGAAGCTACGATCTGCAAATGCGTGAAATATTTAAAATACACATGTTCCTCTGATTGAAATTCCCGCTAAAGAACTGGCAACAACGCGTTTTCCCCTCTCGAGAACTGTCAGAGCCGGAGATAGAGCGGCCGGACTGTAGTTTCAATTTTGAAACGGTTCTGGATACAAATAACTTATACGCCACAAATTAGCTATAGGCGCACTAACTTCCTCGCTGTTTCAGAATATAGAGTGTAAATGAAACAAGAATTTGCACTTGTTAGTTTGCGCTCTAATCATAACAGACTTGAAGTATATGTGGTAGTGTAAACCTATGTGAATGTAATGATTTAACATAAAATATACATAACATAAATCCCAAATACACAAATAGTAAAGGAATAGCTGATTGGCAGTTGTTTGAAAACCTCGGATATGACCTTACTTATTAAAGGCGGTATATAAATAAATAAATAAAAAAAGTTGAAGATCTGCTCCTGGCAGAGCTCCAGTAGAGAATGACAAAGGTGTGTTTTGTCAAATTACCTGCAGCCACTACCTGAAAGATGCATGGGGCACGCTGGTGTCCCACAGAATTGGACCCCCAACACGCCAGAGTACCGTAGTCCATATCTGAAACTGGAGTGTAGTTGAGTTGGGATATCGATCCATCGCTCGTGTATCGAGAAGGTGGTACTTCGGCGAGATCACCGGAGTTGTTGAACGTCCAGTGGAATGTGACCAGCGGAGGGTTCGCGTCCACCTCACACCTCAGCGCCACCGTCTCGTGTTTCAGTGCCCCCAGCAGCTCCTCTCGCTCCTCCTTGCACGTTGGTACAACTGAAACAACAAACAGCATCCATGGATATCAGTAACTTACATGGATTCAATAAGAAACTTCAGTACTCATTTGGTTCATACGAGTTTTAATTACCACCCGGTACTTTTTTCTTCCTTTTTTTTAATTTACGTCCTCCAACGTTAAGTCATATCGGATAATGGATGAAATTGTTGACATGATGCTCAAATGATTCCAAAGTCCATGGAGCTTAGAGTTACCCGACATTCGTCTATTAGGATAAGGCAAAACCCCGGAAAAAACCTTATCCAGGTAACTCACCCTGACCGAGTTTCGAACTCGGGACCTTTTGAACGTGAGACAGACATGCTACCACCACGCTACCGAGGCGGGCTAGTAGTTTTTATGCTTGAGTAATGAACATTTTTTAGTATCATCACTGATTACTCGGAACATAATTTTGGTAGTTTTTATGATTTCAGTCCTTTTATTTTTTTACAATGACTGAGGTGTAAGGTGGGGAAAATTGAGTCTAGTTGTGTGATCGAGTTCCTGCATTTGAAGGCAACACTGTCCGGGAAATCCATGATGAGATGACGGCTGTTTATGGAAATGATTGTCCATCGTATGACACTATTGTGAGGTGGGAAAGAAATTTTCAGACTGCTCACATGTCCCTGACAGATGAGCCAAGAGCTGGTAGACCGTCAGCTGTCACTGTGAAGAAAGTGGAGTGTTTAATACTGGAAGACAGACGAACAACCATCCAAATAATCATGGATGAGACGCATCTTAGTTATGGTAGTGTGCGGAAAACCATTCAGGATGAACTAACTACACATGTCTAAGGGGTCTGCACGGTGGGCCCCACGTTTATCTAACCCCTTTCCAAAAGCAAACACGACGTGACTTTTGAAGACACGTGTTGATGCATTTGGAACAAGATGAAGATGATTTTTTGATTGTCTGGTACCCATGGTTGAATCCTCGATCTGTAGGTATGATCCAGAAACAAAAACCATGAGCATGGAATGCACACATGCCGATTCCTCCCCTGACAAAAAGGCAAAGATGCAAAAGTCAGCTGGTAATGTAATGCTTTCAGTTTATTGGGACTGTCGTGAAGTCATCCTTACAGATTATCTTGCCAAGGGCCAAACCATCACTGACAGATACTTCTGCACAAGTTACGAGCAGTTCTGATTAAGAAACGACGCGGTATACTCTCTAAAGGTTTTCGTCTTCTGTCTGACAATGCACCAGCTCATTCATCTCAAGTTGCAGTTGACAAAACAAGGGAATGTGGCTTTCAGATGTTATAGCAACCGCCTTATTCACCCGATCTCGCACCAAGTGCCTTTTTCGTGTTCCCGGAAATGAATACGTTGTGTGGTTGCCGATTTGACAACACAAATGACGTCATTAATGAAGTAGCAGTGTGGTTTAAAGCGACTTCTGCAGACATCTACAATCGAGGTATTCGGAAGTTCAAGAGACGCTAAAGAAAAATGTATAAATATGTTTTTTGACTACTTAGAGTAAAGCTAATAAGCACACATGAAAACAAACTCTCTACCACATGTTTAGAGTGCACTAATTAAAACTTTGTGACACTCCCTGGTACATTAGTACGCAAGAGTATACAAATACCTTACACCTGAATACAAACACATTGGAGTTACACAACAGTAATGAAGAAGGCCTGATGAATGCTATGAAATCGTACAAAATAGTTTCTACACTCCACAGGGTATAAAAACAAAAGGTAGTCACATTTTATTACAAAGAATAAGCATAGATGGCCATGAACAACATAAGACCGAGAATAAAAAGTGACTGTAAGTATTGAGTTGCATTTGTTCCTGTAACTGGCATTTATCAATTACTACAGATATGTATGTAATAATACAGTGAGAAACCGCTGAATAACGTTGAATGTAATTCTATAGATGCACGTACAGAAGTTTATAGAAGTCAAAACCTTGTAATAGAGGAATGTTTTGCATAATTTAGTTTGTATTTATCTAGTTACCAAGTTTATTCTAAATAACTCTATCAACAGAGAACCTTAGAACTTAGAAAACACTATAATTTATATTTATTTATAATATTGTTGCAGAGTTTGTGTCAGATTGAAAGAGGTATGTCAAAGCTGTGTAATTTATTAAATACCTAATTAATTTAACGTCCTATAACTTATAATTTAATATCCTTCACCAAAATTAAGAGAATCTACAAAACTCGGAAGATTGTCGGAGAGAAATTAAGAGCATAAGATGTTTGCTGGATGTTTTACATTGATTTGTGTGAATAAAGGGTATATTCGCCACATAAATCCTATATATTATTATAAAGTACAAGGAGAGAAGCGAATGGAGTTAAAAATTGTCACGAAAAGGTAATTGTAGAAGTGAGGTTCGCTGAGTGCTTACGACCGCGATGTTACCTGCTGACTTGACATGCTCTCAGCTGCATTGTGACTTTGTGGGTTCGTGAAATTAAAAGTCTAATTGCACAAACTCAAAATGCTCTTTATTTCCACCGAATTACAGTTGGAACACTTGCCGATTACATAGAATTACTTAGCGCACCCAATTACAACCCACCAGTTCGTCTGTCACAGGTCCATTGCACGCTCACACGTGCACCGTCTTCCAGTCCGTTCGCTCACTCGGCGTTCCTCACGGCTGCTCGCCAAAAGCTGAACTCACTCGCCCACTGAAGGCCTTATATAGGATATCGCTGTTTCTGGAAGTCTCGCGGTTCATAAAATAATCCCGAATGTTCCAGACGCCAGAGGGGTGGGGAAGAGCCGGCCAGCGACTAGTGACACTTCCCTAATCATCCCTTCAGTTGGTGACACGAGATAAATGGGTACGCGTGGTCTCAATGCCTCCGGTCCCCTACTCAGCTATCAGTTGGTCGTACTTTCCGATAATTGGTCGACAGTATGTATCCTGTAATAATTTTAACATAATTTCATTCATTGTCGGATGGAGGATGCTAAATTATAAACGTCTGCATTTTTATGCAGTAAAATCTTGTAACATACACTGACTCTTATACATAATCGGACAGACTTTGCATTCACTATGGAGGGCTCTATAAAGCGGGATAGATAATGTGTATCAATCTCAAGGTACTTCTTGTGTTAAGCAAAGATTCATTTGCTACGAATATCCATTTTAGAGATTGAAAATGCGGCTAAACTAAGGGTTTCCCCATTCAACCTTGTTTACGACTCAAAAAGAATCGGACAGCACAAATGAAATGCAATACAAACGAGTAGGGAAAGTCTGTCAGTAGACAGGACAACATCGTAAAAGAAGTACGTCGACTGTTCACCAAGAAGAAGGCAAGATCATTGTATAGGGCCCAGAGGTAAGCAGAGTACCTTTGAACAGAGAGAGTTATTGTTCTATCACTATGAAAAGAACAAAACATACCGGGAAATAGCAGAGATTGTGAATCTTAGTAAATGTACAGTTAGTAACATAATTCACCGGTATAAGTATGAAGATAGAATTGAATCTCGAGCAAAGACAGTGCGACCAAAACTTCTTACTGATAGGCAGGAGTATTATATTAAGCGGAAAGTGAAACGGAATCCACGTATAAGTGCTCCGGTGATTTGTGCTGTGATTCAGGAAGAACTGGGACTGACAGTTAGCCCTAAAACGGTCAGAAGGGCTATGAGAAAACAATATTTTAATGGTGACGTAGCCATTAAAAAGCCATACATTTGCAGAAAGAATAAAAAGAAGCGAATACAATTTACCAAATACTTTGTTAACAACACAAGCCAGTTATTTTTTGTGACGAAAGTAACTACTACCTTGCTGGTTCCGATGGCAGGGTGGTTGTGTGGAGTTGGAAGAGCGCAATTTACAAGGCATAGTCATACACGGCGGAGGGAGTGTGATGGTATGGGGCTGTATTTCCTCTACGGAAGTGGCAAAGCTGCTGTCCATAGACACAACCATGAACAAGGAAGTCCATATGAGACTATTACAACAAAATTTAAAACAAAGTGCAGAAATGATGAGTATTTTGGACAACTAATTATTGTATCAGGATAATGATCCGAAGCATAGTCCCACATTGTGCAGCTATGGTTACTTTATAACTCCTCATGTACTGCATCCACCCACCCGCTCAGTCCCCGGATCTTAATGCCATAGAAGCAGTGTAGGATAAACTGGAGAAGGCCGTGCGGAAGACCCCATCACCTCCAAGCAGCACTTGAAGGAGAGGTTGCAAGAGGAATGGAGCAAACTTTCTACGGCCTACCTGAAAAACCTGGTTCACAGCATGCCAAATAGGTTGCGAAAAGTGGTGAAAAGAAAAGGGAGAGTCACAAAGCACTAAGCCATATTTTGTATCACACTTAAGTTGTTATGTCTGATTACCATTGAGGGCCAAAAAACACATATTTCTTTTTAATTCTTAAAAGTCAGGTATTGTATAATTTTATGTGAAAAAAACATTTATTTTATTACAAGAACTAACAATGTAACCGTCAATTATCATTAATTTCAATTCAATAGGACATCAAATGTTTATTTACACTTTCAAAACTTAGTACTGTGCTTTCTCCGATTACACTAGGGAAGTCGCTTCTTGTACCCGAAACAAAATAGGCTAATTCTTATGCCAAATAATTCGCTGATTCCAAAAATGCCTCTGAAAATGCTGTATCACGTAACGTTTTTAAGATATTCTTATTATTTTATATAAAATTACAGAAATGAGGTATGATACCAACTCATATTGGCTTAATTTAAAATAATAGCCATTGGCTCTTCTAAATACAGCTTAAAGGTTGTGTGGCTTCATAATGGCAATTTACTACCTTCAATGCCTTTATTTCATGCCATAGGAATGAAGGAGATATACGATTCCAGGTCCATAATTTTAGATGCTATTAGTTATCAAAACCATGGCTGGGAAATTTGTAGTGACCTCAAGGTAGTTGCATTGCTAACGGGACTGCAGGGAGGTTTCACAAAATATTGCTGTTTTTTGTGCTTATGGGACAGTAGGACAACTGACAAGCATTTTATAGTGAAAGAATGGGGAAAAGGGAAGACTATACCCCTGGAGCAAGCAATGTTAAGTATGTGCCTCCAGTAGACCCAAACAAAGTTCTTCTCCCCCCACTTCACAAAGAGCTCGGGTTAATGAAGAATTTTTTTAAAGGTTTGGACAAAAGTGGAAGTGCATTTGAGTATTTAAGAAGTATCTTTCTCAAAATAAGTGAATCTAAATTGAAGTAAGGCATATTTGTCGGTCCTCAAATAAGACTACTTCTTAAAGACAGTGTTTTTGAATCAAAGCTTAAACGTGTTGAACTGGCAGCATGGAAATCATTTAAATCAGTGGTGGAAGGCTTCCTGTCAATAACAAACAAGAAAATTATGAAACTTTAGTCTCAGAACTATTAAGGAGCTGCAAAGAAATGGGTTGCCGTATGTCACTTAAAATCCACTTTTTGCACTCTCACCTTGATAGTTTCCCTACAAACCTAGGAGCTGTATTAAGTGATGAGCAAGGTGAGCGTTTTCACCAGGACATTTCTGAGATGGAAAGACGTTACCAGGGTCGCTGGAATTCAGCCATGTTCGGAGACTATTGTTGGTTCCTCAAACGGGAGAGTCAATACAAAAAAAAAAAAAAAAAAAAAAAAAAAAAATTATCAGTAAAACATTTCTGAGATAATTCAGGTATTGGTTTTCATTATTATCTTTTGTTTATTTATTTTAATAATAATTAATAATAGTTATTATTATTTTCAATGTTATTTGGAAATAAAATACCTATTATGTTCAATTAATCAAATATGAGTTATCACATCACATTTCTGTAAGTTTTCATACAAAATTATGAATACCTATAAAACGTTACGTGATACAGCATTTTGAGGGGCGTTTTTGGAATCAGCAGATCAGTATACATAAGAATTTGCCTATTTTGGTTTGGGTATATAAAAATATATTTTTTTTTTTTTTTTTTTTTTTTTTTTTTTCACCAGTGTTATTTATAGGAGTCTGCATTTTTGTTGTTGTAATTTTACGTCCTCCATCGTTAAGTCATATCGGACGGTGAATGCAATGATTGAAGTGGTACTCAAATGACACCAGGGCCCATAGAGCTTAGCGTTACCCGACATCCGTCTTTCAGGATAAAGGAAAACCCTGGAAAAACCTTATCCAGGTAGCTCACCCTGACCGAGATTCGAACTCGGAACCTCTTGAACGTGAGGCAGACATGCTACCACCACGCTACCGTGGCGGGAGGGAGTCTGTATACAATGAAGAGAACTCCTGTGGGTAATCCTAGAAAATATAAGAAATACTTTACCTTAGTCATGAAAATATACCAAGTATATGGTAATGAACTGTATTATAGCTATATTTTTTTTAAAAAAATGTAATGTATTAGTGAAATATTTCATGTAAAGTTTGGATTTATGTTTTATTTTCTTAAAAATCTTCATTTTTGTAAAATAAAGACACCAAGATGTGGTCTAATTCAAATTTTCGTTAGAACTATATTTTATTTTAATTACAGATGACCTCAAAACGTGTTTTTCCCGTGAAATCTCGGTATTGAATTCAAACACTGAATCTACTACGTACGTAGTGGAAACACAATGATGGATTTTTGTGTTTTGGAAAGGTTTGTTCGTCAGAAACATATGATATTCACGTGGTGCAGTTTATAAGGAATGTGGTAACCATAACAACATTTTAGCAGTAAAGTTGACATGTTGCTTTTATCTTGATGATGTGTGTCGTGCGGATGATTTTTGGGATAAAGGGAGAACCGTTGGCTAATCACGAAAGTAACTGAATCAATATTATCTCGTATCTGTAGCGCTCCCCAATTTGCAGAGCTATTTATACTTTAGATCAATGATTGGAACGAACCACCGTCTCTCTTGTCATTTCTGTCATTTCCAAACGCCGACCTCAGACCTGCTACTACCCGCTGGCACTTTTGGAATACGTGAGACGCCAAGAAGCCGCTATTGTCACGTGACTTTCTCTATGCACTTTACTACCACGGTAGGTAAAATACTGCATTATTCTTGCATAGAACTGGATGACAACTTAAACCTCCCAAAAACTCTATCCTGATAACTAACCCTAATGGAAACTCGAACTCCACACCTACTGAGTACGATCCATACCACAAAGGCGGGAAATATGTTTTTATCTTAAGCTAAAGGCTTTGAATATTATTATATATTTTGACTTTCAAACAGATGCTCTTCTGTCAAAAATGACCTTATTAATGCATTTATCTCTTGGATATACAAAAATGTCGTCACCTAGACAAACAGATTTAAAATATCTGACTATCGCTAAGTATACTGTATTCTTTTGTAACTTTAAATAAGATAAGGTTTATCTTGAAATAATTACAGAAACAAGTGTTCGTACAACAGTAAAAATAGTCATGTATATAAAACATTTGACTATCACTTAAAATATACTGCATTCCCTTGTAACTAAAATTTATCTTGAAGTAGATAAAGCAATAGATATTTGTACAAGTATAGAGAAAGTCATGTATATAAAACATTTGACTATCTCTTAAAGTCTACTGTATTCCCTTGCAGCTAAAATTTATCTTGAAGTAGATAAAGCAATAAATATTTGTACAAGTACAGAGAAAGTCATGTATATAAACATTTGACTATCACTTAAAGTCTACTGTATTCCCTTGTAATTACAAGAAGATAATGTTTATCTTGAAGTATATAAAGCAATAAATGATTGTACAAGTACAGAGAAAGTCATGTATATAAAACATTTGACTATCACTTAAAGTGTACTGTATTCCCTTGTAACTACAATAAGATAAGGTTTGTCTTGAAGTATATAAAGCAATAAATGATTGTACAAGTACAGAGAAAGTCATGTATATAACATATTTGTCTATCACTTAACGTCTACTGTATTCCCTTGTAACTACAATAAGATAATGTTTTTCTTGAAAAATATAAAGCAATAAATGTTTGTACAAGTACAGAGAAAGTCATGTATATAAAACATTTGACTATCACTTAAAGTCTGCTGTATTCCCTTGTAACTACAATAAGATGATGTTTATCTTGAAGTAGATATAGCAATAAGTGTTTGTACAAGTACAGAGAAAGTCATGTATATAAAACATTTGACTGTCACTTAGTCTACTCTATTCCCTTGTAACTGCAATAAGATAATTTTATCTTGAAATAATTACAGAATCAAGTTTTAGTACAAGAGTTGAGAAAGTCATGTGTATAAAACATTTGACTATCACTTAAAGTCTACTGTATTACCTTGTGACTACAATAAGATGATATTTATCTTGAAGTAGATAGAGCAATAAGTGTTTGTACAAGTACAGAGAAAGTCATGTATATAAAACATTTGATTATCACTTAAAGTATACTGTATTCCCTTGTAACTACAATAAGATAATGTTTATCTTGAAATAGATAAAGCAATAAGTGTTTGTACAGGTGCAGAGAAAGCCATGTATGTAAAACATTTGACTATCAATGTTTGAATATGTCTGAAATTGCCTGGTTCTCACAGGAGTACCAACAATGAAACTACTACGCCGTGTTAGTTTCACATTAAGCTAACAGAATATAATAAGATTCAATTTTATCGTCATTACTGAACAGCCCTCGTATTTTAATTAAAAAGGATAATTTAAGTAAGCAACGACAGTATTTCAGCATAACGCAGTTATCAGCATTTATAAGGATTTTGCTTAGAATCCGTGCTGTTCTAATAATATGTGTAACAGTGAAAACTGGGTAGACAAAATCATATGAGTGCCGCATCGTCATTTTTTTCCTGGAGGGGGAGGCCCCGCTATCAATTTTTTTTGGGTGAAGAGGCATACTTATTTACTACTGTACGAGGTAGACAGAGCAAAAACAGATGACTGCAACATTAAGGAAAGAGCAACTTGGAGAGAATACTAAATATACGAAAGAAGCAGGGCAGTGGGGTAAGGAGTATTTACGACTCCAGGTGCACCTTCTTCTCACGCCATATTTATTATTTTCCTTCCTCGATGCCAGGAAATAAATCAGGCAGTCGGCAGAACAAAACGGAAATTAACGCAGCATCTTCTGCAATACTTTCAAACGCAAAATGTATTTTATTATTATAAAGAGCTAAGAGGGAGATTATTTAGGGGATGCAAAGTGCTTCTCTTCCTGAGGATGCCTACTCACTCCTTCAGGAAATACGTTATGTTAGCTCTTCCGTGGCTACGAAACAAAACGGGTTGCATCCTGACTCTTACCTCTTCCAAATTGTCCGGAAAATGAGGATTTATTAGTTTATACTGCCTAGAACGTACTTACTTCGGTACCACAGCCGTTTTTTTATACAACAAACTTCCTACTATGCACCATTGTTATCGTTAAGCGCTTAAAAGTGAATTGGTAACACTAACAGTGATGCAAATGCAGGACTGACTACTGACAAGCAAACCTAATGGTCATATGGCAATGCATTATTCTTTATGCAGCCGGCCGGCCGGAGAAGATGGTGCTTTGTTGGCGGTGCGGGACACAGAAAGTCCGCAAAAAATATAGTACAGTTTATCACATACGTTATTTTTCAAATATATACTCACAGGAAAAAGTAAATTACAGTTTAAGTGCTACCCTGTAGCACGATTTTCTCACGTTACATAGTTTCATTTTCGGTCAGTGTAATAAGCTATTTGCTGGTGTCTCCCTTATCCTACAAGATTGATATTTGACAATTCTAAACTTTGTAGACCCTGTACTCATTTGAACATCATTTCATTTATCTTCCCATATGTCTTAACGTTGGAGGTTTTCCTTTACACAGTAATATGAAGGTGTGATAACTCTATGTTCTTTGTATCCTGTACTCATTTGTACATCATTTCATTCATCGTCAGATATGACTTAATGTTCGAGGATTTCTCTTATCCTGAAAGATGGGTGTCTGGTAACTCTAAGCTCTACGAAACCTGTACTTATTTGAACATCATCTCATTCATCGTCAGATATGACTTAGCGTCGGAGGTTTTCTCTTATTCTGAAAGATGCATGTCTGGTAACCCTAAGCTCTATGTACCCTGTACTCATTTGGACATTATTTCATTCATCATCCGATATACTTAACTTTAGAGGTTTTCTTTCTACAGGAATATGAATGTCTGATAACTCTAAGCTCTATGTACCCTGTACTCATTTGAATATCATCTCATTCATCGTCAGATATGACTTACCGTCGGAGGCTTTCTCTTATTCTGAAAGATGAATGGTATCACTAAGCTCTATGTACACTGTGCTCATTGAACATCATTTCATCCATCGTTCGATATGACTTAACGTTGGAGGTTTTCCTTTATACTGATACATGAATGTCTGGTAACTCTAAGCTCTATACATACTGTAATTATTTGAACATCATTTCATTCATCATAAAAAATCACTTAACGTTGGAAGTTTCCTCTTATCCTGAAAGATGAATTTCTGGTAACTCTAAGCTCTATGTACCCTGAACTCATTTCAACATCATTTAATCTATCTTCCGATATGACTAAACGTTGGAGGTTTTCCATTATATAGAAACATGAAGGTGTGATAAATCTAAGTTCTATGTATCATGTACTCATTTGTACATCATTTCATTCATTGTCCGGTATGACTTAACGTTGAATATCTTCCTTTATCCTGAAAGAAAAATTTCTGAAAAGCCTGAGCTCTATATACTCTGAACATATTTGAACATCATTGCATTCATCTTCCGATATGACTACAGGTTGGAAGTTTTCTCTTATGCTGAATAATTAATATCTGGTAACACTAAGTTCTGTGTATCTTGTACTCATTTGTACATCATTTCATTCACCGTCAGAAATGACTTAGTGTTCGAGGTTTTCTCTTATCCTGAAAGATGAATGCCTGGTAACTCTAAGATCTATGTACCTTGTACTCATTTGAAGATCACTTCATTCATCTTCCGATATTGTTTAACGTTGGAGGTTTTCTCTTATGCTCAAAAATTAATATCTGGTAACACTTAGCTCTGTGTACCCTGTACTCATTTGAAGATCACTCCATCGTCCGATATGACTTAACGTTGGAGGTTTTCTCTTATCCTGAAAGATGAATATCTGATAACTCTAAGCTCTATGCACCCTTAACTCATTTGAGAATCATTTCATTCATCTTCCGATATGAGAACCTTTTAATCATTGTATATGAAGGGACAGAGTCTTTCAATAAACTTTCCATTTCCTCCTTGATTTCTTTAGACTTTAAACCTTTAAAATGGCAGTATTTAATCACTGCGTTTTTCTAAATCCTCCAGTTTTGTGAAAGCTCTACACTTGTCTTTTTCTTTTGTTGTTGTTGTAATTTACGTCCTCCAACGTTAAGTCATATCCGACGGTGAATGGAATGGGTGAAATGATGCTCAAATGAATCCGGGGTCCATGGAGCTTAGAGCTACCCGACATTCGTCTTTAAGGATAAGGGAAAACCCCGGAAAAACCTTATCCAGGTAACTCACCCTGACCGAGATTCGAACTCGGGACCTTTTGAACGTGAGGCAGACACGCTAGCACCCACTCTACCGAGGCGAGCTACACTTTTCTTGTTTAAAATGCTGTCATTTAGAAACTAAACAAGCTATTGACCTGTAACTATGGATACAAGCTGGTCTATAGCTAAACTATATGATTCTATCCATCAAAGTGGTCAAGAGTGACATGTCTATGTGAGACCAGGGACCTGGTATAGCAAGACGGCCTTGAAACAGTTGACAGTTGTACTTCCGTATATCCTACAAGGAAATATTTAATGATATCATTTATACTTATGTCGTTTAATATGAAGTAATGAAAGTCATGTGAGAATAAGGCAATATCATTTTTTCAACAGGAAACGAAAGGAAATTAAGTCCTTCTCGAAAAAGGAAAAAAGAAGGAGATATTTTGACATTTGTGATAAAAGTTAATGGAAAGGCAATCCATGAGAGTATAATGAATTCTAGAGAAGTAACATGAGACTAAAATAAAACCCTCTCTCTCTTTCTCACTGCAAAGAGCAACGGGGGAATAAAGTATATGAATCTTCCGGGGAAAGAACAGAGACTGCCGTAAGAAGGGTTTCATTATCGGAAACGATCGCCGGAAAATCATTAAGGACTAGGGGAAAGAAAGCTCGTCCTAAGCCTTAGAGAACATTTCTGAACAAACAAGAAGTTTAAAATAGAGTAGGGAAAGCCTTGAACTCGAGACAGCAACTTACCGTTGTACATTTCCAATTAAACAGACGAAAACTTCTCGGGGGAGCCGCCAAACAAAAGACAGTGTTTTGTTAACTCAAATTTATGTCCCCATTTAAACTTGCCTCCAATAAATGCGCGATAAGTTACTGTTTAAGAAGTCATAATTAAGTATCACAACAATGTCTCTTTACAATGTCGCGTTTTGTAGATGTCACTGAACTCTTGCATGATTGCTTAGACAGTGAACTCCGTGATGTCTTTTTGTCTTTACTTTGGAACTTTTAAGTAATTTCCCAGAAAAACCATTAGGAAGATAAAATAATTTAAGTTTCTTAGATGTAACTGTCCTGATTAAGGTGAACCACTAACAGTCTGGGCCAAAATCTAAAAGCTTTAACTTATTCTTTAACATTAGAGGGACGGCACCCGTCATTTTGACGTATGCGCTGCTGTAGAAGGCTTATTTGTTGCTTATGTTTTTTAGTACACTTTTCATGTTCTACTTTTGATGACTTTTAATAAATACTTATTACAAACACGTCCACAAAGAATTAGGTATTTTGGACATTTCTAAAGCTGTTAGAAACAACTCCTACTAGAAGGACTATGATCCGTCATTTTGACGGGTACGTAAGTGTGAACAATAGCCTTTGGATTTTTCCATATATGTTGTTTCCCTTTCTGATTGGTTTATAGCACTCTACAGACCCTTTGTTGATGGGTAAGAAAGTTTTATTGCCCAAGTGGCGCAATTCGTGCTACCACTTATGTATTTACGAGGTGTTGGAGAAAAATATTACCGCTGAAGTTGTTATGGTCAACCAGCACTATCAGGTGAGGGGAAATGCAAATAATCGCTAATAAGCTTATAACAAGGAAGGTTTGTCGTTTAGAGAAATAGCAAGAAGAGTTCACAAATCTCCTTCGATTGTGAACAATTATTTGCGTCTTAGAACGAAAAATGGCACGAAGAAGTGCTCTGAAGACCATAGAAACTTACACCCACGCAGGAGAGAAGTGTGATAAAGAGTGGAAAATCCCTGGGAAGACAGGCACAAGATCCAAACCTTCACGTGCACAAGGATACGCTATCCCGAATGGTACTTCATGTTGTACAACAAAAAGAAACGGCAGTCTCGGCTTTCTGATATGCATAAGAAGAGACGGTTATCCTGGGCAAAGGAACATGTCACTTGGAAAGCCCAATGGAAGCAAGTAGCGTTCAGTGATGACACAAACAATTGAACATAGATGAACCAGATGAGGCAACTTACCATTAATTGTTTGGAATGGGTTTGTTTACTGTTGCTGCTTCCCCATTTGGTCGAATGAAAGCAAGTGACTACCAAGACCTGTTGGAAGTTCATATTTTCATTTTTTTTTTGCTTGTTCCATTTATACGCCGCCTTTAACTACAATGGTCATATCGGTGGCCATTCTCCTTTGGAACATACTGAAGGTGTTAACTCGTTATCTTTGTTTTTTAATCATTACATCACTCACACATTCAAACTCTCATTCATACTTCCAGACTCTGGGGAAGATGGGGAATTATCTTGGTCGGAGAAAAATCCCCATCCCCACCGCCGGGAATCGAACCCGGGACCCCTAGCACGGTAGGCAGGTGCTCTACCGACTGAGCTACGGGGATAGCCCATTTTCCGTTTTGGAGAAGCAATTGGAGGTCCATGTTAGATGTTTTAGCAGGATAATTGTAATATTTACACTGTAAACTCAACCAGGGAATGGTTTCTAAAGAATGGTGTGCATGTAATGGACTGGCTTGCAAATTCGCCAGATCTGAAACTATGGGGCATATTATGGGGCAAATAACCTGTACCTACATTTGATCTCCATTACCATTTCATATCAACTTTCATCTGGTGGTTACACGTGTCGTCAGGTATTTCGGCGGTGCATGGCAGGATGATGTGCTCTGTGGAAAACTACTTCCTCCTCCGGTAGGTCTGTTGCTGGCCTCAGCTCCTCTGCTGGGTCCATTTGGGGACCTCCAGCCAGGAACCTTGGAGCTCGGATCGCCTACCTGGAGCATTAAGTCTCGGCTGCTGGTTTCGTTGCCGTCCCGCTGTAGGGGAGCGAGTTATACGAGTAGGGTCTATATAGGCAGCCATCGCTGACCTTCCTCTTGTACCAGGAAGTTACCGAGCTGTCCCCGCGGGGCACCCGGCGCCACCGTGGGACTTTCCAGTAGTGCAAGAACTAAAGATTAACAACCCTCTCCACCTGGTCCGAAAACACAAGATGGGATGGAAGTGGATACACCGCTTACGCGCGCCAACCCCAAAGGGGAAAGCTACCGAACAACCTCGGTGGGGGCGCCTGGTGATCTAGCACACCTTCTACTAGCTATGCAGGCTGGTACGCGGGAATATATGGCTTTCCTCAACCTCGTCAGGAGACGTACCCGATCTCCCACGGAATTCGGGAACCACAGCTTCCCTGGAGTCCGGTAGGTCGGCTACTAGTCTCCGCTCCTCTGCTGGGAGTATTTCGGGTTCTCCAGTCAGGAACCATTGTGGCTCGGGTCCCCTCCTTTGGTACAGATGTATTATTTTATCTTGACAGGAATCCTGCGCGGTAGGGATGAGTAGCAACTGTGGTGGGGATAGTGCACCTATCGCCACAATGCGTCACACGCGTAAGATTACAAGAGGGGAGAGCGGTGCATAAGGTGTCTAAAAGCAAATTTCATTCTCGAAGCCAGCTTTTGCAGCTCTTATAAACTAAGTTGTAATTCTTACTATGGTAGTAATCTCCACGCTTTTGTTGGATCTTAAATAGTACATAGACATTCGGATCAAAACCCTGTTCTCCTCCAGCAGGCATGATAAACAACTGTCGGCCTTTTAATATCGCTGCAGAGTCCATGTAACGTATTTCACTCCAGGCATATGCTCCAGTATGTGCTGTATTTATATAAGTTTCATCCATATAAACTACATGAACTTTACTTCGATATCTCCGAATATTTCGTAAATACTTTAGACTTTCTGCACGTATGGTGCGATGTTCGATTAAAATTTGTCTGTCACGCTTAGTGTTTTTGTTTTCAAATAACCTAGCTTCAAAAGAACTCTTCTTAATGTTCAGACACTGCCTTGGAAGTCAGTAGTATTTTTAAGCTTCATAAGCACTTTCTTCAAAGTTGGTCTTTGTTTTTAATGTGCTTTAAAATTTATTCATATTTCGCCTAACTACTTCTGAATTAAAACATCCAAATTAGATTTTCTGCATGTTTTTAATCTTTGTTTACTGGACATAGAGAAGGACGTTGTTGCACTAGCACCAATGGCTTTTCTTTCCTTAATAACTCTCCTAAACTGCTTTCAGACACAACTGTTGCCTCAGATACCCTTCCCCAGATTGTTATAGCTGACCCAGACCATTGTTCCCTTTTTATAAATCTATTGATATTGGTTATTACTTCTCGTGTTTTTAAATGTAGTACTTTATTTCCTAATGTGCTGCTAGGAGGCGTCATTTATAAATGCTCTCTTGGAACCAGGAGACAAGCACATTTTGAAACAAGCTGTAGTGTTACCGAGTAGCTCTGCACGTGTTTATTTGCTCGCAACTGGTACGCAACTGACCTGCCCTCCCCTCCAGTTGCAACCATTCTGAAGTGGACTCGTCCAGATACCACTGCTCATCGCTCTGCATCGCATCTGTACCATTAGAGCTCGGCTGCTGGGCTTGTTGCCGTTCCGCTGTAGGGGAGCAAGTTATACGAGTAGGGTCTATACAGGCAGCCATCGCTGACCTCCCTCTTGTACCAGGAAGTTACCGAGCTCTCCCCCAAGGGCGTCCAGTGCCTCCGTGGGGCTTTCCATAGGGCAAGAACTAAAGATTAACAAGCCCCCCGCCTGGTCCGAAAACACAAGACGGGTGGAAGTGGATACTCCACTTATGCGCACCAACCCCAGAAGGGGAAGACTACCGAAGAACCTCGGTGGGGGCACCTGGTGATCTAGCACACCTTCTACTAGCTATGCAGGCTGGTACGCGGGAACATATGGCTTTCCTCAACCCCGTCCGGAGACGTGCCCGATCTCCCACGGCATTCGGGAACCACTGCCTCCTCGAGTCCGTTAAGTCGGTTGCTTAGCTCCGCTCCTCTGCTGGGAGCATTTCGGGTCCACCAGCCAGGTACCTTTGGGGCTCGGATCCCCTTCCTTGTTACCATTAGGGCTCGGCTGCTGGCCTCGTTGCCGTCCCGCTGGAGAGGAGCGAGTTATACGAGTAGAGTCTACACAGGCAGCCGTCGCTGACCTCCCTCTTTTACCAGGGAGTTACTGAGATGTCCACGAAGGGTGCCCCGCACCTCCGTGGGGCTTTCCATAGGGCAAGAACTAAAGATTAACAAGCCCCCCCCCCCATCTGGTCCGGAAACACAAGACGGGTGGAAGTGAATACTCCACTTACGCGTACCAAACCCAAAGGGGAGGGCTACCCATTAAACTCGGTAGGACCGCCTGGTGATCCAGCACTCCTTCTACTGGTAGCCGGGAATATGGTTTCCCTCAGACGTACACTATCCCCCACTGATAGCGGGAATCACTGCTCCCTCAAGTCCAACCCAATCCGAACAACTCCCCTACGGAAGGGGCTCGGCAGTTCGGCCCGAGGTTCCTCTAGTAACGTCAGAGATACCACGAATGGACGGATAGGGGAGCGAGTTCGTTGTCCTGGTCTGTAGCGACCCTGCCCTCTCTACTGCCATGTCTCCTTGGGTCGGCCACCCTCTGTCCCCTTCACCTCATCCTTCCTTCCGTGGGTGCCCCCACTTGGGGCAGCATGGTGGCCTACGTACCGAAATCCCTCCGTTATGAAATCGGAATCCTAATCAAGGTATCATAACCTGACATAGTTTACATCTTGAGGAAATTCGACCGTTTTTTTAATTGTTGTAATGTCTGGGCTGGCGGAAAATTCTTTAAATGAGAAAGTGAATATTTTGTGAAGCGTTTTATCAAATCACGACTGAACAGTTTTATACGTAGCTTGCGCTGCTCAATTCTTCTTCTATAACCCCTTTGTTTTCACAGACAAAAGTACAAAGGTGCGTGCTGCAGTACCAAACTGCTTTGAAACATGTGTCAGGCTTTTGTTTTCTTTGTGTCTTACTGCTACCAAAGCCCTTAAGCATTCTAGTTTCAAAGTTCGCTAGAAAAAAGAGGGAGGAAGCTAGAAATTCCTAGTTGTTTGAAAAGGCTGCTTGCTTCCGAATGGCACTCTCAGATGTAACACAGCATGTCTCTTCCATTCACTGCTGTCTTTGAAAACACAGCTTCAAATAAATAAACCAGGCTTCTAATTAAACCTGTGTACGCGAGTCTAGAAATTGTAAACATAACCACAGATCTGTGACCACTTAAACAACACTTCTATGTTTTATGCAGCTTTTCTCGCAAACTTCAGATTGTATAAAGGAAACTGAAGGAATTAACTCAAGCTGCCATAATTATGGAAGCTTCGAACATCTGAAGACACAAAAGTGTAAAATATAAATAACAATTAGCTACATAGCTTAGTCATCTATACTACAAACTCACTTATAATAATTAATATCTTAATTAGACTATTCTAAGAGTGAAACCATAATCATAACACTTTGTCTACTCCTGTGCAGTGCTAAACAACCGCCTTTGCTACACGTGGCACCGCAGGCGCTGACAATGATACATGAAATGAAAGATAAAGCAGCGCTGGAAGGATAGTATGGGGTGGCGCAAGCCGCATATCCCGGTGGAAAACCCACCATAGCACCGTATTGTCCACCCCAAACTAGTGGTTGGCTCAAAACAAACACATGTCGCGTTAGTGAGAGTCTAGTGGTCTAAAAACTCAGCCACATTGCGGCCTTCTACTCTCCCAGACAAAAACACTTATTCCTCTATCTACTTCATCAAAAACATTAACTATTTTTTGTTACAAGGGAATACAGTAGACTTTAAGTGATAGTCAAATGTTTTATAAACATGACCCACCTTAGACTTGTATAATCAATTATTGCTCTATCTACTTCAAGATAAATATTATCTTATTGAAGTTACAAGGGAATACAGTAGACTTTAAATGATAATCAAGTTTTTTATACACACGACTCTCTACTCTTGTACAAACACCTTTCTTGTTGTAATTTACATCCTACAACGTTAAGTCATATCGGACCATGAATTGAATGGCTGAAATGCTCAAATCAGCCTAGGGTCCATACAGCTTAGAATTACCCGACATTCGTCCCGGAAAATTCTGATCCAAGTAACTCACTCTGAACGCGATTCGTACTCGGGACCTCTTCAAGAGAGGAAGACACGCTACCACCACGCCACCAAGGCGGGCAAAACAATCATTGCTCTATCTGCTCCAGGATACATATTATCTTATTGTAGTTACAAGGGAATACAGTATACTTTAAGTGATAGTCAAATGCTTTAAAGACATGACTTTCTCTACTCTTGTACAAACACTTGTTGCTCTATCTACTTCAAGATAAACATTATCTTATTCTAGTTACAAAGGAATATAGTAGACTTTAAGTGATAGTCAAATGTTTTACATACATGACTTTCTCTACTTTTGTACAAACATTTATTGATTCATCTGCTTCAAGATAAACATTATCTTATTGTCGTTACAAGGGAATACAGTAGACTTTAAGTGATAGTCAAATGTTTTATATACATGACTTTCTCTACTCTTGTACAAACACTTATTGCTCTATCTACTTCAAGATAAACATTATCTTATTGTAGTTACAAGGGAATACAGTAGACTTTAAGTGTTAGTCAAATGTTTTATATACATGACTTTCTCTACTCTTGTACAAACACTTATTGCTCTATCTACTTCAAGATAAACATTATCTTATTGTAGTTACAAGGGAATACAGTATACTTTAAGTGTTTGTCAAATGTTTTATATAAATGACTTTCTCTACTCTTGTACAAACACTTATTGCTCTATCGACTTCAAGATAAACATTATCTTATTGTAGTTACAAGGGAATACAGTAGACTTTAGGTGATAGCGAAATGTTTCATGTTGCATGACTTTGTCTACTCTTGTAGAAACACTTATGACTCATTCTACTTCAAGATAAACTTGTATTTAGAATGAAATACAGCGGATTTAAGTGATAGTCAAATTTCCTAAAAGTGGTTGTTTAGGTGAGGTCTTTGTAATTACATTCTCCTTAAACGTCTAAGAGATGAAAATTAATAACTGCACTTTCATTTTGAGAAATTATGAGTAAGTATCTGAAAATTGAAGCTAAATGATGGAATACCTAAGTAAGTCTACTACAAAAATTTATAAACACAATTGTATTGTGTTGTGAACTCTCCGTCTTTTACAGGTTACCATTTATGCAAGTCATTTACGCGAATTTTTAAAGGTTTTCAATAACAAATAAAGAAATGCATTACTTTTTACTTGAAAAAATATAAAATATATGGCATATTAATACAAATAATGTCAGGATTTTTTAGAAAATCTAACTTTTACAAAAATCGTTTAGGTAAGTATGGTTTAGTGTCGGAATTTCCCATTAAAGCTTCCTGCCCCATTTTTGGAAGCTCGTGAACCTAAATAGCCCCATATTAAAGTTTCAGCAGACTTCCTGTTTTTGTAATGTACTAGAGGGAGTTTCTGTAAAATTGTTCTGGAAGGTAGACATCCTTTATTGATTTTAATTGTTTAATAGGAAATCCAGTGATAAAAATATAGGATCTTGAAAGGATAGTGTGCAATTCTTGTGTCGGTTTACCTAGCCCAGGTATTTTGGGTGTCGCAAGCTCAAATCGGCGGAGTACTATAGCCTAGTAGTTAGATACTTTCAAAAGGCCTGTACTGTTGGTGGTATCTTGGCAAGGAAAGTGTAATAATGAGACCCATGGTCAAAAGTAGGCGCTCTTTATCAACAGACATATAACAGAACTAAAGAAAATAAGTAGCCTTTGTACGTAAACACTCAATTTAATTTAAGAAATGTTTGTCTTGTGTTTTCATGCCGCATTTCAACTCCGTAATAATGCACTTCCCACGCGCACATCTCGATACCTCACCAAGAGATTAATTTTACAAGGTTTTTACTTTCGCTGGTTACGCTGCCGATATAAAAAAAAAAACCGGGATACTGTACGAAAAAAAAAAAAAAGAAACACACATCAGCGAACTGAGAATTTACTGCAAATGTTTTTCGCTTCACAGGCGCTGACGTAACAGTTGTACGTGAATTTAAACAAATCTGCAGCTTGTTCTGTCTCTCGCGTAAAATCCGGTTACACAGCGTCCGCCGTCGTACCAATTTAATCTCCGCTCTCAGAGAGGACACCTATCACGTAAACATTAGATGTACCGCTCAAAAAATGGGCTGGAAATTGGAAATCCAGGAGGCAAAATCTCCTCCAGCGACCACTTTCAATTTCGCTACAACTGAAATTAATGCCTGCAAATTCTGAAAGATAATTAAAGGAAAATACATTTACCCATAGAATTCCTGTACTCTTTTTTTCACTATAGCTTTCAATCACCGAAAGTAACCTTTACATTGGATTTTATTCTTAAAAATAACTTTCAGGGCTCATTTTCCAAATTGAAATGTGTAGCAACACATATATCGTATTCATAAGTTTCTAAAACTCTTCCAATTTATAATGACGACCTTTGTTTGGCCAATGCAAGCGTGAAAGTTACAATACATAGAAACAAAGGAACAAAATCTCTCATTTGATAAAATTTTTACCCATTAACCATTCATTCCTACAGCGATTCCCCTATTCATGTTACTTTATTTACGAAATTGATGGTATGGGATCGATTTCAAATGAAGCAGTCCCAAATTGTGAATATGACGTCAAATAAAAAAGGCACGGAAATGTGGTTCACAGTGGAAGCTTAGCAAATCTGCCTCAAAAGCAACCAGTTCTGTTTTTTCTTGGTTATACCTTGCTGCTACGGCAAATGCTTGGTATCTACTAAAATTACCTAATATCTCGTTCTCCCTTTTGTGTTTGGGATAAGCTTACAGACTGTACAGTTTTTCTTTGTCACTGAAAGGTGGCAGCCTTCTACAAGCCGTCTCAGTTGAGACAGTGAGTCAACTTCTATGCAGTTGCATTACAGGTGAGCGTTATCAAGAGAATTTTGATGAATTCTTACTACCTGAAAAATATAACTATTTGAAATTTCAACCAAAAACAAAACAAATTCTAAACGTTTGGCAGTAATTAAATTTAATAGTATTCTTCATGACAGCTCTAAGGTAGTAGGGGAAGAGATAGCTTTTGTGGGGTGAGGTTCCTAAGTTTAGTAGAAGACACGTAGAAATAAATATTTTATAGATATTACAATACATAGAGTAAGAATAGGTAAACATAGAAGAATGAAATCTAAAAGAAGCGATACAGAAATAATCTGAGGTACTGCTGTCACAGGAGTTTCTCTAATCTAGTAGAAAGTAACTAATAAACTCGTATTCCTCTATCTAATTCAATATAAATATTTCTATTTGTAGTTTCAAGGAAATACAGCAGATTTTAAGTGATATTAAATTGCTTTATGTACAAGACTTTCTCTACTCTTATACAAGCACTTATTGCTCTATCTACTTCAAGATAAACATTATGTTACTGTAGTTACAAGAGAATACAGTAGACTTTAAGTGATAGTCAAATGTTTTATATACATGACTTTCTGTACTCTTGTAAAAACACTTATTGCTTTGTCTACTTCAAGATAAACTTTATCTTATTTTAGTGAAAAGTAAATATATTAGACTTTAGGTGATATTCAAATGATTTATATACATGACTTTCTCTTCTCTTTTACAAACACATATTACTCTATCTGCTTCTAGACAAACATTATCTTATTGTAGTTACTAGGGAATACAGTAGACTTTAAGTGATATATAATTGTTTTATGTACCAGACTTTCGCTACTCTTACGCAAGCACTTATTGCTCTATCTACTTCGAGATAAACATTATCTTATCGTAGGTACAAGGGAATACAGTAGACTTTAAATGATAGCCAAATTTACAGGACTTTCTCTACTCTTGTACAAACACTTATTGCTCTACCTACTTCAAGATAAACATTATCTTATTGTAGTTACAAGGGAATACAGTAAACTTTAAGTGATAGTCAGATGTTTTATATACATGACTTTCTCTAACCTTGTACAAACACTTATTGCTCTATCTACTTCAAGATAAACATTATCTTATTGTAGTTACAAGGGAATACAGTAGACTTTAAGTGATAGTCAAATGTTTTATATACATGACTTTCTCTACTCTTGTACAAACACTTATTACTCTGCTACAAGATAAAAATTATCTTATTGTAGTTACAAGTGATAGTCAAATGTTTTATATAGATGACTTTCTCTACTCATCTACAAACACTTATTGCTCTATCTGCTTCAGGATAAATATTGTCTTATTGTACTTATAGGGGAATACAGTAGAATTTAAGTGATTGTGTTATATATATATAACTTTCTATGTTCTTGTGAAAACACTTATTGCACTAGCTACTTGAAGAGAAGCATCTTATTGCAGTTACAGGGGAATACAGTAGACTTTAACTGTTAGTCAAATGTTTAGAACAGATTGTCTAAATGACTACATTCTCTTTGTATTTTCAAGAGTCAAAGAATGAATTACGACCTTCCATGTAAGGAAATATGTGTGCTTTATCATGGTCTAAGCTAGTCGCCAGTGATGGAAAAATTAACAAGAAATTTACAGGAATACCGGATAGGAGATAAATTAAATACAATCGGTATTAAAGAGGACAGGTGTAGTTCCTCTGTGACGTGGTGGTAGCGGTTTGTATCACCTTAAAGAGATCTGGAGTTCGAATCTATGTCATAGTGAGTTAGCCGGAAAATAATATTTCTGTTTATTTCCTTTATACGATAAGCTCTATGGACCCTGAGCTCATTTGAAGATGATTTCAGCTATTTCATTTCCTGATCATACAAAATGAAGTAAGCGATTCACAGAAAGTTTAACCTACTAAAAATTATGTGGATAGGAGATGGTCATGAATGCAGGAATGCATAGTTGGATTTAAGGACCTGCTTACACCTCGTGGACTGGTCGCTTGGTCCATGGAAGAAAATACAGAAATAATGAGAAGAAAAAGAAGTATGAGGCCACAAAGCCTGTTGGTATACACATAATAGCTAATTACTGTTGCTGGTGTCACACAAAGCACATATAATCATTGGGTAAACTGATGAAATATTATTTGTTCTTCTACACTATCCTTGTATATGGCAAGATTTGGACGGTAGATTCAGACTGAAGAATTCCCTGCTACGTCACAATTGGAACTAAGGATCTTCCGCTCTTCGCCCGATAGCTCTTAACCGTTGACCAACCAGGGCAACATTCCAGCATTATATTAAATGTTCTGTAACGGGATTTTTAATTTATGATCTTCTTCTTCCAATAAGAATCACGCCAACTTCTTTGTAATATCCAAGTCAAGTTTTAATCTAATAAGAGTCATGAGATCTTTCTAAGGTGTGGACGCGGATTTTTGGTGAAAATAAAGTTTAGATGAGTCCAATTTTGTTATATATTATTTAATTATATAATATAAACTACGATTCACTCTTTTATATTATAAATATTGAATAACACTTTTCGAATCTTATTAATTTTTCTTTACAATTATAATGATCGTAACATCTTAAGTCAACTTCCTCGTTCTCCAGCAAGACACAAGATTCTAACACTTTTCTAGATTATTGATTTTCTTGTCCCCATAGTGATTCCCACTTTATTTTGTGATTGGCCGATTCACTGACACGTCATCACACCACGTGATACCACTACTACTTCGGCCAATCACACAACTACATACATTTTTATATATTTATTATTCCTTCGAACATTACTAAAAAAATACTGTTACAAATGCCCTTCTTCGAAATATATGGAAAATAACCAAATAAAGGAATTAACAATTAACAATCTGTTTCCATATATTTCGAAGAACAGCCCCAATTAACAATTTTGTTTACACCAATATTACACAACATCAATACAACATACATAAAATATAATAATATACCTACATTGGATAAAATATAATAAATGAACATTTAACAACAATTTCACATTATTACACAAACATAAAACACAACAATAAATTAACATTAATTAAAATACAACAATATATTGATGTTTAACAATTTTTTTTTATTATTATTATTTAACACACACATAGTATATATTCAATATTGTTTCAATTACTGTCAATGCTTTTGAAAGGTTTCATTAATGTCTTATGATATCTTCCCACAATCTTATTATTCGAATCTTGCAATTCATAAGTGTGATCTCCAAATTTGGTTACTACTCTATACGGGCCTTTATAAATTAAGTTCATTCTCCAATACACTTTTCGTCTAGCATCTGAGATGTTAAATGTCTTCACTAAAACCATATCATTTATTTCAGGATCCCATTTGGCCTTTCTTCTTTGTACTTTCTTTAATCTTTTTTCAGATTTTTCTAGTATTCTTTTAAATGCTTCAGCGCATTTCTCTTCATCATTTAGCACATTTGTTTTCTCCTCAAAAGTCGTTGGTACATTTAATATAAGAGGTTCAGGAGGTTTTCCAGTCATTAGCTCTATTGGAGCGAATCTTGTAGTAGCGTTTGGGGTGTTATTTATTATCTTTTCTATGACAGTACAATATTTATACCAACACCGGTGATTTGAATGACACAGTATTCGAAAATAAAAAGTTAAGTCTCGCATCACTCTCTCACAAGGATTTCCTTGTGGATAATAAACCGAAGAATTATAAATTTTGATATTGTTTTTCTTCATCTCGGATGTAAACAATTTACTTCGATGAACTGTGGCGTTGTCTGAAAGTATGGCTTTTATTTGCCCATATTCTGGTATCCACCCCTTTAAAATTTTATTGACACATGTTTTACTCTTAATATTTTGAACAGGGTAAATTTTCACAAATTTAGTAAAAATGTCAAACATCACAAAAATGTATTTACAATTATATTGACTAGCCGGCATCTCCCCGTGTGCATCGATCGCAACTAATTCATTCTTTTTATCTCTGATGATGGTCTGAGGTTCAAAATCATATTTGATGTTTATAGGTTTAGCTCTTTGGCACAGTTCACACGTTGAAATTAATTTCCGTACTTTCCTATCAATGTGCTTTATATATAGCTGTTCTTTGATGGTCATGGAAGTTTTCTCGCATCCAGAATGAGCTAGGTGGTGATGAAATGAAGTGATTACACTTTCTTCTAAACTACTGGGAACTATAACCTTCCATTTTTTTATCACATCTCCATGTAATTTATAAAGTACACCATTTTTCTTGGCTATGGTGCAATTCGCAGCATCTTCAACTGCTGGAGCCTGTCGCAACAATGCAGATAATTTCGAATCATTTTGTTGAATTTCCGAGATATTTTTAAATTTTAGAGTAAGATTTCTATCGCATGTAAAATTTAACTCGAAAAGTTTTATCTCATGTTGAGATTGTGACAATGTCTCTGGAATTTCTCCATGCATTTTCTGTCTCGACAACAAATCACTAAATATATTATTCTTTCCTGAGATGTGCCGAACCTCAATATCATAGGAAGTAATTTCATGTATGTAACGGGATATTTTAGAGCTAGTTAGTTTACATTTTTTTATAAATGATAGGCTAATATGGTCAGTATATACAATGACTTTAGTATTGTACACATATTGCCTAAATTTTTGCAAAGCAAAATATATAGCTCCTATTTCTAACTCCGTAATACAAGTGTTAGATTCATTTTGGTTCAAAACTCTTGAAGCAGTGGCAATTACATGATTATTCCCATCCAAATCAGTTTGAGTTAATACTGCTGCATAAGCATGGATACTAGCATCTGAATAGATGTTAAAGGGTTGGTTTCTAATAGGTCTTTCCAAAAGAATGGCGTTTTTAAATAACTCTTTAATGTTTTGAAAAGACTGTTGGTGTTTTTCTGTCCACTTCCAGACTGAATTCTTCTTCAAAAGTTCTCTCAAAGGACTAAGCTCCTTGGCATAATTTACCACAAACTTACTTTCATACTGTAGTATGCCAATAAATCTTCTTAGTTGTTTAATATTCTTTGGTGGTGGAATAGATTCAATGGATTTTATTCTATCTGGATTTGGTGCCATACCTTTTTCGGATATTATGTACCCTAAAAATTCAATTTCTTTGGCAATAAAACTTGATTTATCCAAATTTATAGTCATACCACTTTCAGAAAATTTTGTAAATATGTAATTCAGATGAGATATATGTTCGTCGAAATCTTGATCAAAGATAAGAAAATCGTCTATATATTGAATAGCAAACTTCTCAATTGTATCTCCAAAAATATTATATAAGGCTCGAAGTAATGCACTTCCACTTGTTGACAATCCAAAACCGCATGTTTTGAACTGGTAAATTCTCCCTCCAAAATTAAACGCAGTATATTTTCTAACTGATTCATCCAGGGGAATCTGCCAATATGAGGACACCAAATCTAATTTCGAAAAATATTTTCCACGCTCTAACTTAGATAGCACTTCATCCACTCCAAGAGGCCTAAAATGGTCTGGTTGGGTTAATGAATTAATTTTTCTTGCATCAATTGTCATACGCAATGAGCCATCTGATTTATGAACCCAACATAGAGGATGTAAGTAAGGTGAGTTAGAAATTTCTATTATTCCATTTTCTAACATTTTATTTATCACCTCTGATGCTTGCTGTCTTATAGCTATGGGTAAAGGTCTGCTTTTATGTGTATACGGAGCAGTATCATTCACTTTAAATGTGTGAGTATATTTGTTACACAGTCCAGGTTTTGAACTAAAGGCTTTTCTGTTCTTTAATATACATAATTTCAGCTGTTCTTTTCCCGCTTGATCTAGATTGTATGTGTTTTCTAACTTTACTTGTAATATTCTCTGGAATTCTATTTCTTCCTCCACTTGGCTTCCGCCATTCTTATCTTGTATTGTATATAATTGGCAACAATGCTTTTCAAGGTCAGTTACATTATTTTGCAATCCATCAATAATTAAACTCTTCCCACAATTTTCATTTTCCTCGTATTCAATATTACCATTTTCTTGCAAAAGTATATCTTCTACAAAAAACCTTTCATTATTTATATTATCCATATTCACTTCTTTTCTTCCATCTTCTTCCAATAATTTTATTACTAATAAATCATTTTCTGTCTTAACCTTCATTTCATGCATTTCGAAATTCAATACACTTTGCCATTCATATGATAAATCATTACCCACAATTACATCTCTTGCCAAATGTGGAATTACCAACGCAATGAAATTAAAATTCCATTCACCTATTCGCCCCTTAATTAATACTTGATATTTAATCCTATCCTTTTTCTTCCCAATTGCAGTACTGCAGTAAACGTTACACACATTTAAATATTCCACTTTATAGTTAGCTAACAGATTTTTAAACAATTCCTCACTTATCACAGTAGAACTGGCTCCAGTATCAATTAAGGCTGTATATTCTTTATCCCATAGGTAAATAATTATCTGAGGTGGGTTAACTAATTCCTTATTTTTCTGCAAGAGCGTGAGCTTATTTCCGTTGTCTTCAACTTTCAATTCGCCCTGTGTCATCCTCACCGAACCACTTTCCAGAGCACAAAATGATTTGGTTTTTAGTTTTCCGTCTCCCTCTGATTATTACTTTCATTGTTGGTTAGGTTGGTACTATCGTTTATATTCACATCATTCTCTGTGCTTTGTGTATTTTCGACTCTTTCATTTTGATTACTTCTTTCAAATCTCACACCCCTAAAATCTCTTTGATTTGCACTAAATAAACTAGTACCTCTACCCCTATTAAAGTTACTTATTCGCTGATTATTTCCTCGATAAAATCTTACATGGTTTATGTGATCATTTCTTCCAATTCTCGTCGACTGATTGTTATGATAATTCCTTTGCACATTATTTTGAACTCCCTTTCCTGTTCCGGGAATTACAGATTCATAAGTTCGTCTAGGAGCATAACCTCTTCCTTCAAATCTTTGATTTCTCACGGGTGCCCCGCCCCAATTTAAACTCGTCCTATTATTCCTATTATTTGTAGGTTGTGATTCCTGTCGATTTCTTCCTCGCTCAATATGGACGTTATTATAGTTACCATCACAGGATGTAGTATCATTAATGAGGTTATGTGCTTCAAATTCGGATAATAATTCAATCATATCAGAGAAATCGATAGGCTTAGCCACAATTAAATGATTTCTGATATGTGGTGGATAATGACGTATTAGCATGTTGACAATTTCTGTCTCAGAAATTTCGGGATTGATCAACTTACTTTTGTTTGCTAATTTTAAGAAATATTCAGTCATAGAAATCCCTTTTTTAAACTCAAACCTACCCGTTGCTAACTCAACTTTTATTCTTCTTTGTCTCTCAGGTCCCCAAAATCTATTTATAAACAGATTTCTGAAAGTACTGTATGTTTCATGTGAAGCCAAAGTTAACCTTAACCACTCAAGAGCATTTTTCTTCAAACAGCGTTTTACTATTACCATCCGAAATTCATTGGGAATTCTCTTAATACGGAAATATTCTTCCAATTCCCTAAGAAATACTTTTGGATTATCACCTGATTCCTCATCAAAACTTGGTGGACTAATATCATTTAGTGAATAATGTACACATTCATTTTGACCTAGACTGTGGAGTTGTGTGTGTGAGGACATGTTTTGTGCGTTTCTGTGATAGTTAATATCATTATCTGGACTCACAAAATCACTACATTCACTTACTACATCACTAGACTTCTGATGATTGCTTAATTCACCTGGTAAGTCACAATCGTTTATATTTGTAATTCTAGACATTTCTTTCCCGTTATTTACTTTTCTAGCCTGTAATGCAATTACAACTTGTGTCAGTTTTCCTAAGTTATCCTTTTCTTTTTCAAAATGTTCTTTTACCTCTTTAATTTGCAAAATTACTTCATCTTTTGCTTTACTTATCTCATCAATTTGTAACTTTATTTCCTCTTGGTGTATCTTACTTTCATCATGTTGTAATTGCATTTCAGAACAAATTACATGGATTCTTTGTTCTACTTTATCTCCTAATTCTTCTCTTTGTTTTTGTGTTATTTCTGCCTGTTGTATCCTAAATGTTTCTAACTCTTTGTTTAATTCCATTCTTATTTCTTGTTTCACAATGTCCTGACCTAACCTAGTTTCCTGAATTATCTCTCTCAACTCATTGACTTCCTTTCTATTCTCATCCTTATTAATCTCTATGATCTGCATGAGCCTTTCCATATTATCCCTACACTCTTTTCTCCCTTCTCTAATCTCCTGTGAAATTTCAGATTTTAATTCCTGTTTTAGCTTCTGTAATAAATTAATTTCTAAGTTACTCACATTTTGTGCTAGTTCCTGTCTTACTCCTACATCTAAATCATTCATTTTCTTAGTTAAATCATTTACATTTTGTTCTATTTTAGAATCTAAATTACTCATTTCTGATTTTACATCTTTCATTCTAGAATCTAAATTACTCATTTCAGATTTAACATCTCCTATTTCTGATTTTACATCTCTCATTCTAAAATCTAAATTCTTTGCATTTTGTTCTATTTTAGAATCTAAATTACTCATTTCTGATTTTAAATCATTTGCATTTTGTTCTATTTTAGAATCTAAATTACTTATTTCTGATTTTACATCATTTGCATTTTGTTCTATTTTAGAATCTAAATTACTCATTTCTGATTTTAAATCATTTGCATTTTGTTCTATTTTAGAATCTAAATTACTCATTTCTGATTTTAAATCATTTGCATTTTGTTCTATTTTAGAATCTAAATTACTTAACATTCTTGTTATTCTTTCCAACATTGACTCATTATCTATGCTTAATCTTGCATCCTCCCTATTCATTCCTACACTATCAGTAACTTCTCCTTCCACTATTATTTCTTTTCTACTCGCCATCTTTTTAACTATTTTCTGATTTCTTAACAACATAAATCTACTACTACTATTATTATTATTATTTTTTTTTTTTTTTTTTTTTTAAATTTCACTCACTTAAACCAGTTCTCGTTTTCTTCTTTCTTCTCTCTTCTTTCTTCTTTCCTTTTAAATTCCCACGGAGCTGCACGATGCACGATCTCCTCTTCTTTATCCTATTCGAGCCCCACACGTTGCTGCGCCATTTGTAACGGGAATGTTTTCGTTCTCCATTATGGCGGTCGGTATAATACTTTCTTTCACTCCAGAATCATGATTTTCCATCTTAATCGTTGCATGTTAACTTTTACTTCTTGGTGATTGAATTAGATTAACCATATATTGTTTAATTGCATAATGCACTTGTTTATATTGCGAATATTGAATATAACACTTTTGTATTTAATTCATATTTTAGAATTATAATCACCGTAACATCTTAAGTCAACTTCCTCGTTCTCCAGCAAGACACAAGATTCTAACACTTTTCTAGATTATTGATTTTCTTGTCCCCATAGTGATTCCCACTTTATTTTGTGATTGGCCGATTCACTGACACGTCATCACACCACGTGATACCACTACTACTTCGGCCAATCACACAACTACATACATTTTTATATATTTATTATTCCTTCGAACATTACTAAAAAAATACTGTTACAGTTCTTACTGACTTTTGTTTTCCCTTGCAAGTATACAATTGGATAATACCTTTCGTGGCGACTTATTAAGCGGTAAATACTTAAATCACAGGCTTCATAGATTAAAAACTATTAGGTAAATTGATGGATAAATTAAATATCATTATTTTTCCAACCTACCCTTGGTTGTGGCCTGGATTTCCTGCATTTCGTACCCTTAACATTTGAACAAGCTTCTAAAAGTTTCATTTATAACGAATTTCTTGAAACAGAATAATGAATTAAATATCTGATTATAATTCCATTAGAACCATATAAATTATAGCTTAAAATGACAATTAACGAGATACTGTAAGAGAAAATGTTACATTATTGCAACGAGTGGAAGTGAATGTCCTAATTTGCAACTTTCTGCACCTACTTTTATAACAGACCCGCCGTGTAGCCGAGACGAAGAAGTTGCCTATATGTTAGGGGCGTGTTCGTAGTACATCCAGCCCAGACTGAACATTATAATTTCTCTTGTTCACTTCTCTTTTTAAATAACAACTCTATTTATTTTTAACTTTGTATCAAACTTCTCCAACATTCCTATAGTATTTACTAAAATTTTAATTAATGCATACTTATTTATCTTTTTTCCATAATTCAGTCGGTTCACACTCAAATAGTATATCTTCTTTTCTATCTCACCTTGGGCACCACTTTTGTCTCTAAAACTTTCTCGCACCTTTCAGTCTCCACACTCTTACTATACCCATCTTTGTTCTTTATTTAGTGTGTGTATATTCCTCTATTTCTCATTTACTTTTTAATATAATATACGATTCTAAGGATGTTTTTACACATTACATTTCTTTGTCTTCAAATATTCTTCTAACTACTTCCCAGAAATCTTTTAGATTTTCCCATAGTATCCAAATTTCTCCAAGACAATTAATTTCAAGGTTATATTCTAATAATAACAGAACCAAATATTCCACGCCCTCATGACGTCAAAGAGTGCACCACGCAGCTGTTTTGGATACTTTTTTGTTTCTGGGTATAACACAGCACCCCCCATTGCCTTTTAAATAGCTATCTTTATATTATAAGCAGTGTCTTAGCATATATTTTTTATTAAATTGTTTAATTCTAAACAAAAATTTAAGTGCTCGGTCTAGGATCAATCCTTTTCTTCCTGTTGTACCCAAATTCCTTTGTTGTGCCCTTTTAGTAATCCTAAAACTCCTCTACAGGACATCTTGTGCACTTCATCCACCGTCCACCCCAAAAACGTCCCGTAAATGTATTCAATCTGTTACCACTTTATACTTTTTCTTTCTTCGACTTTTAAAATTTGCCCAGTTTGACCCTTTCTGTTATACTTCGCCAACTATTTTTCTTTAGATATTTTGCCTATCAGGTTCTTAATTATGAAAAAAATAAAACTTTCCTTGTTGAAATTTCTACATAAAAATGTCAAGCCAAATACAGCGCTTCCTCAGGGGATGTGCGAATCCAAAGAAAGTTACTTGTTGGGCGGTACTCTATCTGGATACTGAAATCACTTTGTGCTGGTGTAACTGCAAAGCCAGTTGCTGTTTCATAATCCACAGCTGTCCACAGAGGATGTCTCCGTGACTCCCTGTCCATTGCTCTCATCCTAAAATGACAGTTCAACTTGTTGCACATACAACGCCTAAGTAGCGTATGTCTGCACTGACCACACAGTGTATCCAAAGTTATCTATTTAAGTTACCTCCAAAAATAGCGAGTTAAGTATACACTTATATTAGGTTTCCGATTTAATCATGAATGGTACTGTTTTATTTAAATGTTGCAGAGAGTATATTCTCTATTGCAAAGTTTTTCTTTCACATAAATACTAATTTATGTCTGAATATCATTCGACAAACTGTTTAGGAGCTTACTCCTTTGTTATTTAAAAATTTGACTGTCCATTTGCTTCCATTCTTTCTACAACAATACTCTAATCCTTCGTTACTCAAATACCATTCCATTTTCTTTCTGGATCCTTCCCAAACTCAATTTTGTTCTTTCACTATATGTCGTTCCTTATTCTTTATTTCATTCCATTTTGTTTTTCCCAAAGTCCCTCGTTTTCTTTCTTTCTCAAAATAGCTCTCTTTCTATCTTTATTTACTTTTCTGTTTCCTTCTTTATTTATTTTCTATTTATTTCTACATTTCTTTTAATTACTATTTGCTTTTTACATCTCTGTAACATTTTCGAAAGCCATACAATACAGTTCCTGGGTAGATTATTTGCAGGTAATTTCAGCAATTTAAATATCAAAAAGTGGGTTCAGCACTCAAAAAGCCTTCTGGAAAATATCTTTTTAAAATCCTGAAGCACATGTGTTACGTTATATAGCTTTGTTTAACAGCATTGCAGATTAATTCGGAGTAATGTGTCACGAGAAGTTTGTTTCAAGCCTTCAACTGTCTTTCTAATCAGAACATGGACGTATAGTCATTCATTGGAGCATCGTAATACACTGAGGTCACCTAACGAAGTATATTCACAACTAAGACAGGAATAATCCGATAACCAAAATTTAACATTTCATTTTAGTGACTAATCGGGGTTATACTGTACTTAGAACATATATGGTGACAGTTTGTCAACTGCCAACCTTACCCTTTCGTTATAGCTGTTAATCGGGGTTCTACTATTAGAACAGATCTGGTGATAGTTCGTGTACTTTCACCCTACTCCTTCGTTATAACAGTTAATCTGGGTTCTACTGTACTTAGAATTAAAATACAGTGAAAGATTATATGTAACCGTCGACACCACTCTTTCGCTGTAACAGTTAATGCAAGTTTTACTGGACTTAGAATGAAAATACAGTAAAAGTTTATGTTTAACCGTGGACACCAGCCTCTCTTTATAAGAGTTAATTCAAGTTTTACTGTACTTAGAATGAAAATACAGTGAAAGTTTATGTTTAACCTTGGACACCAGCCTTTCTTTATAAGAGTTAATTCAAGTTTTACTGTACTTAGAATGAAAATACAGTGAAAGTTTAAGCTTAACCGAGGACACCAGCCTTTCTTTATAAGAGTTAATTAAAGTTTTACTGTACTTAGAATGAAAATACAGTGAAAGTTTGTGTTTAACCGTGGACACCAGCCTTTCTTTATAAGAGCTAATTAAAGTTTTACCGTACTTAGAATGAAACTACAGTGAAAGTTTATGTTTAACTGTGTACACCAGCCTTTCTTTATTAGAGTTAATTTAAGTTTTACTGTACTTAGAATGAAAATACAGTGAAAGTTTAGGTTTAACCGTGGACACCAGCGTTTCTTTATAAGAGTTAATTCAAGTTTTACTCTACTTAGAATGGAAATACAGCGAAAGTTTAGGTTTAACCGTAGACACAAATCTTTCTTTATAAGAGTAAATTCAAGTTTTACTGTACTTAGAATGGAAATACAGCGAAAGTTTAGGTTTAAGCGTAGACACAAGCCTTTCTTTATAAGAGTTAATTCAAGTTTTACTCTACTTAGAATGGAAATACAGCGAAAGTTTAGGTTTAACCGTAGACACAAATCTTTCTTTATAAGAGTAAATTCAAGTTTTACTGTACTTAGAATGGAAATACAGCGAAAGTTTAGGTTTAACCGTAGACACAAGCCTTTCTTTATAAGAGTTAATTCAAGTTTTACTGTACTTAGAATGAAAATACAGCGAAAGTTTATGTTTAACCGTAGACACCAGCCTTTCTTTATAAGAGTAAATTCAAGTTTTACTGTACTTAGAATGGAAATACAGCGAAAGTTTAGGTTTAACCGTAGACACCAGCCTTTCTTTATAAGAGTTAATTCAAGTTTTAGTCTACTTAGAATGGAAATACAGCGAAAGTTTATGTTTAACTGTGGACACCAGCCTTTCTTTATAACAGTTAATTTAAGTTTTACTGTACTTAGAATGAAAATAAAGTGAAAGTTTGTGTTTAACTGTGGACACCAGCCTTTCTTTATAATAGTTAATTAAAGTTTTACTGTACTTAGAATGAAAATACAGTGAAAGTTTGTGTTTAACTGTGGACACCAGCCTTTCTTTATAAGAGTTAATTAAAGTTTTACTGTACTTAGAATGAAAATATAGTGAAAGTTTGTGTTTAAGTGTGGACACCAGCCTTTCTTTATAAGAGCTAATTTAAGTTTTACTGTACTTAGAATGAAAATACAGTGAAAGTTTATGTTTAACTGTGGACACCAGCCTTTCTTTATAAGAGTTAATTTAAGTTTTACCGTACTTAGAATGAAAATACAGTGAAAGTCTATGTTTAACTGTGGACACCAGCCTTTCTTTATAAGAGTTAATTAAAGTTTTACTGTACTTAGAATGAAAATACAGTGAAAGTTTATGTTTAACCGTGGACACCAGCCTTTCTTTATAAGAGCTAATTCAAGTTTTACTGTACTTAGAATGAAATTACAGTGAAAGTTTATGTTAAACCGTGGACACCAGCCTTCCTTTATAAGAGTTAATTAAAGTTTTACTGTACTTAGAATGAAAATACAGTGAAAGTTTATGTTTAACTGTGGACACCAGCCTTTCTTTATAAGAGTTAATTCAAGTTTTACCGTACTTAGAATGAAAATACAGCGAAAGTTTAGGTTTAACCGTAGACACTAGCCTTTCTTTATAAGAGTTAATTCAAGTTTTAGTCTACTTAGAATGGAAATACAGCGAAAGTTTATGTTTAACCGTGGACACCAGCCTTTCTTTATAAGAGCTAATTCAAGTTTTACTGTATTTAGAATGAAATTACAGTGAAAGTTTATATTAAACCGTGGACACCAGCCTTCCTTTATAAGAGTTAATTAAAGTTTTACTGTACTTAGAATGAAAATACAGTGAAAGTTTATGTTTAACTATGGACACAAGCCTTTCTTTATAGGAGTAAATTCAAGTTTTACTGTACTTAGAATGAAAATACAGCGAAAGTTTAGGTTTAACCGTAGACACTAGCCTTTCTTTATAACAGTTAATTCAAGTTTTACTGTACTTAGAATGAAAATTCAGTGAAAGTTTATGTTTAACCGTGGACACCAGCCTTTCTTTATAAGAGTTAATTTAAGTTTTACTGTACTTAGAATGAAAATACAGTGAAAGTTTATGTTAAACCGTGGACACCAGCCTTCCTTTATAAGAGTTAATTAAAGTTTTACTGTACTTAGAATGAAAATACAGTGAAAGTTTATGTTTAACTGTGGACACCAGCCTTTCTTTATAAGAGTTAATTCAAGTTTTACCGTACTTAGAATGAAAATACAGTGAAAGTTTATGTTAAACCGTGGACACCAGCCTTTCTTTATAAGAGTTAATTTAAGTTTTACTGTACTTAGAATGAAAATACAGTGAAAGTTTATGTTAAACCGTGGACACCAGCCTTCCTTTATAAGAGTTAATTAAAGTTTTACTGTACTTAGAATGAAAAAACAGTGAAAGTTTATGTTTAACTGTGGACACCAGCCTTTATTTATAAGAGTTAATTCAAAATTTACTGTACTTAGAATGAAAATACAGTGAAAGTTTTTGTTTAACCGTGGACACCAGCCTTTCTTTATAAGAGTTAATTTAAGTTTTACTGTACTTAGAATGAAAATACAGTGAAAGTTTATGTTTAACCCTGGATACCAGATTTTCTTTATCATAGTTAATTAAAGTTTTACTGTACTTAGAATGAATATACAGTGAAAGTTTTTGTTTAACGTTGGACACCAGCCTTTCTTTATAAGAGTTAATTAAAGTTTTACTGTACTTAGAATGAAAATAGAGTGAAAGTTTATGTTTAACCGTGGACACCAGCCTTTCTTTATAAGGGTTAATTAAAGTTTTACTGTACTTAGAATACAAATACAGTGAAAGTTTATGTTTAACGTTGGACACCAGCCTTTCTTTATAAGAGTTAGTTCAAGTTTTACTGTACTTAGAATAAAAATACAGTGAAAGTTTATATGTAACTTTGGAGACCACCCTTTCTTTGTAACAGATAATGTAAGTTTTACTGTACTTAGAATGTAATGTGCAGTGATAGTTTATCTTTATCCTTCGAAGCTAAACTCTAATTCTAATAGTTAATCAATGTTCTACTGTATTTGAACCATGATTAAACCAGATTTCACTGTACGTAGAATGAAATTTACAGTACAAAATTTATCTTTAACCCTCAATTCTACTTTTTCATTATAACGGTAAATCGGGTTTCTACTGTACTTAGAATGAAATTTACAGTGAAATTTCATCTGGATTAAGAGGGAGTAGCTACAAGAGGAAGTTGGAGTGGTTTATTCGCCAGAGCTGTGTAACATCTTGTGCAGGAAACGAACGCGCGTGCCGCCGGCTGCAAGTCCGTCCACCGCTTTGTAAACCACGTCAGTAATTCGGAAGGGGAATGTAATTCAGAAGCTGTGGCTGCAGTGTCGTGGTTGAATTTAATTACCTTCCCCTGGGCCACATTCGGTCTGATGAACATCTCACGGGTGTGGCCCTCCGAGCGAATTGTCGCCAGTTTGGTTGTGCACAATCACATCACTTTCTTCCCACTCATCCCACCATTTTACGTCTTTATATTACTTGGGAAACTAGACAGTTATTGATGTCCCTGAGCTTTCAAGTATTAACAATATGTTAGATTCAAACAGTCACAAAAATATGAAATAGCATGTGTTACATAATAATTATGGTTACAAACACACGTGCAGGTTGTCAAAAATGAACGTTAATAGGGTAGCAAAACTTAAACATGAAAAAAGTACATCACAGACTGGCGTGGTTCAGGCAGAGTCAACACAAACAGAAATACATCTAATCCATTGCCATACCTAATTACTTCACTTTCACTTTTTGTACACTTATCTTGGTTAAATACAATATTTCATTCATTTAGAGAAATACTTTATGAATAACCATTAGCTGAATAATAACAAATGTTGTACTTGACTGATCTGACGATATGCAGGTACCTTTTAATTATTATTTTCAGGTTCACTTACTTAACTACACTTAATTTGATATATTCACGATTTCTAAGTGAGGAAGCCTAACTCACGTATTATCCCGCCTCTGTAGAATGGTGGTAGCGTGCCCTCTTCATGTTCAAGAAGTCCTAAGTTCAAATATCAGCCAGGGTGACCTAACTGGATAAGGCATTTTCAAGTTTATTTCTTATCCTGAAAGATGAATGGTAACTCTAAACTCTATATACCCTATACTCATTTTAACATCATTTCATTTATTGACTGATATAACAACGTTGGTGGTTTGCCCTGAAAGATGAATGTCTGGTAACTCTAACCTTTATGTACCCTGTACTCATTAGAACATCATTTCATTAATCCTCCGATATGCCTTAACTTTGGAGGTTTTCTCTTATCCTGAAAGTTGGATGTCTCGTAACACTAAGCTCTGTGGAAGTTGAGTTCATTTGAACATAATTTCATTCATCGTCCGATAGGACTTAGCGTTTGAGGTTTTTCCTTATCCTGAAAGATAAATGTCTGGTAACTCCAAGCTCTATGTACTCTGTACTCATTTGAAAATGATTCCATTCATCGTCCGATATGACTTAACTTTGGAGGCTTTCTCTTATCCTGAAGTGTGAATGTTTGGTAACGTTAAGCCCTATGCACCCTGTACTCATTTGAACATCATTCCATTCTTCGTCCGATATGACTTAACTTTGGAGGTTTTCTCTTATCCTGAAGTATGAATTTTTGGCAAAGTTAAGCCCTATGTACCCTGTACTCATTTGAGCATCACTCCATTCTTCGTCAGATATGACTTAACTTTGGAGGTTTTCTCTTATCCTGAAGTATGAATGTTTGGTAACGTTAAGCCCTATGCACCCTGTACTCATTTGAACATCATTCCATTCATCGTCCGATATGACTTAACTTTGGAGGTTTTCTCTTATCCTGAAGTATGAATTTTTGGTAAAGTTAAGCGCTATGTACCCTGTACTCATTTGAGCATCACTCCATTCTTCGTCAGATATGACTTAACTTTGGAGGTTTTCTCTTATCCTGAAGTATGAATTTTTGGTAACGTTAAGCCCTATGCACTCTGTACTCATTTGAACATCATTCCATTCTTCGTCAGATATGACTTAACTTTGGAGGTTTTCTCTTATCCTGAAGTATGAATTTTTGGCAACGTTAAGCCCTATGTACCCTGTACTTATTTGAACATCATTCCATTCATCGTCCGATATGACTTAACCTTGGAGGTTTTTCCTTATCCTGAAATACGAATGTCTGGTAACTCTAAGCTTTATGTACTGTGTACCCATTTAAACATTGTTTCATTCATCGTCCGTTATGACTTAACGTTGGAGGTTTTTCCTTATCCTGAAAGATAAATATCTGGTAACTCTAAGCTCTATATACCGTGTACACATTTGAACATAATTTCATTCATGGTCCGTTATGACTTAACGTTGGAGGTTTTTCCTTATCCTGAAAGATAAATGTCTGGTAACTCAAAGCTTTATGTACCGTGTACTCATTTGAACGTAATTTCATTCATGGTCCGTTATGACTTAACGTTGAAGGTTTTTCCTTATCCTGAAAGATAAATGTCTGCTAACTCTAAGCTCTATGTACCCTGTACTCATTTGAACATCATTTCATTCATCGTCCGATAGGAATTAACGTTTTGAGTTTTTTTCCTTATCCTGAAAGATAAGAGTCTGGTAAATCCAAGCTCTATGTACTCTGTACTCATTTGAACATCATTTCATTCATCGTCGAATAGGACTTAACGTTTGAGGTTTTTCCAATCCTGAAAGGTGAATGTCTGGTAACTCCAAGCTCTATATACCCTGTACTTATTTGAACATCTCCTCATTCTTCGTCAGATATGACTTAACTTTAGAGCTTTTCCCTTATCCGGAAAGTGTGGAAAGTATTAAAGTTTTATATGTTTCCCCTTATACTTATATTTCTGGTAGTAGTGAATCAAGACGGATTCTATGGACGAATTGAAGGTTTATAAATATTGTGTGTGTGTGTATAAATAAATCTTCACCATAAACATTTGCATCCGACAGTTACCTAACTTACCCTTACAGAGTTCTTTATTAAACTGCAATAAGCTAGCAAAGTTATTTGTAATTTTACTTTCTGGAATTTAGAGCTATTTAGATCAAGGCCACCTGCTGATATGAGACAATCGATGTTGGCTAGTCGTTTCTAGTTTAATTTGACTTTCATTTCAGAAAGCTACATTGACGAATGTATTGTCAATATAATGTGGCAATATATAGGAAAATATTTGATAATTACTGAATGAATACAAGTTTTTACTGTACTTTTCATTACTAAATGCTAAAAATGCAAGAAATATCACACCAAAATGTAGGCTTAGTGATTATGTTATTCAAAAATTGCAACAGAGAGGTCGTGAAAAGCTACACAATTTAAAGTGTACAGATATAATTGACCCAGGAGGTAACTACACCACACCTATTGCACATACTGTCCTGTTTACTGAAATATGAAGAACCTTGGTTGGTAGCTTGTGGAAGACCAAATTTGCCACTTACAGGAATAACAGAATATTTTTAAGGTTATGTATTTGACTTAAGAGTAATTAGAAAATATTTATTTTATTTGTCATAAACGTATACATAATATACTAACGTAATTAAAGTTGTAAGTTTTGTTGACAGCCACTTTGTCGCACGCATCCTTGCAAGGTTTTGAACTTGTTATTTTGGCTTCTAAGTCATGTGCATATACAAAAACTCTTTTTATCTGTGCCGTTATGGATTACTTGGACATATGATTACTTACACATGACTCGGAGAGCTACTGGGTTGCTTGTCCCCTTGCCTTCAGTGTTGGCCGCCAAGCAGGTATAATCCCCAGCTGTGTGACGGGTCACACCCTGCAGCACCAGGCTGTGGTCACTCAGGATGTTTGGCTTCTAAGTCATGTGCATATACAAAAACTCTTTTTATCTGTGCCGTTATGGATTACTTGGACATATGATTACTTACACATGACTCGGAGAGCTACTGGGTTGCTTGTCCCCTTGCCTTCAGTGTTGGCCGCCAAGCAGGTATAATCCCCAGCTGTGTGACGGGTCACACCCTGCAGCACCAGGCTGTGGTCACTCAGGATGACCCCAGCCGTCACGTTGTGGTGAATCTCTCTGCCCTGTAACATAAACATACATAGCTCCTTAACTTCATACTAACTACAAGGGCGGAAGGGGTGGTTGCCTCTTTAGAGTACTATGTGACGTATTGCCTGGCCTTCTACAAACACTTTTTCCTGTGCTTCAAGATCAACATTATCTTATTGCAGTTGCAAGGGAATACAGTAGGTTTAAAGTGATAGTCAAATGTTTTATATACATGACTTTCTCTACTCTTTTACAAACACTTATTGCTCTATCTACTTCAAGGTAAACATTATATTATTGTAGATACAAGGCAATACAGTAGACTTTAAGTGATAGTCAAATGTTTTATATACATGACTTTCTCTACTCTTGTACATACATTTATTACTCTATCTACTTATATTTTAGAATAAATAATTCAAATTCTAGGTTTAATATCAATAATTATTTTAATAATTTCATTTATTGTAATACTATTAACTAATTTTCTATCAAAAAAAATATTGAAGACCGAGAAAAAAGTAGATAAAAGGGAATACAGTAGACTTTAAGTGATAGTCAAATGTTTTATATACATGACTTTCTCTACTCTTGTACAAACACTTATTGCTCTATCTACTTCAAGGTAAACATTATATTATTGTAGATACAAGGGAATACAGTAGACTTTAAGTGATAGTCAAATGTTTTATATACATGACTTTCTCTACTCTTGTACAAACACTTATTGCTCTATCTACTTCAAGGTAAACATTATATTATTGTAGTTACAAGGGAATACAGTAGACTTTAAGTGATAGTCAAATGTTTTATATACCTGACTTTCTCTACTCTTGTACAAACACTTATTGCTCTATCTACTTCAAGGTAAACATTATATTATTGTAGTTACAAGGGAATACAGTAGACTTTAAGTGATAGTCAAATGTTTTATATACCTGACTTTCTCTACTCTTGTACAAACACTTATTAGTCTAGCTTATTCAAGATAAACATCTTATTGTATTTACAAGAGAATACAATAGATTTTAATTGATATTCATATGTTTCATATACATGACGTTCTATACTCTTGTAAAAACTCATGTTACTGTAGTTACAAGGGAATACAGTAAAGTTCATAAGATAACGAAATGTTTATATATCTTTCTCCAATCATATACAAACACTCTTTTCTCTATCTACTTCAAGATAAACGTTATCTTATTGTAGTTATAAGGGAATGCAGTAGACTTTAAGTGATAATAAAATGTTTTATATACATGACTTTCTCTACTCTTGTACAAATTCTCATTGATCTATCTACTTCAAGATAAACATTAACTTATTGTAGTTACAAGGGAATACAGTAGACAGTAAATATTATCTTATCGTAGTTAGAAGAGAATACAATAGATATTAATTGATACTCATATGTGTTATGTACATGACATACTCTACTCTTGTAAAAACTCATGTTACTGTAGTTACAAGGGAATACAGTAGAGTTTATAAGATAACGAAATGTTTATATAGCTTTCTCTACTCTTCTACAAACACTTATCTACTTCAAAATATACATTATCTTATTGTAGTTACAAGGGAATACAGTAGAATTTAAGTGATAATAAAATGTTTCAAATCTGGTTGACTAGGTGACGTCTTTGTAATTGACTTTTTTTGTATATCCAAGAGTTAAAAATAATGTATGAGGACTACATATTTGAGAACACTATAGGAATTACAGAATTTAAATAAGAATACATCGTAAGTGGTTCAGTCCAAGAAGGTTATATTTGGCATAAATTGAATGAGTTTTGGGGATATCATTAAAGAAGCCCCTAAAAACGGATATAGCTTTCAAAATATAAATTTAATGAGTTAAAGTGTCTTAAATGTTATTTTAGTCCAACAGTCTAGAACTTATATCAGAAAATGAAATCTTCTAAACAGGTTCCCTGTTAAGGTTTGTTTTGGCTTGGGTGGACTTTTATAAACATTTTCTTTGGGCAACTTTAGAAGATAATTTACTCATAAATACCTGCCATTAGGCCATTACTTTTTACATACTGCTTTGTCAATGGTTCATTCAATTTTATCGCCTTTGAATTAGGGCACTTCCGAAATTGCACATTTATGCCAATGAATAATTCAACAAATTTAAATAATTGGATAAAAATTTAAAATAAATAAACTAAATAATCAAATTAAATAGTTCAATTCAAATAATTCAATAATTCAATTATCGAAACATTTTATGTAGGTGTGTTTTGGAATGTTTGTCAACTGTCGCCAGAAATTCTCCTTTATGTCTTCTATCGACTAAAACAGGTGATTTGAAGTAGTAACTCAAGTTTTCTAAATAAAAAGAAGGCGGGAGGAGCCAGATCTGGTGAATACGCTGGCTGTTCTATGGGATTTGTTGAGCTTTTGGCCAGTAACTCGTTCACACTCGTTCACGCCTTGTGAGCAGGGGCGTTATCGTGGTACACAATCGATGAGTTGTCTTTCCGAAAATCTTGTCTTTTTCGTGTATTTGATTTCTCAGACGCCACATAACTGTCAGATAATGTCTATTTCCCCACTGACCTTCTGAAAGGTACTTTGCATGCGCAACACCATGTTAATGATATGTCCTTTTGTTTTGATTGAGGTTTGTCGTTTAGCGCGGCAAATCTTCCACATATCGACCACATATGAATTTACTGTACCGCTCATATGCACGTGTTTCTTATGAAGTCAATTTAACCTAAGCCCTCTGTAACTTACTCAGCGATCCGGCGCACAAATACCATTTGCAATGCAAAATTTGAGACAGTTCAATATTTTTATTAATTTAAAATCGCAACTACCTTAGATATGATCTAACAAAATGCCTTCCTGTAACAGATGAAAATTAAACTCCGCGAGGGTGTAGAGGAAACGTATACCAACTTAGTGTCTACAATAATTTCGAATTTCCTCTTATACGTGATTTTTATCTGATCAATTCTCCGTAATTTGTTGACAGAATGTCTATTTGCAATAATATTTTAGTACTAATTACTTGATAGTACTGTCTTGCGTGGTTGATAGCGCTTATACTTCTAAATAAGCTACGAGAATATGCATATGTGATGTATCTAAACAGTTGAGCTTAGAATTAATCTCGCCTGGTCGTTCCGCAGAGGCGTGTGGCTGGCCTGCCGGAGAAGTTGTCTAACGAGCACGGCGCTGGCTTTCTATAGCTTGTCTTAACATTAAAAGACAGTATGCAAGTAAATGGAATATATCTCTCTGTTAACACACGGAATTCTGATTAATTTATTCCCTTTTTACCATCGCATTGTTGCCACTAGCTTATAAAATTTCATAAATAATTATTTGTAATAAATTGCAGATTTCAACACACTGTTTTATGCAGAATATTTTGACTGCCAGATTATGTCATTATTGCAGTAACTGTGTGTTTCTATGGGACCAATTTAAAAAAAAAAATGCTTGTTTTCTGTAACAGTACGATATTTGCTATTTGTATCTTTATCATACGTTAGCTATAAAGTTTACATCTGTAACACTACAAAAAAATTTTCTTAGGTACAAAACAGTACAGTGCTCATACCTGCCAAGTTTTATTTCTCATCTTAAATCAGTAATTTTTTACAATAAGTAATCTTGGAAAAGTTTATATATAGGCACCAGAAAATTTAGGCAGCGAAAACATTTTTGTTATTGGGATTGCATCGAGGGCTAAAGTGACAGATATGTAAAGGACGGTTGAAGGCAATTGGTAAAATAAATGGCCAGTCTCTAACTTATTGAATTCGTCGTATGTGGCAAATAAACAAAATACATTCATCTGTTCAAAGAAACGGTGACATACAAGGCAGCCACCATCCTGGCAATGAGCAGGCGATGTGATGCAGTAAAAGTGAACACTTCTGCAAGAAGAGCTACTATGACTATGTTTATAGCGTGTGAAACATTTTATGTGTTACGTGAAGTTATTTAACAGTTTTTAAATACTTTTAGTTATGGAAGGGGAGCTAAGAAGACACGAAATATTGGTAAACTAAGAAGTAAGGACCGCACATTGGTACTGAATGTCTTACGCTATTTTTCAAGTAAACTTAGTATCAGTATGACAATGAGAGAAACAGTTAAGGCTACTGGGTGTTCAGAAACATTAGTACATAGAATAAAAAAGAAAGGAATGAAAGGTCCCCTATGAACTCCATAGAAAGAGGCGGGGAAAGAAAAGAACGCTAGGTTAATTCAATATGATAGAATAATGCAAAGTGAAGTGAGGCTAATTGTTCGTTCATTGTTGCTTGAAAACAATCCAACCACCCTGAATCTAGTTTTGGCAATGGTAAAAAGTGATGACGACACTACCTAATTTCTCAATGGCCACTACACGATTTGGTTTTGAATATGAAAGGGGTAAAAAGTCAATACTAATAGAAAGAGAACATTATCAGATTTGCCATCGAGGCTAATGGACGACGAAGTGGAAGGAATGACACCCTTATCAGATCACAATAAAGAAGCATAAAAGTAACCGACATTTTAAAACTTTTACCATTGCATGCCTCTATTTGGTTTGCTGACATATATACGGTATTCATTTTAATTCATTATTTCCCGCCCTCCGATTGTGCAAGAATGACTTCATATTAATAATAACTAAACACTTGTAACACAACTTCACTATTTACTTATCTTATTTAAATCCTGGGACCGGTTTCAAAGCAAAACATCTGCTTCATCCTCAACCACTCAGCTTGACACTCACCAACTATCTGACTGACTGACCTTGACCACTACCGGAGTTTGAAGAATAGCTCCTTATCTAACTGCCATCTACCAGGGTTTTACAACACAAAATTATTGATGACATCTAGTGCAGGGATATCAAAATTCATTACGCAATCCTTATTTTTCAAAATAAATATCTTCTCCCAAACCATTAAATCTATCGGTTCTTTCAATTGTTTCAATAATTTAACTTCTGGATTTACTTCATGATTATATGACCAGAAAAGATCAGTCACTGCCGATTTCTCTGTCTCTCTATATTTAATATTCCTAAAATGCTCCTTCACTCTGGTTTCTAAATTACGCTTGGTTCTACCAATATAGATCTTATCGCATTCTCAACAGCTAACTTGATTAATACCAGATATTTTGTTGTCTGAAATTTTGTCTTTTTTAGAAAACTTGTAGATTATTTATACTGTAATTATTATGAGGTGCTAGCATTATACCCACTTCTTTGATTTTTTTTTAACTTTTTATTTACCCATGGATGATAAGATATTTTTTGAAAATTTAATCATTTTTTCCTTATTTAAGAGTGGAAACATCATTAACATTTTTTATAATTAAATTTTCTACTCTTATTATTATAAAATCTTTATTAAAGCCGTTAATTAAAGCATTTTTGTAATATATTTATATTCCGCATTAAATTCTTCTTCGTTTGGAGGTATGTTTATCAATCTGTAAATCAAACTATTAAAAACAGCAAATTTGTGTGACATAAGGTTAAAACTTTTATTCTTTATATAACTATCAGTGTGAATTGACTTTCTATAGATGCCAAAACTTAATACATTGTAATTTTTTATTATATTTAGATCTGGAAAGCGGATTTAACCATTGTTTTCAATTTCTATTGTGAACTTGATAGCTTTATCCTGTGAATTTAGAATATTTAAAGCATCATCTATATATCTCTCAGGAACTATGGCAAAAATGTCATCTACGTATCTATACCATATTTTCAAAATTGAAGGAAAAGCTTTAGTGACTTCTATTTCAAAAAAACTCATAAATAGATCAGCAAGAAAGGGTGAAAAGGAACTACCCATAGCTACTCCTGAAATTTGTTGAAAAAATTTCCATTGAAAGTAAAGAAATTTGGATCTAAACACAGATTAGTGAGTTTCATAAAATCCTCTATTGACTTCTTATCCAAATCATTAGAACTCAACCATTTTCGTAAAAACTTTAGAAGTTCTTCCCTAGGAATATTGGCAGTTACATCAAAGGGACGTCAAAAGTTGACTGGTGAGTCTAACTTGAAATCATAGTGCTCTCAAGGGAGAAGAATCAGATATTTTTTAGAAACAATAAGCAAATTACAGCGCTCTCAGTGTGGTTTCACTGGTAACCAATACAACCAGCTTCCCCTGGATATGAACACAGACCACCGCGTCTCCATGGTTGAATGCTACTTTTGTATCGGCATTAAAATTGGTGCGACATATAGGAAATACAATTTAAACCGCTGCATAGAGGAGTTTATGCAGCGCTTTCCAGCATTCAGACAAGTTCCTCGGAGCGTAACGTTGTCAAAAGTGTCCAGATATAGTCAAATTGACATACTTTTGTTTGTAACATAAACGTCTTACGTTTTATCAGCATATGATATAAACTGTCTGTCATTCTCACGCTTAATTAAGCTGTCTATTAATGTTGGTATCCTTATGTCTTTTAAAACTAATAGGCGCTTCAAATATTTTCAAGTTACAGGATCAGTTACTCGCAAAATGAGACTCTGGACGCTATAAAGTGACTGGTCCCAATCTAGAAGCAATAAATAATGTTATGACAGAAAGGCCTCAAGCATACCTTCTCGTAATACAGACAGTGTTTAAGGGGATGAGAGAAAGGAACTATAAGAAAATTGACACATAAAACTATGTACTAGATATATTTTCTTGTTTAGAGTTGGATAAAAGCTTTGCACATATTGTAACACTAATTTATTTTTAATTCCTGGAACATATTCTGCTAATTGTCTGCTTTTAATGAGGTTACATTGTGAGGAAACTGTGGGAGATTGAAAACAATTGAGATCAAATTGAAATATTTCTATTTTATGTGACAGGTTTATAATATTCACATATGTCTACTGATGGAGCGAGTGTATATACGATATCCCTAGCGGCTTGCGATCATATGAGCTATGCTGACAGGAGTTTGAGGCCTCCCTCTACCGGCAGGTAAATATACTATTTGAGAGGTGGGTCTTCCCGCCTAATATAAAGGTGCAAAGTTTCACCTGGTGTGTAAATACAATGCAATGTACTATAAAGTTAATTATGCAGCCATGAAAGTATACCATTAAGAATATACGAAATGATAAGTCAAGGAACACTTATTTCACAATGAATATCTGTTTTTCTGTTATAGTAGACAAATATGCATATTGTAAACCTGTCACATAAAATGGAAATATTTCAATTTGATCTCAATTCTTTTGTATCTCACACAGTTTCCTCACAATGTAACTTCATTACAAACCAGAAAAGTAGCAGAACATGTTCTAGGAATGAAAAATAAATTAGTGTTACAATATGTACAAAGACTTTATCCAGGTCTTAACAAGAAAATATCTCTAGTACATAGTCTTATGTGTCAATTTTCTTATATTTCCTTTCTCTCTTCCCCTTAAACATTGTCTGTATTGCGAGAAGGTGTGCTTGGATTATTTCTGGCATAAAATTATTTATTACTTCTAAATTGGGACCAGTCACTTTATAGCGTCCAGTGCGTCTCTTTTTCCGATTAACTGATCCTGTATGTTGGAAATATTTGATGCACCTATTGGTTTTAAAAGACATAAGGATACCAACATTAATAGACACTTTATTTAAGTGAGAGAATGACAATAAATTTATATCGTATACTGATAAGACATAAGACGTTTATGCTGCATAAACATATGTCAATTTTAATATACCTGGACACTTTTGACAACATTACGCTCCGAGGGACTTGTCTGAACGCTGGATGGCTTTGCATAAACTCCTCTATGCAGCGGTTTAAATTATATTTATATGTCGCACCAAATTTAATGCCAGTACGAAAGTAGTATTCAACCTTGAAGACGCGGTGATCTGTGTTCATTGCCAGAGGAAGCTGCTTATATTAGTTACCCAGGCAACCATACCACGAGGTTATTTGAGATAGCAGAGGCTGTAATCAAATGAATGTGTAGGTAATATTTTAATGAATGATCAGGGCGGGCACGGGGTCTCTGCAAGATAGGTGCCCGGTTTCTTGACACCTGATCAAAAGTTGCAAAGTTGCTAAAAATTTGTAGCTACGCTGTAAAAATCACAGTGAATTATTGAGACGACTTATTACCATGAATAAAAGTTGGGTGTATCACTACATTCCAGAAAGTAAATGGCAGTCTATACAGTGGATTATCCCAGGAGAACCAACAACAAAAATGGCAAACTCAATTTCACAGCAAGCAGCAGGGTTGTGGCAAGTGTTTTCTGGGATTCGTCAGTAATTATTTTAATTGATTGCTCGTAAAAGAGAAAAGGTATTACTAGTGATTAATACGCAATCACTACATTTTATTGATGAAGTGAAAAGAAAAAGACCTCATTTTACAAAGTAAACAAAATGGTTCTTCACGACAATGCGTCAGCCCATTGCTTAGTAATTGCAAGGGATAAATGTGAGAATTAATCGGTCCAAGCTGGACTACGGCAGTTTTATTTATGGCACAGCGACCGCCTCTAAACTTTGCCTTTTAGACACCGTGCATCATACTGGTATCCGCCTTGCCACAGGAGCTTTTTCCGCACCACTCGAGTCGACTGCCTGTATGCAGACTCAGGCGAACCTGCACTCCATATTCGTCGCTCGCTGTTACTCTGCTCATACGTCTCGAAATTGGCAAGTTACCCCAATCATCCTTGTTTCAAACCAGTTCTGTGTCCAAATTTAGTCCACCGTTATATGCGCCCTGGTTCTCGGACACGCCCCATGGGAATAAGATTTCGGGATCTCCTACATTCGCATGGCCTCCGAATGCCTCGCGAGGAGAGGTCCTCCATCAGCCCTTATCCTGCTTGGCAGCTCAATCGTGCGCGGTTCGATCTCGCTCTTTCAAGCAACTCTAGACTCGCTACTCCACATTCCGTGTTCCAACAACTTTTTGCCGAACTACTGAGCCGTTACCCTAACTATGTTCCGGTCTTTACAGACGGTTCTCAGTTAGGTAGCACTACGGGTCGCGCGTTCTTTATTAACGGTGAGGCTCATAAATTTCGCCTTCTGGACTCCATTTCGATCTTCTCCGCAGAGCTGTATGCCATCTTCTATTTGCTCCTTTTTATTTGCAAGTTAGCTCCTGGCTCTTTTATTGTCTGCACTGACTCTCTAAGTGCTCCTCAGGCCTTGCAACAGCACACAGCCGCTCACACACTTGTTTCAAAAATACAGGCCCAGATCTCGTAAATGCTCAGTCGAGGATACCATTTTGTTTTCACTTGTACCCCAGGCTATGTGGGGATTTCCGGGAATGAGGAGGCGGACGCGGCTGCTAAGTCCGCTTGCCGTTTGCCCCGGAGTTTAACAACTACGGTGCCGTACCAGGATGTGCAATGTTTTTTTCCGTCGCCAACTCCTATCCGCTTGGCAGCAATCCTGGACAGCTTTGGAAGGCACACAACTCCGGGCAATAAAGGAGAGCGTACAACCCTGGCCAACTTCCTGCAGGGATAACCGGCGAGCCGAGGTGATACTCACCTGGCTGAGAATTGGACACACACGAGCGACTCATGGCCATCTGTTAAGAGGGGAACCGGTCCCTGTGTGTGCTCCGTGTGCAGTACGCCTCACTGTGCGGCATGTATTGCTTGATTGCCCGCAGTACACCCGCGTTCGCCAGTCTTTGGGCTTGGGGACTAACTTGCTGGGTGTTTTAGGTTACGACCCAGTGGCCGTGGATAAGGCACTGCGGTTTGTTGCTAAAATTGGTTTTAATAAACAAGTCTGACTTGTATTTTATATTTATTAATTTTAGAGATTTTAAATTTTTAGTACTGCGATGAGTTTTTTATGTGCTTTTAATAGTTGAGTGTTTTATTTTATCTTACTTTTTAACTTAGTTTGTGTAGGTTTTGGGTTTTAGTGTTGACTTTGGGCCCAAATGACCTCGTTGTCGACGGGCCCTAAAACACCACACACTCACTCACTCTACCCTATTCGCCAGATCTAGCACCAAGTGACTACCACTGTTCCCGAACCTCAAAACAGTTCTTGGAGCACGAAGATTTTACAGCCACGAAGACATCATTGGTGCGGTAAACAGCTATAAATCGCACTACAGAGATGGTTTAATTAAATTAAAACATTGATATTTGAAGCACTCATAAAAACTGAAAATAGGAAAGCAACGGGACAAGATGGATTGAATGCAGAGTTATTTAAATATGGGGGGTTATTGCTAAAGCTCTGACTGCTACATTTCTATAATATGTGCGGGAAGAAGCAATGTATCCCAGAAGATTGGCTTATGGCCCAAACCATCTCTATCTTTAGGAGGGGGAACGGAATGACTGTAGCAATTACAGTGGAATATGTATACGGATACGGCCTGTAAAATATTTGCTAAAATAATAAACAAAAGGTTTCAGAATCTGGCTGAATGTGTTCTCTCGGAAGAACAAAGTGGATTAGGATTGGCAGATCCTGTTCAGATAACACTTTCATTGTTAAACAACTAATTGAAAAACACAGGGAGTTTAACAAAGAAACGCATATGGCGTTTATTGACTTTGAAAAAGCCTTAGATAGGGTAAGCCGATGCAAAATGTGGCAAATATTGGAAAAACGAGTATACCCACAACAATTAGTAAAAATGATACAATGCTTCTACTTCCAAACAAAAATAAATTTGACGAACAATGGTAAAATTTCTAAAAAAAAAAAAATACTTACTAATCAGGGCGTCAGACAAGGGTGTACTATATAACCTACACTTTTTAGTATTTATATTAACGACGTAGTGTGTAAATGGAAGCAGCTAGTGAATGTAGGTTTTAAAATTTCAAATAAAAACTTTTTAAATATTCTATTGTTTGCTGACGACTTAGTTATTATACAAAATAGCGAGTCTGCCCTGCAAAAATATATTTTTAAACTTAGTGAACTTTTTAAACAGTATAGTATTAAAATTTATTTTATAAAATCAAAGGTAATGACACTCACTGTGAAAGAGCCAATTAGAACAAAAATAGTTATAAACAATTGTTGCGTTGAACAGGTAAGAAATTTTAACTACTTGGGAACTGATGTTAGTTATGACAAGGAATATGATGTCTACAATGCAAATTTCAAAGAGTGTGTGGAACAATAAATAGAACATTTAGAAACAAAATACGTAGAGAAACAAAATTAAAGTTCTTCAAAGACATGGCTGTACCTATAGTGACATACGGAAGTGAGACTTGGACGTTAACTAAAAAGCAACAGAGTAAAATACAGGCTTCAGAAATGAAATTCTTGAGAAATGTGAAAGGATGCACGAAGAGGGACTTAATAAGAAGTGAAAATATAAGAGAATAGCTGGACATTTTAGTATGAATGATAGGTTAAAAGATCTCAAACAAATGGAAGGAACATGTTGAAAGAATGCCAGATAAGAGACTTACAAAACAAATATTACAGTATCATCCAAAAGGTAGGAGATCGGTGGGCAGACCCAGGAAACGGTGGCTGGTGGACTTCGAAGGCGGAACAGGTACTTCATTGCCTATGCCATGAAGTGAAGAAGAAGAAGATATTCGAATTGTATTAGCCTTTCTAGAGCTTATAAAGAGTTTGTTTTGAGGCTCAGGAAGTATCAGCTGACTCTCGTATTATGTTGATTGCTGCGCGCCACCTACTGCTTCATTTTCAGTTGTTTCTCGCGGTTAAAAGGAAACAGAACGTACCTCAAGCTCGGTATGTAGTGTTCAGTTGTTAAACAACTGACTATCTCTATCAGTACATTGCAAAAACCTTAGGCACGTTTCGAGAACAAAAGCACTTCTTAGCTGTGAACATAATATAATTACGCGTTGCATGGAAAACAGTTAAATGTGAGTTATACTCAAGCTGTAAGTTAATTAGTGCACTCTAGCGAGCAGAAACAAAACCACTGGTGGCAGCCTGTGTTTATATGCTTCTCTGCTAACACAGTTGCCTATTTCGAGCGTAAATATCCGCCACACACAAAAGAATGCTTTACAATGACATATATGCTTCCAACATAATTTACTACTTGATGTGCCTTTTGTTATTTTACAGCAACACGTCACTGACTGCGCCTTTTTTGACCCCAAATAAACAAATTCATAAGTAAATATTATACTTGCACTTATTCCTCTACTTTCCTCAACGTTACTTTATTGCAGTTACAAGGGAATACACTAGAGTTAAAGTGACTGTCATAAGTTCCAAAACTAGTTGTCTAGGTGACGACATTCTTTCTATGTCCATGAGATAAAAAATGAATGACGACTACCTGTTTAAGAAAACTGAGACACAACGCTAAACAGGCAAGCTACTTATACATTTCTAGTAGTTTTCGCTTATCCTGAAAGATCAAGGCCTGATAACTATTAGCTCTACGTATCCTGCACTCATTGGAAATTCATCTCATTCGTCGTCAGATATAACATATCCCTGAATCCTTTCCGTTATCTTCAACTATGAATGTCTGGGAACTCTAAGCTCTATATATCCTGCACTCATTAGAAATGCATCTTATTCATCGTCATATATGACTTATCGCTGGAAGCTTTCCTTTATCCTGAAATATGAATGTCTGGGAACTCTAAGCTCTATATATCCTGCACTCATTAGAAATGCATCTTATTCATCGTCATATATGACTTATCGCTGGAAGCTTTCCTTTATCCTGAAATATGAATGTCTATGAACTCTAAGCTCTATGTACCCTGTACACATTTGAACATCACTTCATTCATCGTCCGATGTGACTTAACGATGCAGGGTTTCTCTTATACAGAAAGATGAGTTTCTGGTAACTCTAAGCTCTATGTACCCTGTACTCATTTGAACATCATTTCATTCATCCTCCGATATGATAACGTTGGAGGTTTCTCTTATTCTGAAAGTTGAATTTCTGGTGGCTCTGGGGTCTGTACTCATTTGCACATCATTTCATTCATCCTCCGATATAACGTTTAAGGTTTCCCTTATCCTGAAAGCAGAATTTTTGGTAACTCTAAGCTCTATTGTCCCTGTACTAATTTGCACATCATTTCATTCATCCTTCGATATGATAAGAAAGATGAGTTTCTGGTAACTCTAAGCTCTATGGACCTTGTACGGATTTGAACATCATTTCATTCACCGTCCGATATGACAACGTTAGAAATTTCACTTATTATGAAAGATAACTATCTTGTAACTCTAAGCTCTATGTACCCTGTACTCATTTGAACATCATGTCATTCATCCTCCGATATGACTTAACGTTGGAGGTTTTCCCTTATCCTGAAAGATGAATGTCTGGTAACTCTAAGCTCTATGTACCCTGTACTTATTTGAACATCATTTCATTCATCCTCCGATATGACTTAACGTTGGAGGTTTTCCCTTATCCTGAAAGATGAATGTCTGGTAACTCTAAGCTCTATGTACCCTGTACTCATTTGAACATCATGTCATTCATTCTCCGATATGACTTAACGTTGCAGGGTTTCTCTTATACAGAAAGTTGAGTTTCTGGTAACTCTAAGCTCTATGGACCTTGTACTCATTTGAACATCATTTCATTCACTGTCCGATATGACAACGTTGGAAATTTCACTTATTCTGAAGGATAAATGTCTTGTAAACCTAAGCTCTATGTACCCTGTACTCATTTGCACATCATTTCATTCATCCTTCGATATGATAACGTTGGAGGTTTCCCTTATCCATAAAGAAGAATTTGTGGCAACTCTAAGCTCTACTGTCCCTGTACTCATTTGCACATCATTTCATTCATCGTCAGATATGAATTAACGTTGGAGGTTTTCCCTTCTCCTGAGAGATGAATGCCTGTTAACACTAAGCTCTCTGTACCCTGTACTCATTTGAACACCATTTCGTTCATCGGTCGATATGAGATAACTTTGGAAGACCTTAATTTAAAACAAATTATGAGCGCCGTATTGTAGCCAAAAAGTTTCAGATTGCTCTGCCTCTGTCTCAACACCTAGACAGAAAGTGTATTGTTTAGTTAAGAAATTATAGTATATTTTGAAGATAAAGATTATTTTATTGAAAGTTTTCACTAAAGTATAGCTTTGGGTGACTTAGGGGGGTAAAACTACGAGCTGTAATAGTTCTAAATTCTTGTATTGAGAGAGCTCTGTAGTACTAAGCTGCGCATATTCCCAGTCCATTTCCCCGGGCACAGAAAGGGAAAAGCCGGGTCGTTACGAAATAAGTTAGAAAATACAGTTATAGCTTTGAAGTTTGACGACAATTCGCTTTTACTTTTAAGCCCTTCTTAATCTTTAATAAGAGCAGGATGAGCGAAATTAGAAATACTGAGAAACCCTACGGCTAAGTATTGTAGCAGAATAACTTTCAAACTCCGTGCACCCAAATGAAAACTTCTAAATGACTGCTCTGTAACTTGGAAATTATTTGTTATCCTCGGGCTCAATTAACAAAGAATTTCTACTGTTGTAACGTTTTCTTAAACTTCTTTCCTGTTACTACTCTAAGTTTGTTCGAAGTATTTCTCTTTCAGTACTATATGCCCGGAGGGTTGATACAAAGGGTACCGTCTAGAGCCTGTGTTCGAGGTCGTTGGTTCCAATCTTGTGGCTATTTTTATGTTTGGATCTTTTGGGTTCGAATGGGTTCGTCAGGTGATTAAACAGGATCTACATTCTCTATAAACATTCGTCCGCCGGAAGTACGGCGTTAATCCTCGCAGAGGATGTATCAGTTTGCTGTCTTATTATCAGGGCTAAGAATTTCGTACTGCTCGCCGCTTCACATGTAGACTGCCACCCACCTTCTCAGGGTACAAGCTACCAGACATTCATATTTCAGGATAAGAGAAAACCTCTAACGTTAAGTCATATCGGACGATGAATGAAATGATGTTCAAATAAGTACAGGGTACATAGAGCTTAGAGTTGCCAGACATTCATATTTCAGGATAAGAGAAAACCTCTAACGTTAAGTCATATCGGACGATGAATGAAATGATGTTCAAATAAGTACAGGGTACATAGAGCTTAGAGTTACCAGACATTCATATTTCAGGATAAGAGAAAACCTCTAACGTTAAGTCATATCGGACGATGAATGAAATGATGTTCAAATAAGTACAAGGTACATAGAGCTTAAAGATACCAGACATTCATATTTCAGGATAAGGGAAAACCTCTAACGTTAAGTCATATCGGATGATAAGGTGATGTTCAGATGAGTACAGGGTGCACAAAGCTTAGAGTTACCTGACATTTATCTTTCAGGATATGGGATAACGTCCAACTCTAAGTCATATCGCATGATGAAGTGATACACAAATGAGTACAGGGTACATAGAGCTTAGAGTTATGAGACATTTACCTTTCCGGATAAAGGAAAACTTCCAACGTTAAGTCATATCGGACAATGAATGAAATGATGTTCAAATGAGTACAGGGTACATAGAGCTTAGTGTTACCAGACATTCATCTTTCAGGATAAGAGAAAACCTCCAACGCTAAGTCATATCGGACAATGAATGAAATGATGTTCAAATGAGTACAGGGTACATAGAGCTTAGTGTTACCAGACATTCATCTTTCAGGATAAGAGAAAACCTCCAACGTTAAGTCATATCGGACGATGAATGAAATGGTGTTCAAATGAGCACAGGATACATAGAGCTTAGAGTTATCAGACATTCATCTTTCAGGATAAGGGAAAACCTCCAACGTTAAGTCATATCGGATGATAAAGTGATGTTCAAATGAGTATAGGGTGCACAAAGCTTAGAGTTACCAGACATTTATCTTTTAGAATAAGAGGAAACCTCTAACGTTAAGTCACATCGGGCGATGAATGAAATGATGTTCAAATGAGTACAGGGTACATAGAGCTTAGAGTTATGAGACATTTACCTTTCCGGGTAAGGGAAAACTTTCACCGTTGAGTCAATCGAACGATGAAATGATGTGTAAATGAATACAGGGTACATAGAGATTAGAGTTATGAGACATTTACCTATCAGTATAAGGGAAAATTTCCAACGTTAAGTCATATCTCAGGATGAAAGAAATGATGATAAAATAAGTACATGGTACATAGAGCTTAGAGTTATGAGACATTTACCTTTCAGGATAAGGGAAAACTTCCAACGTTAAGTCATATCGAACGATGAATGAAATAATTAAAATGAGTACAGAGTACATAGAGCTTAGATTTATCAGACCTTCAACATTCAGCATAAGGCAAACCTCCATTGTTAAATCATAGCGCATGATTAAGAATATTCAAATGGGTCCAGGGTACATAGAGCTTAGAGTTATGAGACATTTACCTTTCAGGATAAGGGAAAACTTCCAACGTTAAGTCATTTCGCAGGATGAAAGAAATGATAAAATTAGTACAGGGTACATAGAGCTTAGAATTATGAGACATTTACCTTTCAGGATAAGAGGAAACTTCCAACGTTAATTCATATCGAACGATGAATGAAATAATTCAAATGAGTACAGAGTACATAGAGCTTAGATTTATCAGACCTTCAACTTTCAGCATAAGGCAAACCTCCATTGTTAAATCATAGCGCATGATTAAGAATATTCAAATGGGTCCAGGGTACATAGAGCTTAGAGTTACCAGAAATTTACCTTTCAGCTTAAGGGAAAACTTCCAACGTTAAGTCATATCGGATGATGAAGGAAATGATGTGTAAATGAATACAGGGTACATAGAGCTTAGAGTTACTAGACATTTACCTTTCAGGAGAATGGAATATCTCCAACGTTGAGTCATATCGGAGGATGAATTAAATGTTGTTCAAGTGAGTACAGGATACGTACAGCTTAGGGATATCATACACTCGTCTTTCAGGTAAGGGTACCCGGAGCTTCTTGAGTGTGAGAGACAATGGCTACCTGCGCGTTATAGAGGCGGCCCTGTTTTAGGCAATCGGTTACCCTGACGATATACTATGATTTGTTTTTCAAGCGATTTCTCCAAACATGTTGGTTTTTGCTTTATCAACTGCTGGGAACGATAGATATATATCATCCTGTACAGCGTTTTGCTGCTGCGAGCGTTAAATTGTTTGATTTAGTTAAACAACTTAGCGTAAACAAATATCATTGTGGTGGCGGGTTTCCTTCATGCATGTTCATGCCTCAAATTAGCCGTCTCATTAAGAATAGTTTTCATCGCGGTAAACAGCAAGCATTTAACGCTCGACTGCTGGTTCGGCCCGGGGCAAAGTAAATACACGGAGGTTAGTAATTATATCTACCACACAATCATCTCTCATTCACACCCCCGAACACTTTATGTCTTTCTCTATCCACATTCCTTTATTATCATTGCTTTTATTCTTCTATAGCTTTTATACCTAGGATAAATTTAACACATCGACTTGAGTAACATATTTTGTGGCCATACCGTGAGGGCGGGGTGAGGTGATAGTATACTAATAATGGTGCCATCTATGGAGAGACCATTATAGAGGGCAAGGACCTAGCAGGTGATCTACTGACTAAACCCCAGTAAGACAGCACATTTACGAGGGCGGTCTAAAGGGTTTCCGACCTCAATATGAAGTGTCAGCACTCGTAAATAAAATACACTGAATTTCGTTGTTCATTTGTTGAAAGCTACTCACCAAAGTTACAGCCATTTTGGACGCTCAGTTGTTATGTAACAGTCGCTTGAGTGAGTTGATATGAGAGTTTGTATCAAAATGGACAAAATCTGTCACTAAATATTTGTTTTGAAAGGAATTACGCCTACGCAAACCAAAAATGAGTTGGATTCTGTGTATAGGACTCTGCACCATCATTTACAACAGTGAAAGTTTCGGCAGCTGAGGTCGCAACAGCTTGGAAGACGATGAACGTTCGGGACGTCCAAAAACTGTAACTACCGACGAAAACAGCACCAAAGTTCACCAAATGGTGCTTGATGACCGCAGAATTAAAGTGAGGGAGATAACAGAGGCTAAGAACATGTCAAAGAACTTGTTTGTCACATACTAAATCAACATTTAGAGATGAGAAGGCTGCCCGCGCGCTGGGTGCCGCGTTTGCTCACGTTAGACCAACAACGTGTTCGAATAAACATTTCCTACACTCTGTTGGCACAGTTTAGGGAAATAATTCCATTTTTGGTACCGATTAATTACTGGAGATGAAACTTGGATATACCATTATAGGCCCAAAACAGAAATACAGTCCAGAGGGTGGACTGCAAAAGGTTAACCAGCTCCAATAGGAGCAACTAGTGTTTTTTTTGGCTGGGAAAGTGATGGCGACTGCTTTTGGGGATAGTCATGGAGTTATTTTAATCGATTACCTTCAAAAGGGAAAACCATTACAAGAGCATACCATGCATTATTTCTTGATGCGTTGAAGGCAGAATTTGTGGGAAAACGGCCACATTTACAGAAAAAGAAAATCCTGTTTCACCAAGACAATGCACCATGTGACACTTCAGTGGTTGCATTGGCGAAAATCGACGAATTACGGTTTGAGCTGCTACACTCACCAGATCTAGCCCCAAGCGACTTCTTTTTGTTCCCTCATCTGAAAATTGCGCTCGGAGGACAGAGAGTTTCGTCATTCGCCAGTTTAACGGATAGCATCACATAGCTGAACTCTATACTAGCTACTACCCATAGATACAGGTCAATAGCTTGTTTAGTTTTTGAATCACAGCATTTTAAACAAGACAAGTGTAGATGTTACACGAATATGAAGGAGTTGTAAAAACGAGCAGTGATTAAATACTTCCATTTGAAAGATTTAACGACTAAAGAAATCAAGGAGGAAATGGACAGTACATTAAAAGACTCTGTCCCTTCATATACAACGAGTTAAAAGTTATGCAGTTACGGTCCTGTTGCTCTTAGTCATTCATTATCAAGGTAACATACCAGTTTGGCATTAAATTCGCTGATAACTCCTATTTCTCCCATTATTCCACAGTATGATCCATATAAATCTGAACCATTTCAATAGGCCATAATTTCCCTTTGAAAGCTCGTAAAATGTAGAAATTTTTAAAATGATTTCAGTGGCTCTGGGATAATTAACAACACTCACTGCTGTTGACAACTGACAGTCTTAAATGTGCAATCATAACAGAACATTGTAGTACTCACTACGTGAGCGTGTTTACATTTTGAAAACAAATTGGAAGACAAATTCCTTGTAACAAAACAACGGGAATTTGGAAGAGAATTTAATGTACACGATTTTCCGACAAAAACAACAATTTAATCGCTCGTAAGAAAGCTGGGACAACTGGTATACTCATTAGTGAGAGGGGAAAACATAGACCGTCATCTGTTACAGATGTTCGCAGAAGACTATTGCATTCTCACAAAATCGTTGTGTCGATTGAGTCAGGAATCAGGGTATTCATATGGAACATGTCAAAGAGCTGTGACCTTACAGAGTGCATATGGTGAAACAACTGAAAGAAGCAGATTATGATAAACGAATCAGTTACTGTCGATGGTTTCAGGGTACTCTTATTCCACGTCCAGACATTCTCCCCATGACGTGGATTACAGTTGAGGCATGGTTTCATCTGACAGGCTACATAAACACACAAAACACCAGATATTGGGCTGCTGTAATTCATGACACCCCACTGCATGCTGAAAGGTTTGGAGTATGTTGCGCGATGTCAGCTTCCAGGATCGTTGGTCCTATTTTCTGTGATACGATTGTAGACACTGAAGTTTATATGGGTATCCTCAAGAAATTTGTGCAGCAGCTGGATGATATTGAAGACCGCCTCGGTAGCATGTCTGCCTCACGTCCAAGAGGTCCCGAGTTCGAAGCTCTGTCAGGGCGAGTTACTTGGATAAGGTTTTCCGGGGTATTTTCCTTGTCCTGAAATACGAATGTCGGGTAAATCTAAGCTGTATGGACCCTGGGATCATTTGAGCATCATTTCACCCATTCCATTCATAGTCCGACATGATTTAACGTTGGAGGACGTAAATTACACACACACACACGCACACACACACACACTTATATATATAGTCACAGACTGTATTAATTTACTCTCTGGTGACTCAAGTAGAGGTAACGTCACTCCCTCCCCCCTTTTATGACTTCCAAGGAAAAGCAAAAACAACAAACTTTGGTGGTGCATCTAATTCAGTGGGGTTGTGCTATGACAGTGATTTCTTTTATTTTATTTTGTGGCTAAACTATCAAACTAACAGTTGCATACTGGGGACTGCACAGTTATCAGTGTTTTTTTTAAATATTTTTTTCCTTTTAAATTTATATGAATCCAAATATTGGAGATGTTAATCTTATTTTCAAGAAGCTGGCATGATGCTTTATATTCTTTTAGAGACAACATACATTTTAAATTTATATATCTGTGAACAAAACAAACGATTTTTTTAACAATGAAGGCAAGATTATATCAGTTTAAATGTACTGTAGCACTATTTCAACATTAATGTAATATTATTTTAAAGATCAGTGTATCTATTTTACTTTGGGGAAGCGAGGGATAGATGTCACAGACTGTATTAATTCAGACTCTGGTGACTCAAGTTGTAGGTGACGTCACTCCCTCCCCTCCTTTATGAATAGATGAATAATCTTTAAGCGAGAAACTCTCTCTCTCTCTCTCTCTCTCTCTCTCTCTCTCTCTCTCTCTCTCTCTCTCTCTCTCTCTCTCTCTCTCTGTAACTGCCAGCTGATGTGGTAGGATGGTTTTGTAGGCAGCTCCACTTCTGGACAGGTAAACGGCCGTTATGGCCGCCTTTGTAAGCCTGATTGTTGTAGTAAATATTCTTATTAAGTGAATGCCACTTTTAATTAGCTTTACCCTACCTTTTTACCAACGAGTAATCACAAAGGGTCTGTGGCCCCCCACATCCCAAGACCTAACCTCACCGGATATTTTCTTGTGGAGGTATCTAGAATTAGTGTACAAGAATAGCCTAAGGACAACTGATGTTCTCAAGGAATCCATTCAAAACGAAATAAGTAACATTGGCGAGGATACTCTCCGTAAAGCTTCAGAGAATATGGTGAGAGGTGTGTGCAAACTTGTATAAATGCTGGTGTAGGACACTTGCAACATTTTCTCTGAGATGTAAATGGTGTAATGTAATCTCGCAATTGGGTATTAAGTTCTCCAAAATTTGCACGTCTATCCTATTATTGGTTCAAAAGTTATGGGCTAATGAAGTGGTTCAGTTTTATTTGTATCACACTGTACCTTTTGTGGTGACCTACGGTGTTGTAAGTACTTAAGTCTCAGGGTTCATACTTCAGATCTATACAAACGTAAAGTCATTTAAATATAATAAATAAGGTGTCTTGACGTATTTCTGCAGGTATATCCTGTACACTCAAAAGAGTTGCAGAACTCAACGGGGCAATATCAAGCAAACACAGGTTGCTGTGCCTCAGAGCGATACAGGAATTGTTGGACAGCGAGATGGATATTTTATAAATATTTGGATATTTTATGTAGCTCTTTGTTATATTGAACCGTGTCACATACATCATATTACGTCACCACTATATGGTAAATGTTTTATTATTCTTTCAAAAATAAGTCAGTTGAGCACTTCATTAAAAATAATCTACTATCTGAGATTTGATAGATGTTATTAAAGTTGAACTTGCGAGACACTGGAGTTAAACGGCGTGACGTTTCCACTGTCCAGCATGATTAATGTCGCACGGACACTACAATGGAATGTGACTTGTGGCTATACGGGGCATGCAGAGAATTCACCTAAATAAGGAATTGACTGTCAATCAAAAGTCTTTGTCATGGTTGACAACTGTTTTCAGCGCGATCAAACAAGCCGTACAGTAGATATTACATTCCATCGACTGACAGCTCAGCTACCAAATAATACAATTAGCTCAATAAGTTCATGGCTACGACCCGCTCACGCATTTCGCGTTAATCGTCTACAGAAATACAAGAGTGATTATCAAAGATTTTGTGTTTATATGTTTCATTTTTTTAGTTATACTCTACACAGTCTCGTCGGGTTGCATAAAATTTATTTTTATTGGTTTCACAACCAAGGGTTTAGGCCAAATTTAGGAATTTCGACGAAAGTAATACAAATAGTAAATCCTCGTTATTCAGACTTTCAAATATTGCAGAAGAAACAGTTATATTAATAATTTTATCACTCGTTTACTGATGGGGTTCCATCTGTGGGCCCGGGTACGCCCAGGTTCGCGTCCTACTCACCTGGTGGTCTCTTTCAGGGCAGAAGTGTCGGTGTTGCATGGCAAGAGGATATCCTCCTGGCCCCCTCTCCCCTCATCCTTCCTCCTGGGGTTGTCCCATTTGAGAAATCACAGGTGGTAAGAAAAGTTTGCAACCTCAGAATGAAGATGGCAGCACTCGTAAATAAAAGCTAGTGCATTGCGTTGTTCATCTGTTGACAGTCACTCACCAATGTTTCAGCCATTTTCGGTGCTCAGTTGTTATGTAACAGTCATTCGAGTGAGTTGATGTAGGTGGCTTTATGAAAACGGACAAAATCGAGTATCGAGCTGTCATTACATATTTGTTTTAAAAAGACAATATTCTCTGCGCTATTATTTACCAAAGTGAAGTCTTAGACAGCTGAATTTAAACGTGGCCTTAAAGGATTGGGAGACGATGAAGGTTCGCGATGTCTTAAAACCGCAACTACCGATGAAAAAATAGCCAAAGGTCACCAAATGGTGCTAGACGACCGCCGAATAAAGTGATAGAGATAGCAGAGGCCATGAACATGTCTAAAGAACGAGTTTGTCAAATATTAAATCAAATTTTAGACATGGAAAGCTGTCTGCGCGTTGACTGCCGCGTTTGCTGACGTTACACCAAAAACGAGTTCGAATAAACATTTCTAGTTGGCGCACTTTAGGGGCAATAAATTCTAGTTTGCTGCCGATTAATTACTGTAGATGAAATTTGGATACACCATTATACAGCCGAAAGAAAAATACAGCCCACAACGTGTACTGCAAAAGGGGAACCGGCACCAAAGAAAGCAAAAACTGCTTTTTTCCGGCTGGAGAAATAGATGGCGACTGTTTTTTGGGATAGTCATGAAGCAATTTTGGTCGATTATCATCAGAAAGGAAAGCCCTATTACAGAAGCATACTACGCATCATTACTTGAAAAGCTAAAAGCAGGACTTGCTGAAAAATGGCCACATTTGCAGGAAAAGAAAATCCTATTTCATCAAGACAACGCACCGTCTCACACCTCAGCGGTTACAATGGCGCAAATCCACAATTTACGGTTTGAACTGCTTGACTCACCAGATATAGCACCAAACAAATCCTTTTTGTTTCCTCATCTGAAAATTGCGTTCACAGGTCCGAGATTTTCGTCAAATGAAGAGGCAATCACCTTAGTGAACATTTATTTTGTAGAGAAAAAACGAGTACTATTTGAAAGGGTCACATAGATGGGAGCATCGCTGGGAAAAGTGTGTAGATTTACAAGTAGACCATGTTGAAAAACACCGAGTACTATTTGGACGGGTTACAGAGATGGGAGCATCGCTGAGAGAAGTATGTAGAGTTACAAGGAGACTATCTTGAAAAACGCTGAGTACTATTTGGACGTGTTACAGAGATGGGAGCATCACTGGGAGAAGTGTGTAGACTTACAAGGAGGCTATATTGAAAAACGCCAAGTACTATTTGGACGGGTTACAGAGATGGGAGCACCGCTGGAAGAAGTGTGTACAGTTACAAGGAGGCTATGTTGAAAAGAGCCAAATTCTATTTGGACGGGTTACAGAGATAGGAGCATCGCTGGGAGAAGTGTGTAGAGTTACAAGGAGACTATGTTGGAAAACGCCGAGTACTATTTGGACGTGTTACAGAGATGGGAGCATCGCTGGGAGAAGTGTGTACAGTTACAAGGAGACTAAGTTGAAAAACGCGGAGTCCTATTTGGACGAGTTACAGAGATGGGAGCATCGCTGGGAGAAGTGTGTACAGTTACAAGGAGACCAAGTTGAAAAACGCGGAGTCCTATTTGGACGAGTTACAGAGATGGGAGCATCCCTGGGAAAAGTGTCTAGAGTTACAAGGAGATTATGTTGAAAAACGCCGAGTACTACTTGGACGGGTTACAGAGGTGGGAACATCGCTAAGAAAAGTGCGAAGAGTTACAAGGAGGCTATGTTGAAAAACGCCGAGTACTAATTGGACGGGTTACAGAGATGGGAGCATCACTAGGAGAAGTGTGTCAAGTTACAAGGAGACTGTGTTGGAAAAAACCTTAAAAGGCATCTTGTATCTTTAATAGGTGGGGAAAGTTTGAGACCACCGCCGTAGTGTGGTCGACGTTGTCCTTTCTAACTGGTTATGTCATTCGTCTTTTTCTGTATGAATATTCAAAACTGATAAGAACTTCTTTTACTTCCACTCGTAGAAACATAGATCCGAGCTTTTATTTTTTGGATATTTAAGTGCTGTAGTTCTTAGAATCCCATTCTCTATTTATCGCCAAATACAGATGTATTTTGCTTATAAGTCCCTATATTTGGCTTCATAATCTTTTAACCTGATGCATGTATACGACAAGGGATCAGCTGCTTTACTTCTGTTCCAAAAGAAGGAATTCTTTGAATCCTTACGCTCCAAAGAATCCAATTCTTTCTGGTGACTTAATACTCTTACCTTTGGGCTGAGTAAATCGTATACGTAGGCAAGATACTATGAGAAACTAATTATAAGCACATAACTAGTGTGAGAATGTGTACAGAAAAACCGGTTTTGGAAACATCACATCTAAAGCAGCACAGAGAAAGGGGTTAAGAAGTAAGAAAGAATGGGGAGGAATAAGCAAAGATAGTTGAAGTAGATGCTGGAAGAAATTCAAAATAAAAGTTTTACTCACGTTATGAAACCAGGCTAGTCTGTAAGCCTTGGGATTGGCACGAATGTTGCACTCGAAGTAGACGTCATCGCCTTCCTTGATGTCGTCGGGATTTAAACTTGAACCCATTTTCAGAGATACCACTGGAACATCTAGAACAAAAGAAGAATCAGTGTGTGAAAACCTCAAACTGCTATCACTTGTATCTGACTTCTGATATACTTAACTAAGTGCTAGCACCTAAGTCATTCACCATTTAGCCAAATAAATATTTTCAAAGGTAGATACAGTTTTAAGGTAAACCGAGGTTAATATGGCGAAAAGCAAGTCGGCAGCGACGTCAAAAACCCGAGAGAATATACACTGTAACAGAAATTCCTATGCCATTACCTAACAGGAGGGTTTGCTCTTGAGTCCCGTGGCTTATAATTAAAGAACAATTTTATATCTGTTTTCTGTATTTCTCAAGTAATCTCTATAAATGTTCATATATTTGTGACATCGGTGCTCTAATTTAATGAAACCATCTTGCAGTGCGATTTACCATTTTCCTAAAAAATAGCTGTTTACCGCATCAGTGACCTCCTCCTTGTTGTGAAATCTACGTCGTCCAAGAAATGTCACTGTGGTAGTCACTGGGTGCTAGATCTGACGAAGAGGGTGAATGCTCAAGCAATTCTAACTTCAATTTTCTACCGCAATATCCAAATGATAGCCCGGAGAATTGTGAAGGAACAAGGTTATTTTCTTTGCCATTTGAGGTTCTTTTCTTTTCATCTCATCACTCAAACGTTACAGCAAGCTTGCGTAGTAGTTACCAGTGACATTTCCACACTTTGCCAAGTAATCAATAAAAATGATAGCCTGTGCATACCAAAAAACACTTGCCATAACCTTGTAAGTTGACAAAATATATTCGCCTTTATTGGAGTTAGTTAATCTGGTGCAGTCTATTGTTTTGATTGTGATTTGCTTTCTGGAGTGTAGTTATGTTTCCAGGTTTCATCCATGATAAGTTCTCTCAAAATTTCAGTGAAATTTTTACGGTAGTGCTCCAAATTCTTAATAGAAAGTTATTCTTTGCAACTTTTGATCATATGCCAGAAATGTCATACCTTTTTCGCACAGATCTTGTAGAAGCCCAAACATATTACTTATATATTACTTTCACGTTCTTTTGATATGTTTACAGCCTCTTCGATGTCAAAGAACTTTAATCTGCGGTCTACCAGTAATAATCGAAGGGAGTTGTTACTTCCACAGGACGTCCAGAGCGAGGCTCATCACTAGTAATCGTACATCCCATTTTAAACTCTACAACCAATCTTTTAATTATTATATATGAAGGGACAGAGTCTTTCAATGATCTCTGTAGTTGTGACTTCCACAGGACGTCCAGAGCGAGGCTCATCACTAGTACTCGTACTTCCCATTTCAAACTCTACAACCAACCTTTTAATCATTGTATATGAAGGGACAGAGTCTTTCAATGATCTCTGTAGTTGTGACTTCCACAGGACGTCCAGAGCGAGGCTCATCACTAGTACTCGTACGTCCCATTTCAAACTCTACAACCCACCTTTTAATTATTGTATATGAAGGGACAGAGTCTTTCAATGATCTCTGTAGTTGTGATTTCCACAGTATATCCAGAGCGAAACTCAACACTAGTGCTCGTAAGTCCCATTTTAAACTCTACAACCAACCTTTTAATTATTGTATATGAAGGGACAGAGTCTTTCAATGGTTTCTGTATTTGTGACTTCATCAAGACGTCCAGAGCGGGACTCCTCACTAGTGCTCGTAAGTCCCATCTTAAACTCTACAACCAACCTTTTAATCATTGTATATGAAGGGACAGAGTCCTTCAATGATCTCTGTAGTTGTGACTTCCACAGGACGTCCAGAGCGAGGCTCATCACTAGTGCTCGTACGTCCCATTTTAAACTCTACAACCCACCTTTTAATCATTGTATATGAAGGGACAGAGTCCTTCAATGATCTCTGTAGTTGTGACTTCCACAGGACGTCCAGAGCGAGGCTCAACACTAGTACACGTACGTCCCAGTTTAAACTCTATAACCCACCTTTTAATCATTGTATATGAAGGGACAGAGTCCTTCAATGATCTCTGTAGTTGTGACTTCCACAGGACGTCCAGAGCGAGGCTCAACACTAGTGCTCGTACGTCTCATTTTAAACTCTACAACCAACCTTTGAATCATTGTATATGAAGGGGCAGAGTGTTTCAATGATCTCTGGAGTTGTGACTTTCACAGGACCTCCAAAGCGAGATTCATCACTAGTACTCGTACGTCCCATTTTAAACTCTACAACCCACCTTTTAATCATTGTATATGAAGTGACAGAGTCTTTCAATGTACTGTCCATTGCCTCCTTGATATCTTTAGGTGTTAAGACTTTCAAATGGAAGAATTTATTCAGTGCTCGTTTTTCCAAATCCTCCAATTACGTGAAGCCTCTATACTTGTCTTCTTTAAACTGCTGTAATTTTAAAACTAAACGAGCTATTGACTTGTAAATTTGGAAACAAGCTAAGCTAGAGTTAAACTATATGACGCTTCCCGTTAAATAGGCACAGTGACGCCATCTTCATTTGAGCATCGGTACTTACAGCCGAATGTCGTTTGTTGAAATTTCTGCATTTCTCATTTATATTTTGTTCTTGGTACGTCATATCAGAGTTCAGGTACTGGAAGCGTGAAACCTGTTGCTATACTTTATCTTCAATTACTAGTTTTGTTCTCACTAGTTATCTTCTATTGATGGTCATTGATTTTGAAATAATAATTTTATATTTCTTACCTATATTACTTAATTGATAAACTGGTTTACGCAGCCTGACCTGTATGTAAAATGTCAACAGTAGACATAAATTTGTAAACATAATACAGGAATCGGCTTTTCCAATATATTCATCAAAATTTCTCTGCAGTCCTTGGAATAGAGTATGCTTACATTGCATCCCGTGTCATATATATTCTATTGTTTCTTGTCTGTATGTTGTCTAAAACATGTTTGAAGTACGAGTTTTAAAGCTCATCTCGTTATTCAAATGTTCCTAAGGTCTGAAATTTTAAAACATCAAGGCTCAGATCTTTGTACCCAAAGGCATGCGATGTTTAACCAGCCGATCGATTCATACATCTGCTGCTAGGCTAAGTTTCAGGCATTACCGGGCACTTAGTCGGATATTACTGCAACAGGCTTTTCACGACATAACCTCACTTACAAAGTTCCTGCACATTAACCTTTTCCATGTCGTCTTTTCACTGCGCGTTTATCTTACATTTTTAAGTAAATGTTTCTTATATAACATTTCGTACTTCAAGGAGAAGTTAAAGCCATTCCAATCTCTAATACATAGGTAGTCTGAAAAGTTTCCAACCTAAAAAAATAGAAGATATTTTTTCAGAAATTTTATTTCTTATTTTTCAACATAGTCTCCTTGTAACTGTACACATTTCTTCCAGCGATGTTCACATCTCTGTAATCCGTCCAAATAGTAACCGGCATTTTTCAACATAGTCTCCTTGTAGCTCTACACATTTCTTCCAGCGATGTTCACATCTCTGTAATCCGTCCAAATAGTAACCGGCATTTTTCAACATAGTCTCCTTGTAGCTCTACACATTTCTTCCAGCGATGTTCACATCTCTGTAATCCGTCCAAATAGTAACCGGCATTTTTCAACATAGTCTCCTTGTAACTGTACACATTTCTTCCAGCGATGTTCACATCTCTGTAATCCGTCCAAATAGTAACCGGCATTTTTCAACATAGTCTCCTTGTAGCTCTACACACTTCTCCCAGCGATGCTCCCATATCTGTAACCCGTCCGAAAAGTACTCGGCGTTTTTCTCTACAAAATAATTGTTCACGAACGCGATAGCCTCTTCATTTGACGAAAATCTCCGTCCTCCGAGCGCAATTTCCAGATGATGGAACAAAAAGAAGTGCTTAGGGCTAGATCTGTTGTGTCAAGCAGTTCAAACCATAATTCGTGGATTTTCGCCATTGTAACCGCTGCGGTGTTACAAGGTGCGTTGTCTTGTTGAACCAGGATATTCTTTTTCTGCAAATGTGGCCGTTTTTCCGCAAGTTCTGCCTTCAGCTTGTCAAGTAATGATGCATAGCATGCTGCTGTAATGGTTTTTCCTTTTTTAAGATAATCGATTAAAATAACTGCAATATAATTGCAGCCCGCATCGGTAGCGTAGATGGTAGCGCGTCTACCTCACGTTTAAGAGGTCCGGATTTCGAATCTCAGTACGGGTGAGCTACCTGGATACGGTTTTCCCCGGGGTTTTCCTTATTCTTAAAAACGAATGTCTGTTAGCTCTAAGCTCCATGAATTCTGGACACATTTGAGCATTATTTCACCCATTTCATTCTAGGTCTGATATGACAACATTAGAGAACGTAAATTTTAAAAAAAAAATTGAGTATCACCTTCCTAGACTGTTTTTTTTATTGTGTCGGCTCCCCCGTTGCAGTCCACTGTTTGGACTTTGATTTGGTTTTGGGGGTACAATGCTGTATCTAATTTTCAGCTACAATAACTAATCGGCGCCAAAACGCGGATCTATTGCGCCTAAACTGCGCCAACAAAGCGTCGGAAATGCTCATTGGAACACGTTTTTTGTCTAACGTGAGCAAACGCGGCACCTAAAGTGCGGACAGCTTCCTCATGTCTAAATGTTGATTTAATATGTGACAAACACCTTCTTTTCACATGCTCATAGCCTCTGCTATCTCTCTCACTTTAATTCGGCGGTCGTTGGCGCCATTTGGTGAACTTTGTCGATGTTTTCGTCGGTAGTTGTAGCTTTCAGACGTCCGAACGTTCATCGACTCCCAAGCTTTATGGCCACGTTTAAATTTAGCTGCACAGAATTTAACTATTGTAAATGATGGTGCAGGGTCTCCATACACAGAATCCAACTCATCTTTTATTTGCACAGACATATTGCCTTTCAAAAACTAATATTTAATGACAGCTGGATACAGGGATTTGTGAATTTTTATAAAAGAACTCACATCAAATCATTCTAACGGCTTACATAACAACTGAGTTTCCAAAATGGCTGAAACTTTGGTGAGTAATTGTCAACAGACGAACAACGGAATCTGCTAGCTTTTATTTAGGAGTTCTTCTCATGTTGAGATCGAAATCTTTCCAGACTTCCCTGGTACGTATCTTGCCTGATAGCGTAGCACAGAGATTAAACGAAATAAAAGACCATAGTCACAAAAACAATGACGTTTAAGCTTCGTTTACATATTTTACGAAACAAACTTTCTAATGACTTTCCCTAACCCATGTCGTTTATTACTACATTATAAAAAACAAAATACCTAAAAATATAATTTATGGGAAAGCACATAAATTGTAAACGCTCGCAGATTCTGTGACGAGCTGGTGACAAATTTGATTTTAATTTTACTAACCCATCAGATCTGATGTCAGAAACAACGTTTTAATGGCCTGTGACTATGATGGAATACCTTCGACGCTTCACATCAACTTATTTAAAATACCGCTAGCAATTGTGGTCGGGCACAAGCGGAAACGAATGTGGAAAATTCAAAACTATGTCCTTTTTTATGACATCCAAAAATGATGGACCATTGGCTTGACGTATTTGATTTGCAAAACGGATAAAGCGCTGTTTTCGAATTTCTGGGTGAGAAATGTGCAATTACGATTTGGTGTCACATTTTGTTTACACTACGTTTTGTTGGCTACGTAATTTGTGACAGGATTACAGAAACATGTTTTTATTCGTTTTATAAAGGACAGAAGTGTAAAATGAGATTACGTTAAGCACTCGGCTCTGTGGAAGGATGAAGTGGCATGTTTCAGCTTTGTAAACACGTTTAAACAATGCTCATTTTCTTCTCGTGCAACAAGCCAGGGGAAAAGAAGATTATATATCAACATTTCGGGAGTGTGCAACGCAATTTACGTCCTACAACGTTAAGACATATCGGACGGTGAATGAATTGAGTGAAATGGTGCTCAAATGAGTCCAGTGTACATGGAGCTTGGAGTTACCTGACATTCGTATAGAAGGATAAGGGAAAACTCCGGAAAAACCTTATCCATGTAACTCACCCTGACCGAGATTCGAACTCGGGACCTCTTGAACGTGAGGTAGACACGCTACCATCTACGCTACCAAGGCGGGCATCAGGTATTTATAAAATGTAATAACAACAAATGAAAAACTGGATATAACACTAATATAAACAAGGACAAAACACTATCAAAGTTCGCATTACTGAACAAAAGACTGTTTTCAGTAAATTAAATGCGAGGTCAGGAGATGGCGTTAGTATAGAAAATTGTGCTACGGAAGCTGAAGTTGGGACTGTCTTTGGGGGTGTGGCGCTTTGTGAAAGGTATGGCGTTGTTTTGTACTCATTTACGAACATACGCCAACGCCGGCACCACTGCTGAGTGAGACGGAGGTATCTCTGTATGGGATTGAAGGCTCTGAGTATGTGTCTGTCTTTGCAGAACAGAAGCAATTCGTCAGCGTATTCTGCCACTACGACTGGTGGTCCTGTCTGTGACTTTAAATGTGCGGTGTCGCATGAAGCTGTGTAGAATGTTGATCATCTGATTTGGGAGCCCCAGTTGGATCAATTTATACAGGACTCCGGCATGCCAATTCGTAGAGAAGGCCTTCTCCACATCCAACGAAACCGCAGTCGTGAAGGCGCCTTCCTGGAAACCCAGGGCGGCGCTCTCCACCACACGCAGCAACTGCTGGACTGTTGAGAGCCCAGGACGAAATCCAAACTGATGGTTGCAAATGGCTTGAATGTCTCCCAAAATGGAGAACAAGCGGGAGAGAATCAACCTCTCGAACACCTTCGAGAAGGTGGAAAGGAGACTAATGGAACAGTAGTTGTAAGGGTGTACCGGATTCTTCCCAGGTTTCAATATGCATATCACCAGGGCTCCCTCCACTTTCGTGGAAGGTACCGAAAGGTAAGGCACATATTGTAGACTCTAGTCAGGATGAGAACCGCGTTGAAAGGAAAATGGCGGGGCATGAGGGTTGCCACAAGGTGAAGGGGATACAGCACCGAAAACCCTAAATCCAGCAATGTTCAACCAATCTTGCTGAAATTTTTACCACTTAGTTCCGATGCATAGTGTACACAGAATTCAATATTTGGATTTTATATCTTCAATAGTTTTTGAGTAATTAATTTGTGAATTTCAAAATTTGGGCAAAATTCAAACCGCTCCCCGTGATGAAAGTTATCAAAATTTTATTTTTTCTATTTCTAAACATATTCAGATGTTTATGAAAAAAAAAAAAAAAAGATTTATCATATGAAATTCTTATGCTGCCTTTAGTTACAGAGAAAAAAATAGGTATGGAGCAAACAAAGAAAAATGATTAAGCCTTTGAATTTTTATATCAATAACTTTAAAAATATAATTAATATTAAACATTCATATGATAAAAACCTTTGTTTGCTTTCTAAAAACATGTGTTGAAAATTTTAGAGGGACTGAATCAAAACTGCATCGTGTGGAACATTTTTAATGACAAAAAATATTGAAAAAACTATAACTGAGTAAATCAAAGTTTAAAATCCAAAAGATATTCCTTCTCAGCTGCATGCCTTGAAGTAGACTGAAACCATCCAGATAGGTAAGTTGGACCCTCCTGCCTCTTCCTTCTCTCTTCTGCAGCAGTGTTCTTCAATTTCAGTTTCCTTCTGGATGTTTTAGAATGAAGTAAGCGTAATCGGTCCTTCCCTTGGCTAATTTTTAGAGATGCTGGTAAAATCTGTGTGCATTATGTCTGACTGCAGCTTGAGTGAGGCAGAACAACCAAAATTGGATTCACTGATGTTTGATGTCATAGAAACCTGAAGTCTCTTCTTTGACACAAATATTTCTTTTGGGCAATTATGCCATATCATGTTATGTAAGCTTTCATTTGCATTTTGTGTCTTACCCAATGTACACTTCCTTAGGATTTCATCTAATCTGATTTGGTACACAGGCATTAGTTTTCTTACCATATCAGGCTCCAAGTGTGTTCCCATTGTTGAGTTACGTTTAGGTGTTCTTCCCATGTATCGTTTAGCCTATTCATGATCCTAACTACGTACACATTCAAAAGAAGGTCAGTTGTTTCAAAGAATGTTTTATGTACAACCTATATAACATTTATATGCAGCTTTTGATGTAAAAAATATATGTATAAATGTTAAATGCACAGTAAAACTCATCAATTACATATAAACAGTATGTAGTTTAACGAGAAACACAAGAAAATCACGAGCAAGTTAGAAACTTACAAAAAAGTAAAATATAAACATTACTATTTGCTTTCAATGTTTGTAGCCAGTGTTTTGTTTCCATGGTGCCACTTATTGTAAGAAATAACCATCATATCAACACAGAAAATACCACCAGAAGCTTTGCCCGCTAATTCGAAATGTATTAATTTAGTACACTCAATCGAAGTCAAATGACAAATTCTGTGAATCCAAGGGCAGGCAGGAGCGCAAGGGCATTTAAATTGTCATGTGAGGATATTTAAATGCCCAAAACTCATAGATTTATTTGGATTGTGATACTGTAAGGTTCAAAGTATATTATTAGCTCAAAAACAAACAAATTATTTTCCCCCATATTTTTAGCCAATTTCGGTGCCGCATTCCCTTAACTTGATTAGCAAGCTGTATCGATTTTTGTTTCTTAAGTCAACGGATTTCCATTTTAAGGCCGGTTTCCAAAAGGAGCTGGACTGAAATACAACAAACAATAAAGCGTGCTCCTTTCAGAAGAAATCGTCAAAGCGTTCTTAATTCTCCTCTCCCAGGAACTGTTACATTTTGCCAAGATGGTCGTCTCCCGAAAGTTATCAAAGTTATCAAAACAATGCTCTGCCAGTCCAGACTCCTCAGGGTGCGTTACACGAATGCTCCGTTCATGTTGGATAATTCTAGTAGCGATGGCCCTTCCGGTTTGACCTATATACGGTGTCCCACGTTCAAAGGGAATGTGGTACACTTCCGGAACTTGGAATTCCAGTTTGTCCTTCACTGGCCTCAACAGGTGTTTAATCTTGAGAGGTGGCTTGTGGAAATGTGTAGTGTTTAACGCCCGCTTTTACTACATACGGCACCGCAGGCGGTGACTTTGATGATACATGAGATGAAGATGGAGCACCGGTGGAATGAGATGGCGGGGGAAACCGGAGGTCCCGGAGAAAACCCGTCCCAGCGCCGTGTTGTCCACTACAAATCTCACTTTGCGGTCGCCTGGGATCGAACCCGGGTCGCCTTGGTGAGAGCCAAGCGGTCTAACCACTGAGCCACGGCGCGGTCTGGCTTGTGGAAGGACTATCGCTACCAGAATAAACGAACATGAACGGAGCATTTGTTTAATGCAACCTGAGAAGTCTGGGCTGGCAGAGCATTGTTTTGATAATGACCGGAGAGCCAACTTTCGGGAGACGACTATCTTGGCAAAATGCAACTGTTACAGGGAGCGGAAAATTAAGGAGGCTTTGGCGATTTCCTCTGAAAGGAGCATGCTTAATCGTGATGCTGGATTTCAGTTCAGCTCCTCTTGGAAACCGGCCATAAAATGGAAATCCGTCAAATTAAGAAGCAAAGATCAATACAGCTTAATAATCAAGTTAAGTAGTTACATTTCTTTGATACAATTTTCCATGTTCAAGACATCTCCTGACCTGGCATTTAATTTACTGAAAACAGTCTTTTGTTCAGTAATGCGAATTTTGATAGTGTTTTGTCTTTGTTTATATTGGTGATAGATCCAGTGTATCAGTTGTAGTTATAACATTTTATAAATGGCTGATAATGGGAAAGATGCAGACTCCCGAAACGTCGATATCTGATAATCTTTTCATCTGGCTTGTTGCCCGAGAAGAAATTGAGAATTTTCGTCCCCAGGAAAGCTTGAGGTCCTATTTTACAGTTACAAAATCTATAAATTCGTACAAAATACCATATTACATATAGTATATTTCTACAAATAGTCTACAATTAAGCTAAGTCAGTTTTGGAAATCAATCATTCTTCCATATAAGGTCTTGTATAAGCCATGATTTGGATACGTAGAGTCAAACAGAAAAATGTAATCCATAGCCGATTTTTGAACCACGGATCTCCAGTCCAGTTCCTCTTAACCATTTAGCTGCCATGGAGAATACCGGCATGCGGTTAAATACGAGTCAGAGAACTATAATCTATCTCAACCTAGTTTAATCCTGCTGTAAACATCTGGATGGGCAGAGAGACTGAGGCAGAGATTACACAAATATAAATATTTGTGACAATGGCTTCACTTATCTTAAGAAATTGGAGTTAATACTTCTTTCTAAGGGAGATCGGTTTCAAAAAAAGATTTTTCTCATCATCAGTCAACTTCGTAGTCAAGGAATTCCGGTTACCATGTTTTTGTTATATTTGTTTTAGCATTACCAACATCTGAAAACGAAACAAACCTAAAAACAGAATCAAAGTTCTGTTTTCTGTGTTTCAAAATTCACTACGCGATGTTTATTTTTTTAAATAAACATCTTATCCCAAACTATTAAATCTATCGGACCATTTAATTGTTTTAATAATTTGGTTTATGGATTAATTTATAGATTAATAAATCTACCCCCGAATAAATTAATAATGAATATAAATATATTATCAATACTGCTTTAATTAATGGTTTAAATTGATACCGAAATTAAGGTTTGCAGGAAGTAAAGAATCATTATGGATGTCAAAGGAATGTTGGTTCTTTGTTTCGACAAGGGCAAGGCCAGTTGAGTTGGGGGAAAGTGTTGTAACAAAAGCAATGTAAGAAACAGCGTCCTTAGCAGTTTCTGAAGGAATTGTCACTTGGCATGTATAAATAGGAAATTCTTTGGGTCATTTACAATGGCGACAAAACAGCCACAAAGGGATTTTGGTTGAAAAGGAGTTTTGAGAGTGAAAGTGATGCACTACACGCAGCTGTGGTCATTCAGAACGTCTTCGGCGTGGAGCCGATGTGAACAGTTCGTGGCTAGGAAGCTATTAGAGAAGTCTTCGGCTAGGAAGCCATCAGGACAGTCTTCGGCGTGAAGCCGATCAGAAGGGTCTTCGGCGTGAGGCCGATTAGAGCGGTCCGAGGCGTGAAGCCTATTAAGGCGGTCAACCTGTTCTGTGTTTGATAATTGTCGGTTCGTATGTATATAAGGAACGAATAAATTTATCGAGTAATAAACCATTTGCATTCAGTAACTCTAAACAGAGATTCGTAACCCTTGGTCGGCAACTTTCATTTCGATGTTTGAAATGAAGAAGCAGTAAATAAATAAGTTGGAAACGGGCATTCCAGTGTTATTAAAACAACCTTCTCACACACATCCACGCATACCCTGAGAGAAACCTCATCGCTCGCCGACTTATTTGCTCGCCATTAAATTATTGCTTCAAATTGGCGTCAACAACGTGGAATTGTGTGAACCCAGAAACATTTTAGTTACAAATTGGCGCCGCAACGTAGAACTCTTTGTTCGCCACTTACAATTTGCTTCAAAATAAATACTTTATACAAAATAATTTTAAATATTACGAAAACTATTAATGATAGGTCTACTCTTAAAAATAAAAGACAATTATAATTTAAAAAAAATTACTTACCATTCTTGGTTTAATAAATATTTTAATTTTTTTTAAAGAAGTTGGTATAACTTTAGTTCCTCAAAATAAATATAGTATAAAAAATTTACTACATTTTTCTAAAAAGGAATAAAACTCCTAAATAAAAATATTATATTTATAAATTTAATCGTTTATATTGTAATAAAGTTTATGTTCGAAAGACAGAACGTAATTTGGAAACCAGAGCGAAAGAACATTTTCGTAACATTAAGTATAAACGAATTGATAAATTGGCAATAGCAGATCATTTTTGGTCATTTAACCATAATATAAATGCAGAAGTTAAATTATTGAAACAATTAAATGGTCGGATAGATTTATTGGCTTGGGAAAATATATTTATTTTAAAAAATAAACATCGGGTGATGAACTTTGAAATACCGGCAGTTGATTCTGTTTTTAGGTTTGTTTCGTTTTCAGATGTTGGTAATACTAAAATACTATGAGAAAAACATAGTAGCCAGAATTCCTTGACTACGAAATTGGCTGATGATTAAAACAATCTGTTTTTTGAATAAATTTCCATTAGAAAGAACTATTAACACCAATTTCTTAAGTTAAGTGATGCATTTATAATAAATATTTATATTTGTGTAATATTTATTGCTTCACTGTAGCCAGCTTCATGTTCTACGTAAAGAGACAATGATATTGGAACATAAAACATTTAACCTGTTTATTGGTTTAGCGAAGTTAATGGATGTTATCTTTTATTTGCATACGTACGATGAGCTAATTTTGGAGTGAGAAAAGTATTCAAATGTTTTGATTCTTATAAACGTAATAGTCACTTGTTTCATCTTTCTGCTTCACATACGTCCTCCAACGTTAAGTCATATCAGACGATGAAAGGAATGGGTGAAATGATGCTCAAATGAGGCCGGGGTCTATGGAGCTTAGAGTTACCTGACATTTGTCTTTCAGGATAAGGGAAACCCCCAGAAGAACCTTATCCAAGTAACTCACCCTGACCGAGATTTGAACTCGGGACCTCTTAGACCTGAGGCGGACTTGCTACCACCACGCTACCGAGGCGGGCTCTTGAGTTCCTGAAGGGAATATTTACAACATATATATGTACATAATACGAGGGCTGTGCAATAAAGAATGATCATAAATTTTTACGGTCATAATTTTTGCACTCAAAATGAAAATATTATATTCTGTTAGTTTAATGTGACACAAACACGCTGTCATAGTTCCATTGTTGGTACACCTGACTCCCGCCTGTGAGAACCAGGCAAGTTCAGACATGTTCAGTATCACCTAGCGCTGCAATGGAGATAACATGCAGTTAAAGTTGATGTTAGAGGAAGATCCGGAGTTTCTTTCAAACGTAATAAATTCTGATGAAACTTGGCTACATCATTTTGATCCTGAGAACAAACAGCAAAGCCCAGTGTGGAAATCTCCTTTGTCGCCAACCCCCAAAATAGCAAAAGTAGTTGCTTCTACTGGGAAAGTTATGGTCATCACATTCTTTGATATTCATGGAATGGTTTATCAGCATGTTGTACCTGCACACACATCAGTAACTGGACAATACTACAGGGAGGTCCCGAAAACATTACAAGTCCATAACAGGCACAAAATACCACATTTCCGCTGCACCACGATAATGCGCGGCCGCATATTGCCAAAATTGTTGTTGAATATCTTGCAAAAATCATCGTTAAGTGTATCTCTCACCCTACCTATAGTCCAGACTTAGCCCCATGTGACTTATTCTATTCCCTAACTTGAAGAAACGCCTTTGTGGGAGGCATTATCCATCATCAGAAGCAGTGGTGAAGGCTGCAGAGGCAATTTTGAAGGATCTCTCAAAAATGGTTTCCAGAATGTCTTTGAAGACTGGCAGAAACGCTCAGACAAGTGTATCGCATTCAGGGGAGACTATTTTGAGAAGCACTATTAAAATTTTAACACTATTTCACATAAATTTGCTGTTTTTAAAGGTTTTTATTTATATATTAATAAATATACTTCTATCAAAAATGTTCACAGCTCATAATGGGGTCTCACACTGCGCCGTTATCCCAAAGAAATAACAGGACAGAAGTTCAAGAACCAAATTCTTCGTGAAGTTTTGTGGTTTAGTCCCGTGCTGTTAGGAATAACAACTCTGTATGACTTTGTTTATATGCGTACGGAGGCTAATAAAACTAGTCGGAAGAGAATATCAAATTCCAGGTGATGTAACTGGCACATCTGTTGCATTACGTCCATGAATATCAAATGTATGGTTCAGCGTGTCCTGAAAACACCTGTTCAAGTCCCAACTCTCTATACACATTCAACATTGCGCATATTTTCATTGTGTTTAATTCGTACCCGCAATTTTATTGAATAAATAGCCTTTAATTCCCATTATATGGCAGAATGACGAGCGTCACTCTAAAAGTTTCGTATAACTACAACCAGGAACGCGTCTTTGAAAAGCTATAATGTCGGCTGCTATACTGGTGAAGTAGGTGTGACAGTTGACTGATGTAGACTAACAAATGGTGTATTTTATAAATGCATATTCAATGTATACCAAAGCTACTACGTTATAAGCTATTGGAGTAGGTACAAAATAAGAATGACAATGGGTTGAGGCAGTACGGTTATCATACTGTCTTGGTTTCTTGTCTAATTTTTTCATTGATCGATCAGCATTACAATGCTTTACAGATCAGAGTGAAAAGAAGGTAACAGTACTATAAGAACAATAACACTCAGGGGTAGACTAACAGGTCACCCCCTAACTACATTAAGTCAGAACTCCACAATACTCTCTGTGAAATTATGTCAATATTGAAGATGTAAGACAGACAGCAAGCACTAGAATCACTGGAATCACATGTATCACTTAGAAGCAGGTCCTGTGGTAGTCTCCTCTTCAAGCGTGAGGGCTGGCGCGTGCGGACGCCGATGTTATAATGCAAATCTCCTGGAACTTCCTGCAGCGTGGAAAAGAAACGACTAGCGATCCTGCGAATGTAGTCGTGAAGAGGTAACAGTCCTAGTTCGTGATGGAGCTGCTGATTACGGATGAACCATGGAGCGTTGGTAGCGATGCGCATGAAGCGATTCTGTATGACCTGAAGACGACGTAGATGACATGAGTGTGCGGCCCCCCCACACTTGGCAGGCATATGTAATAAGCGGACGAACGAGTGATTTGTAGAGTAACAATGAAACTGTATGCCGAAGCTGGAACGGCGATGCAACAGAGGTGAGAATTTTGAAAGTCGCCTGGAGGCCAGTGATATAAGACGATCGATATGAGCACGCCAGGGTAGTCGAGAGTCCAAAAGCACTCCAAAGTATTTAACGGGAGTTGTAGTGGGGAGCCAAGGGACATTGTTCCTGTAGAGACACAACGGGGTAAGCGGAGTATATCGGCGAAGAGTGAAGATTTTAGCTTCGGTTTTCTGAGGGTTCAATGAGATCCGCCAAGTGCTGAACCAATGAGTTAGGCGATCTAAAGAGAGCTGTACTACTGGTTGTGCGTGCTGGAGATTGACATGAGAATAATACAGTACTGTGTCATCGGAGTAAAGGGCTAAAGGAGTCGGAGCTAAGTCAGGAATATCAGAAATGTATACATTAAATAGAGTCGGGGCCAAGATAGAATCCTGTGGGACACCTGCGGTAATACTACGTGGGGATGAAAGCTTTCCACCAATGCGTACTGAAAAACTGCGATCGTAGAGGAAACTGTGGATTAGATGTGATATGTAAATAGGAAGACCGATGCGGCAGAGCTTAAGGATCAAACCATCTTGCCAAACTCTGTCGAATGCCTGTGTCACATCAAGGAAGACAGCCGTGGTATACTGATAGGCCTCGAAGCCGTGGTCAATTGGCTGAGTTAATCGTAAAAGCTGATGGGTAGTGGAATGTTTCTGACGAAATCCAAATTGATAAGGCGGAAGAACATGGTTATGATTAAGGTAAGACAGAAGACGGCGATGAATTACTTTTTAGCTTGGAGAGGGTGGGCAACAGACTTATAGGACGATAGCTTTCGGGGAGGTGTTTGGGTTTATTGGGCTTATGGAATACTGTCTTGGTGTTGCCAGTTCAGCGGTTAGTGGGCGACAGAGATGGAAAACTATATCTGTCTTTGTCTCACCAAATCCACCTAGGTAGTATCATACAGATGCTGAGATGTACAGTGATACAGATGCTGACAGAGAAGTTGACTTAATATTTCAGCATGTGTGTGAGAACATATACATTGCTTATCGCATAATCTGAACCTTAAAACCTTGAACTGGAGAACAGTTCGCTTACGTAGCTATCGTTCATCTGTACACAAAACAAAATGACTAAAATTAGATGTGTTCTACGAAAGAAGGTGTTTGCTACAGTGAAACAAAATAGTGATGTTTCAACGATTTGTAAATGTAGTTTCTATTTTAAATAAGCCATACTTTTACACTGAGTATAATGGACTTTAAACCAAATTTAGCTTCATAAAAATACTTAATATATACGGAAGATATAAATATGTACTTATGAAGAACCTTTAAGCGATGAATCAAATATTAACAGGCCTTTGTTTACTGCGCACACATAGGGTGCCGTATGGGTTCGAGGTGTTTACAGCACATGCAGTGAGGTTCCTGGAAGGGGACACTGGCCCTCGGAAACCGTTTGGCTCTGTTCCTCAGTTACTGCCGAGATGGCTGAGAGATAGATGCATCCAGCTGTTGCACAATGAGTAATAATGAAGTTTCTTGTCAATGAAAATGCAGGTGAAATTCGCCGCAGTATAGGGAAAGAACCCTTTCATGGTCCAGAGTTAAACATTGCTGCCATGAGTTTAATTAAGGACGGGAATTTGGCCACAGTGTTCTGGGACTCCAATCGTGTCCTCATTGATTTACTTGAACAACACGGACAACGACGATGGTCCATTAATGCTGCCTACTACTGTGACCTTCTCAGTCAAGTTCAAGTTGCTTTCCGGGCAAAATCTCGCAGTAGCCTTATCAGAAGCCTGTTGATTCTGCAGGATAATGGCAGACAACACACTGCAGCAGCAACAGAGCAAAAATTGGCAGAAATGCACTCGACTGCCCTTCCTCATCCACCCTACAGCCCAGACCTCTCAACATGTGACGTCTTCAAAGAAGGTATTGGTGGACATCGTTTCACAACCAATGAGGGGGTGAAATACTTCGTACGTAACTGGCTCTGCACACGTTCACGTACTTTCTTTGTAACTGGCATTAAAAACTGCCTGTCCATAGGAAAAAAATGTATAGAAAAGATGGCTGAATATGTAGAAAAATAAGATAAATATTAATCTCAATTATTCTTCATGAATTAATTTTCTGAAACGGAAGGCCTGTTTATATTTGATTGCCCAAATAGATTGTGCAGAAATTTTACTCTTGCAGCAACAATGTCGCTCTTTCAAGCAGAAATTTGTGACCATCATTGGTTCTAGTTTTGAAGCCAAGAGATTTCAGAATATTATGCATAGAAGGCACAGAATCCGTATATTATATTTTACCCCTAATTAAATTGCTCAGCCTTTTGGCAGTTAAATATTTACCCTTGTCATATAAATCATGCATTGTTCCACGTAAAACACAGTTTTGAAAGTTGTCTAAGTTGGTAGCTTATTTTTAGCAGCTCGATGTTTCCCTGGAGATCTAAATATGGAAACTCTCTTAATTTGGTGAACTGCTTTCCTTCTTTAACCATGTTCGTCACAGAATGAGCAGTCAAGTGACAAGCTTGTAACAATAATTCTTGACTCTGAGCGAAATTTCAACTTTCGAAAATGTCTTTAATTGACAACTGTTTGAAAAAGGAAACTGCTTATGTAAAATCTGCTTATGTAAAATCTTCGAGATCAGTTATTTCTGGTCACATGGTACAAACTGGCCATAGCTACGTGAATTATGTAACATTTGCTGTTTTGCCGTTTAGTTTCCGATAATGCAAAGTAAACAGTTCAGTGTTGCGTTTTGGAGACGATCATACCAGATCGAGCTGTATGGATAAGGATAATGACAACTAACATTTGTCTTTTATTTCACTTCCCTTGGAGGGATACATAGATAATCATACACGAACATTATCCACTCGGTCGTACAGCTTTAATCTTGCAGTAGCGTCCGTATAAGCGTCACACAGTCTCGGAACAAACTTACCTACAATAAAGGGATATTTATTTTTTCGGTTTCCGCGTTTACTAGGAAGCATTTCATATCCTTCAAAAGTATTTTCACTTCATTTAATCTCGTATACTTTTAGTTCATCTTTAACTTTTTTTTTCATTTACGTCCACCAATACTAAGTTATATCGAACACTGATTGAAATGATGCTCAAATAGGTACAGAGAACATAGAGCTCAGAGTTACCTTACATTAGTCGTTCAGGATTAGAGAAAACCTCCAACGCTAGTCATATCCGACAATGAATGAAATGATGCTCAAATTAGTACAGAGTACATAGAGCTTAGAGCTACCAGACATTCATCTTTCCGGATAAGGCAAAACCTCCAACGTTAAGTCATATCGGTCGATGGAAGAAATGATGTTCAAATGAGACTGGGTACATAGAGCTCAGAGTTACCTTACATTAGTCTTTCAGCATAAGAGAAAGCCTACAACGTTAAGTCATATCGGACTCTGAATGAAATGATGTTCAAATGACTACAGGTTACATAGAGCTCAGAGTTACCATACATTAGTCTTTCAGGATAAGAGAAAACCTCCAATGTTAAGTCATATCGACCAATGAATGAAATGATGCTCAAATGACTACATGTTACATAGAGCTCAGAGTTACCATACATTAGTCTTTCAGGATAAGGGAAAACCTCCAACGTTAAGTCATATCGACCAATGAATGAAATGATGCTCAAATGACTACAGGTTACACAGAGCTCAGAGTTACCATACATTAGTCTTTCAGGATAAGAGAAAAACTCCAACGTTAAGCCATATCGGACAATGAATGAAATGATGTTCAAATGAGTACAGGTTACATAGAGCTCAGAGTTACTATACATTAGTCTTTCAGGATAAGAGAAAACCTCCAACGTTAAGTCATATCGGACAATGAATGAAATTATGCTCAAATGAGTACCGAGTACATAGAGCTCAGAGTTACCAAACATTAGTCTTTCAGGATAAGAGAAATCCTCCAACTTTAAGTCATATCGGACGATGAATGAAATGACGTTCTAATGAGTACAGGATGCATAGAGATTATAACTACAAGACCTTCATCTTGCAAGATAAGAGAGAACCTCCAACTTTAAGTCGTGTGCGATATGAGTGAAATGATGCTCAAATGATTACAGGGTCCATAGAGCTCAGAGTTACCATACATTAGTCTTTCGGCATAAGAGAATACCTCCAACGTTAAGTCAGTTTGGATGATGAATGGAATGATGCTCAAATGAATGCAGGATACATAGAGCTTAGAGTTACCAGACATTCATCTTTCAGGATAAGAGAATACCTCCAACGTTAGGTCAGTTTGGATGATGAATGGAATGATGTTCAAATGAATGCAGGATACATAGAGCTTAGAGTTACCAGACATTCATCTTTCAGGATAAGAGAATACCTCCAACGTTAAGTCAGTTTGGATGATGAATGGAATGATGCTCAAATGAATGCAGGATACATAGAGCTTAGAGTTACCAGACATTCATCTTTCAGGATAAGAGAATACCTCCAACGTTAGGTCAGTTTGGATGATGAATGGAATGATGTTCAAATGTATACAGGGTACATAGAGCTTACAGTTACCAACAAAAGTTTCTTATCCTAACCGAGATTATAGCTACTGACCTCTTGAACATGAGGCAGATATGTTACCCCTACCGCACACCTACGGATGGTTAGGGATACATCGCGTTGTGTGAATTTATTGTGAAAGAAAGTGTAATTCGCATCATGCAGTAAATATTTTCAGCAGTAGAATATTTGAATTCCAAGAAGGGATTTTTGGTATCTTTTTATCAGATTAAGACCTAAATAAAAACACACGCACCATTAAAGTGCCAAATTATATTTGTATGCCACATAGGGTGAATATGGAACACCCTGTATATAATGTAAATTAGAAAATTTGTCACGAAAGATATGCAAGTTGCTACATTAATTTTTTAGGCTGTTTTTTAATAAAACAATGTCCAGGGTGTAAGGCAGGCGGGCGTTGTACTGGGAGCTGCATGTTGAACCACAAGAGTCGCTGCGGCTTTAGGAATGTTCCGGGCCGTTTAACATTCCTTGCGGTATCTTAAACGGATTCTGAGTGACATTTATGGCTGTTACACGAAACCCTTAAAGCCACTCTACGTCACAATTTGAATGTTTTCGTTTCTCCAAGCATAACAAGTGAAGGCAAACTTGCGTGTGCAGAGTTCCGTCTTTCACCACCAAAGGCACCAACCCTCCTTTGTTTATTTTAACGTTTAATTGTTCTGCTGGTTTTGTTGTACTATACGGGACTTGCTGACGTCACTTGTTACAGCCAAGTTTCAAATTTATACAGCAACACATTTTACAATCTAAAAGTATTATATTATACCTCTCTGAAAGGAAAATAATATAGGAAAATAATTTAATCTGATAAATTCATAAAGGATTCTTTAAAATTACTAAATATACAAGATAAAGCTATAACATTGACATTAGAAACTCGAATTAATGGATTTCTTTCTTTTTAGATCTAAAGATAATTAGATGTAATAATAAATTAAAGTTTGGTGTTTATAGGAAGTCTACTCATATTGATAATATCATAAAAATAAAAGTTTTGACACTTTTTCACATAAATTTTCTGTTTTTAAAGGTTTTATTTATAGGTTAATAAATATACCCCTGAATAAATATGAATTAATAAATAATTTAAACATATTATTAATACTGCTTTAATTAATGGTTTTAATAAAGAATTTATTAATAAAAATATTGAAAAATTCAAATATAAAGAAAACTGCTAGTGATATTTTTGCCCTTAGAAAAATAAAAGATGATTATAATTAAAAAACTCCTTACCGTCAAAAAACAGATAGAGCTAACATGAAAAATTGAATGCCATGACTGGAATTTGATATACGGATCTCCTGGCTTCCGTGCATTCGCTCTAACCCATTGAGCTACCATGGCCAAAGTGCCGTCCTGACATTAAACTCTCCATTCGATTCATATGTTTCCCCGGGGCTCTCCCATACAAGATACACCGTTTGTGGCGACTTACTATCGTAAGCACTTGAGTCCCAGGCTTCATCATTTAACTCTTATTATTTTAGTTAATTGATGGGAATTAATCCTTTCTTCACACTAGCCGTACATAGGCTAAGATTTTTTGATAGATGGAGTCAACATGAAAAATTCAATGCCAATGTCGGGATTTGAACCACGGACCTCCTGGCCTCCGTGCAGTCGCCTCAACCCATTGAGCTACCATGACCAACGTGCCGCCTTGGCATTAAATTTTCCCTTTGACTCGTATATTTCCCCGGTAAACCATTAGGAGCTCTCATATTATTATCGAGTTACTATCGGCGAATTACTATCGTAAGTACTTGAGTCCAAGGCGTCATCATTTAACTTGTTATATTAACTTGTTCTATTTATACTCCGCCTTTGACTATAATAGTTATATCGGCGGCCGTTCTCCTTTGGAACATATCGAAGGTATTCGAAAGGTTTTTTTTAGCCTTTTCTCGCACACATTCACACTCTCATTCATACTTCCAGACTCTGGGGAAGATGGGGAATTATCTTGGTCGGAGACCCCATCCCCCACCGCCGGCAATCGAACCCGGGACCCCTAGCACGGCAGGCAGGTGCTCTATACTGACTGAGCTACGGGGCCAGCCTTTTATTATCTTATGCGAGAGAATGCGAGAGCCCCTATTTGTTTACCGGGGAAATATACGAATCAAATGGAGAATTTAATGTCAGTACGGCACGTTGGCATGGTCGCTCGATGGGTTGGAGCGACTGCATGGAAACCAGGAGATCCGTGGTTGAAATGCCGGCCATGGCATTGGATTTTTCATGTTCACTCTATGTATGAAAATCCTTAGAATATAAACGGCTAGTGTGACGAAATGATTAATTTCAATCAATTAACTAAAATAATAAGAGTTAAATGATGAAGCATGGGACTCAAGTACCTTCGAGAGTAAGTCGTCTCGAATACGAGTGCCCCTAGTGGTTTACGGGGGAAATATATGAGTCAAATGGAAAATTTAAAGCCAGGACGGCACGTTGGCCATGGTAGCTCAATGGGTTAGAGCGACTGGACGGAAACCAGGAGATCCGTGGTTCAAATCCCGGCCATGGCATTGAATTTTTCATGTTGATTCTATCTATTTTCAAAATTTTTTAAAGAGTTTGGTACAACTTTAGTTCCTCAAAACAAATATAGTACTAAAATTTATTGCATTTCTCTAAAAAAGATAAAATTTCTAATAATAAAAAATCTGGCACTCATCAGTTTAACTGTTTCGATTGTGATAAAGTTTATATTGGAAAGATAAAACGTAAATTGGAAACTAGAACGAAGGAACATTGTCGTAACATTAAGTGCTGTCACGAACGCATTGTTGAGGCGAGGCGGCGCGGCCGACGAATTCAAGGAAACGAGCAGTGCAGTACGGAGGTAAAAGCTCGCATAACGTTGGGGGCAAGGAGACGGATTTCTGGAGTGTTCGTCTTTCTTCTAGCGCCATCTTGATTGGGCTAATTACAGATAGTGAGTAAGCTATAAATAAGGAAGCCTCAGCCCGCCAAGGGGACAGCTGTTATTTGAACTCGTGTGCACGAACAGCTACTTGAACTTTGTTTGTGTTCGATGACCTTGCAAGTTGTATTGTGTATGTGACACAGGTTGACCGAAGTGTGTTTCTACGGAATTAAAGAGCAATTTTTAGTGTTCGTAACCTGGACTTTTAATTTAACAAAACCACAAAGTCATAATACAAACAGACTGATAAATCGGCCGTAGCAGATCATTGTTGCTCATTTAACAATGAAATAAATCCAGAAGTTATATTATTAAAAGAATTAAATTGTCTGATATATTTAATGGTTTGGGGAAATATATTTATTTTAAAAAGCAAACATTGCATAGTAAACTTCCCTTGTGACTACAATAAGATAATGTGTATCTTGAAGTAGACAGAGCAAGAAGTGTTTGTACAAGAGTAGAGATAGGCATGTGTATAAAACATTTGACTATCACTTAAAGTCTGCTGTATTCCCTTGTAACTACAATAAGATAATGTTTATCTTGAAGTAGATAGAGCAATAAGTGCTTGTACAAGAGTAGAGAAAGTCATGTATATAAAACATTTTACTTTCACTTAAAGTCTACTGTATTCCCTTGTAACTACAATACGATAACATTTATCATGAATTAGATACTGAAATAAATGTTTCAAAGGATTTTTGGCACAACATTGCACCATATGAGATTTTTAGAGCCTCAAGGTTAGTTTCTAACTGAATGACTGTATCGTACCAAAGAGGGAGGGATAGAGAGAGAGAGGGAGATGATCTCTTAAGCCGGGAGCTCCTCAGGGTACCGTTATAACAAGATTAACTAACCTAAGTCTACTGGAACCAAACCACGAACCCGAGGTAATTCCACGAGCTATTAATATCTATGATGTACGGCATCTTCCTCTTTGGCACCGTCGACGGTGGAAGTAACCTTAGGTAAATTCTCTCATAATTCTCCGCTCAGATCCCGGACGTGCCTGCAATTTTGATTTCAATCGGGAAGAGATTATCGAAGCTTCACGCCCTTCAAAGTTGGCTAAATTGGAAAGAAAAGTCTGGCTAAGAGCGGGCATTAGTCGTCCCCCATCATCCTCCCTACAGGCCGGACCCGATGTAAGTGAAGAGATAATGACGACATAGATTTGCTTTTTCTCCGGAGCCTCGTAAACTTCGGTCCCAACTTAAATTTTCTATCAAGCGCCTTCGTTCAAATGGCGGCTAGGATCATAAAAGGATTACTCTTGAGGATCCCAGAGGGGAATTGCGAAAGACAGAGTTCGAATTCTGGTCTCATTTCGGAATGTCAGTCAAAGTAGGGTTATCGGAAAGATGGAATTTTTATCGCAGCGCCGAAAGGCTAATGAACCGGGCCATATGGGGATTGGTTAATCTGGGATTGCATTGACTTATCAGGGACGGTGTAAGTGACAGTCTGCGATAAAACATGTCATTCTTTATACGTGAAAGTTAAATAGCATTCGTAGTTATCTTTACCGAGGCCATGGATCTAGTGCACTGCTAAAATGTATCGAAACGGAGAGAAATATTCCAATACTAGACTGTCACTAGCAGTGGCGGCTGGTAGGTAAAATTATTGGTGGTGCACAAATGAAAAATAAAATACAGAGTAGTAATGACTCACCTATTTATACAGATTCTCTGCTCTACTCTCCTTAGACCTGGCGAATCTATCGATAACTTTTGTGCTGAAGTTGCTGATCTTCATAACAAACCCTCTCAATTGAAAGCTATGCTAATACTGACAGTCGGTCCTGTGACATTGTGTTCCTAAGGAAAGTTTTTACTCTTTTTAAAGTTGAGAAACAGCATTCTGCTTCAGCGGTAGACATTGGCATAGTTAACAGTACTCGGAGGAGTTTGACATATTCGCTGAATGTAGCACATAAATTGTTTTCCTTATTGAAGTCCATCAAGCACAAAGCGCCGGACATTCCACGAAATTCCTCTCGACTGTAAATTACAGTCAGTTCTCTACAAATTAATGTTCCAATGATAAAAGGATAGAACCTTATTGTTTCTCTAAGGGAATCCTCTGGAAATGTCTAGGAAATTTTCTTGATGAAACAAAGTCGAGGCTACCAGATGCCCCGTGAAGCTAAATCTGTCCTTTGCTTCTCTAAGAATGCCACATACTTCAAGAGCTTCTCTTCCTTTCACATCATGATCTTCTATTCTTCTCCTCTTAATTGTAGTTTCTTCGTGTTCCTCGATATCCGCGCTATTTCTTACCTTTTGCACTTTCCTTTCAAATGCGTTTAGCTGGGCGATGGCAAACGTTGTATTGCAGTCTCGTTTCATCAGCTGATTGTACAAAATGTCCACATGTGGCATGATCTTGTGGAAGAAAGACAGCCAGAATACAAAATTATAATCGTTCAAAGTGGCAATAAACCCAGAAGCCTGAACAAGTGTGGCGTTGTTGTTTAATAGAGCTCTCTTCTGAACAACCTCCATGCATTTAATTAAATTTTCCCTGTGTTCGAAAAGTAGAGCACACAAAAGCTAAGCCTGGAGGTCACGCTATAGCCGTTGCTAAGAGTAGGAGGAGCTAGGTTTATAAACCTCCATTTAAGCAATGTATATGAAGCCACTCCCCTCTCTTCACCTTCCCGCAACCCCCTCAGAGAGCCAACATTTGGGCGAAATCTTAGGTTAACTCTTCACTGCAAACCTGCGGCTCCTACAGCTAATCACTGTTTATTTCGACTTCTGTGGTCATGGGCAGCTACAGACGATAAGCGTAATTGAAACATGTTTGTATATAAAACAATGCAAACAAGCACAGCTTTAATGTGCAAAATGCGGGTGTAGCGCAAACCTGCAAGTTTATGGGTGAACCGCCCCTGGTCCCTAGCAACTCTCTATTTCGTAGTTTGCTTTGGTTGTATAAAGAAATTCTGGGCATTTCACTTCCATATTATGATTTACTTTACATAATTTAAAATATATAACCTTATATTTCAGTTCTGTGCTTTCAAGTTCATGATTTAAGAACAGGTGGTTGGTTTTCTCCCTGACTACACTAGAGGGAAGCTTTCTTTGAGCCCTCTCCGCCACCTTAAAATGTTCAACTTATATTTTCTCAGATACGAGATGAGTCCGTAAATTGAGGTCTGCAAGGCGCTGGAGCCGTAAGGAACCTATCACGCGAGATCCGGAAACACTTGCGTGTAGCTTGGTTTCACCCCTTCAAATCCCCACAACGATAAAGCCGTTGCAACCATTAGTCTTGGCTGGGCAGCCCTTTGAGATGGAGCTTCCTATCACTCAATTTTCTCGAAGTGACAGTCGCATGTCTACTCCACCTGGAGTCTCAGTTGCCGAAGTTCCAACTTCCAGTTGATCTGTTTCATTATGTGCAGCAATTCACTGTGTGTCACAATGTGGAGACCGTAGGAGGGAAATGCAGTGGTAAATGCAAATCAAGTAGTAGATAACTTTCAGTCACGTGAAAATAATCAAAGTGAAGACAATGTGAATAACTGGACCGAGTTATATTACTAGAAACGCCCCAAAAACAAAATTATAACGGGAATTGTTTCTAAGCAAAGTCAAGCGTTTGTTTTGAACACATATAAATATGTGCCGACAAATAATCTTGGTAAGGGATCGTGCAATGAACCTGATGATAAATTCTGGGTATTCACAGAAAGACAGTAAGAAATATTGTGACGAAAGGAATACCGAAGACGCCAATCATGTGTGAAAACAAAAAGAAACGTTTCTCTAAAGTAGATAATTTCACATGCGATTTAATTCGTCGAGAAATTTATAGATTCTATGCAAAAGGCAGAGCGCCTACCTTATATGAATTGGTTGCACACTTGCAAGAAATTTGTGATTTTCCTTATGGGCACTGCACTTTGCGCGGCCTCATAAAGAAGCTGGGATTCAAATACCGCTTTTTGAATAAGATAAGTGTTATTATGGAATCCAGTAGACTTGTAGCTTGGCGCGATATATATTTGTCAAAACTAAGGAAGTTTCGCAGTAATGGACATAAGCTAATTTATTTAGACGAAACGTCGTACGATACCCATGACGTATCGAACAAGGTGGCAACCTTGTAGAAAGATCCGGGAGAAGGAGGGTCGGGGGTTGTAAAACGATTATAAGGGTTCGTCAAAGGCAGAGGCCGACGTGCACACGCGTTAACTAAACAGACTTTAGAGTGATTCGTTTTTTGAGAGCCAAGGGCGCTACCCCCCAATGAAATTCATCATCAGTTATGCGAAGTCTATAGGCCATAGTGTATGGACTTCAAAAACGTGCGAAAGTGGGTCAGTGCGTTCAAAGACGGACTACAGACGTCCATGACGAACGGTGTTCCGGTCGGCCTTCGGTTTCAGCCAAAAAGCTTGCAAAAGTGGAGCAATTGTGACAATTCGCGAGCTGTGTGAACTTATCCCTCTAGTCCCCCTGAGGTGAGGCGATCCGTCCCGTTCAGCTGCCGTGGTGCGGACGATGCGGACCACTAGCACTCGTGGTACCTCTGACGTTACTAGAGGAAACTCCGGACGAACATTCGAGCCGCTCCCAGAATGGGAGTTGTTCGGATTGGGTTCGACTCGAGGGGCAGTGTTTACCGATACCTGTGGGAGATCGGGTACGTCTCCGGACGGGGTTGATGGAAGCCATATATTTCCGCGTACTAGCCTGCATTGGTAGTAGAAGGTGTGGCAGATCACCAGGCGGCCCTATCGAGGTAAATCGGTAGTCATCCCCTTTGGGGTTGGCGCGCGTAAGTAGCGTATCCACTTCCATCCCGTCTTGAGCCCAGAGGACTGGTTGGGGGGGGGGTGTTGTTAATCTCTAGGTCTTGCCCTATGGAAAGCCCCACTGGAGGCGCTGGCCGCCGGGACAGCTCGGTAACTGCCTGGTCGTTAGATTCACTCTGTGTGGATTGCACTGGTAGCTATTGAAGTCAGTAAGACTCCGACTGACAAGATTTTGACCGAACATTTGCATTATCGCAAGGTGTGTGCGAGGTGGGTCCCCAAAATGCTCACCGAAGACCATAAACGGCAACGTGTTGAAGCAGCCCGACGATTTGTGGAGGGTTATGCAGAACAGGCCGGGGAATTTCTGGATTCAATTGTCAATGACGATGAAACCTAGGTGCTCTACACAACACCAGAAACTAAAGAACGTTCTCATCAGTGGCGGCATTCAAATTCACCCAAGCCGCGAAAGTTCAAACAGACATTTTCTGCCGGCAAAGTAATGGCTAATGTGTTCTGCGACAGAAAAGGTGAATTTTGGTGCGAGTTTATGCCTACCGGCACAACAATAAGCGCCGCTAGCTACTGTGAGACTTTAAAAGAATTGCGACGTGCCATTTAAAATCGGAGGGGAATGATAACGAAGGGAGTGATTTTTCATCACGACAACGCTCGTCATCATACTGCACATGCAATGGCTGAGTACCTGGTTCAGTTCGGACGGGACATCCTCACCTATCCCCCCTACAGTCCAGACTTAGCACCTAATGATTATCATCTGTTTCCTGAGTTGAAGTCACACCTAGCTGGAACACATTTGCAGAACGACGATGACTTGAAAAACGAGGTTCAGCGCTACCTGCGCAACTTGGCTCCAGATCTTCCTCTAACATCAACTTTAACTACATGTTACCTCTATTGCAGCGGTGGACGACACTGAACATATCTGAGCTTGCCTGGTTCTCACAGGCGGCAACCAGGAGTACCAACAATGAAACTATTACGGCTTGTTTGTTTCAGATTACGCTAACAGAATATATTAAGATTAAAGTTTAGTGCTGAAAATTATGACAGTAAAAGTTATGATCTTTCTTTACTGAACAGCTCACGATTTCAAAGGGATCTTATGGCTCACCCAAAAATTTAACTTTCAAAAATGTATTTGTGATAGCTGATTTTATGTTATTAGTTGTTTTCTTATTTAAACCCAATCCCTAATAGATTGATAAAAGGGATTCTCAATGAATTGAAACGACCTTTTTAAATCTATGAACGAAATTATGTATGTCTTAGCTCTTCATTTTTGATGTTAGAATATTTACTAGACTGAATATTTGTACAGTATATGACCTCCCCTTTCAGGAACCTTACTTCATTGTTATTGTAGACGAATCCTTTTTTATACGTAATTCAAGAGCCAAAATTCGTAGTTTTTAAACCTAAAATATAGGAAACATACATACGACAAAATCGGCGCGATTCATTTAGAATGTTCTCCTTAGAATTGATAGAATGGGGTGCAATGTGGCAGGGAGTAATGAAGACAGAGCCCATTAGAAACGGCACGCTTTTGTCATGCCGACTTAATACACCATTAACAACTGAAAGCGCACACAGAGCCTATATTTTGTTTGAACTAAAATATATTAAGTGCCTCCTCGGGTTTATTGATCACGTCGTGCCGCGGGAATAACGGCAAACCTCAAATAATAATGCCTCGAGGCGTAGCCATCTATTTCTGAAAAATGTCTTAAAGCTCCGCTTGGGTATGCGGCGAATAAGAACGGTCATACGCAGAAAGTGTGAGATTATCAGGAAAATAAAAATATAACAAATGTATGTACACGTTTTTGTCTAAGAATAGTTCTTCAAAATTTTCTCACAAAGCAAAGTATAACTTGCAAAATTTAAACAAATAACAGACAATAATTCGGAAATGGGCCACTATAATTAAAAGGGCATATAGGTTACATAGAGCTTAGACTTATCAAACATTCATCTTTCAGGAGAAGAAAAAAACCTCCAACGTTATGTCAGATAACGAAATGATGTTCATATGAGTACAGGGAAAATAGAGCTAAGAGTTACCAGACATTCATCTTTCAGGATCAGGTAAAACCTCCAACGTTAAGTCATATCGGAGGATTAAAGATTTGATGTCCATATGAGTGCAGGGTAAATAGAGCTAAGAGTTACCAGACATTCATCTTTCAGGATAAGGTAAAACCTCCAACGTTAAGTCATATCGGAAGATTAATGAATTGATGTTCATATGAGTACAGGGTAAATAGAGCCTAGAGTTACCAGACATTCATCTTTCAGGATAAGGTAAAACCTCCAACGTTAAGTCATATCGGAAGATTAATGAATTGATGTTCATATGAGTACAGGGTAAATAGAGCCTAGAGTTACCAGACATTCATCTTTCAGGATAAGGAAAATTCTCCAACGTTAAGTCATATCGGAAGATTAATGAATTGATGTTCATATGAGTACAGGGTAAATAGAGCCTAGAGTTACCAGACATTCATCTTTCAGGATAAGGTAAAACCTCCAACGTTGTCATACGGGAGGATAAATGAAATGATGCTCAAATGAGTACGGGGTACATAGAGCTTAGACTCAAAAAATTCGTCTTTCAGGATAAGTAAAATATCCAGCATTAAGTCCTATCGGACGATGATTGAAATGATATACAGATGAGTCCAGGGTGCAAAGATCTTAGGGTTCCCAGACCTTCATATTTCAGAATAAGGGAACATCTCCAACGATAAGTCATTTCGGACGATGATGCTAAAATGAGTACAGGGCATATAGAGCTTGGAGTTACCATTCATCGTTCAGGATAAGGGAAAACCTCCAAATTTACGTCATATATGACGATGATTAAAATGTGGTTCAAATGATTACAGGGTACATAGAGCTTAGACTCACCAGAAATTCATTATTCAGGATAAGAGTAATCCTCCAACATTAAGTCGTATCGGACGAGGAATAAAAAGATATTCAGATGAGTACAGAGTACATAGAGCTCATTGTTACCAGACACTCATCCTTCTGGATAAGAGAAAACCTCCAACGTTAAACCAGATCGGATGATGAGGGAAGTGATGTGCATATGAGTGCATGGTACATAGAGCTTAGAGCTACCAGATATTTATCTTTCAGGATAGGGGAAAACCTCGAACGTTAAGTCATATCGGACTATGAATGAGATGATGTTCAAATGAGTACAGGGTACATAGATTTCAGAGTTGCCCGACATTCATCTTTCATGATAAGGGAATACTTCCATCATTAAGTCATATCGAAAGATGAATGAAATGATGTTCAAATGAGTACAGAGTACATAGAGCTCATTGTTACCAGACACTCATCTTTCAGGATAAGAGAAAACCTCCAACGTTAAACCAGATCGGATGATGAAGGAAACGATGCTTATATGAGTACAGGGTACATAGAGCTACCAGATATCTATCTTTTAGGATAAGGGAAAACCACGAACGTTAAGTCATATCGGACGATGAATGAGATGATGTTGAAATGAGTACAGGGTACATAGGGCTCAGAGTTGCCCGACATTCATCTTTCATGATAAGGGAATACTTCCATCATTAAGTCATATTGGACGATATAAAACTGATATTCAAATGAGTTCAGGGTGCACAGAGCGTAGAAGTAGCAGACATTCACCTGTCAGAATAAGAAATAACCTCCAAAGTTAAGTCATAATCGGAGGATCAATGAAATGATGTTCAAACGAGTACAGGGTTCATAGTTCTTAGAGTTACAGGACATTTATCTTTCAGGTAAGGGTAAACCTCCTACGTTAAGTCATAATCGGAAGATGAATGAAATGATGTTAAAATGAGAACAGGGTACATAAAGCTTATTGTTACCAGACATTCATCTTTAAGGATAAGTTCCAACATAAAATCATATCGGACGATGTAAAAATGATTTCAGATGAACTCAGGGCATATAGAGCTTAGAGTTACCAGACATATATCTTTTAGTTAAGTGTAAACCTCCAACGTTAAGTCATAATCGGAGGTTGAATGAATTGCTGTTAAAATGATCTTAGATTTACTTAGAGTTACCAGACATACATTTTTCAGGATAATGGAAAACTTACATCCTAAACAAGTAATTGCAAAAGTGAATTCACCTTTTTCATTCTCAGAATTCTCAATTACAGATACAGGTTTTTTCATTTCATTGTTTTAGGTCTCTTGCGGTCCTTACGCCACTGCGGTAGTTTATCACGGTCTTGTTTTTAGCTGTAGGTGCACGGTCTGACCCCAGAAGCGGTACTGCCAACATATTGCCATAAATAGACGAGAGGAAAAGACGTGATCAAGAAAAAGCAGATAAAATCTCTTTCAGCTAGTGCAGTTTCTGAAAGGAATAAAACGTCATAGACACATGACCTCTCCGCAGAGCAAAGTGCTGTTTCTAACATACGAGGTTGCTTTTAACATTTGGTGCAAGGTTGTCAATACGGTAAAAAGAAGATTAAATGAGAAAAAATATCTATGTGCTGTACTCACATAAAGCTCTCCACTCTTGTACAAAACTTGTTTCTTTATTTACTTCAAGGTAAAGACTATCTTATTGTAGTTACAAAGAAATACTGTAGACTTTAAGTGATAGTCAAACGTTTTATATACGTGACATTCTCTACTCTTGTACAAACACTTATTGCTCTATCCAATTTAAGATAAACATTATCTTATTGTAGTTACAAAGGAATACTGTAGACTTTAAGTGATAGTCAAATGTTTTATATACGTGACATTCTCTACTCTTGTACAAACACTTATTGCTCTATCCAATTTAAGATAAACATTATCTTATTGTAGTTACAAAGGAATACTGTAGACTTTAAGTGATAGTCAAATGTTTTATATACGTGACATTCTCTACTCTTGTACAAACACTTATTGCTCTATCCAATTTAAGATAAACATTATCTTATTGTAGTTACAAAGGAATACTGTAGACTTTAAGTGATAGTCAAATGTTTTATATACGTGACATTCTCTACTCTTGTACAAACACTTATTGCTCTATCCAATTTAAGATAAACATTATCTTATTGTAGTTACAAGGGAATACAGTAGACTTTAGGTGATAGTCAAATGTTTTATATACGTGACATTCTCTACTCTTCTACAAACACTTATTCCTCTATCTACTTCAAGATAAACATTATCTTATTGTAGTTACAAGGGAATACAGTAGACTTTAGGTGATAGTCAAATGTTTTATATACGTGACATTCTCTACTCTTCTACAAACACTTATTCCTCTATCTACTTCAAGATAAACATTATCTTATTGTAGTTACAAGGGAATACAGTAGACTTTAGGTGATAGTCAAATGTTTTATATGCATGACTTTCTGTACCTTTGTACAAACACTTACCACTCTATCCAATTCAAGATAAACTTTATCTAATTATTGTTACAAGGGAATACAGTAGACTTTAGGTGATAGTCAAATGTTTTATATGCATGGCTTTCTGTACCTTTGTACAAACACTTACCACTCTATCCAATTCAAGAAAAACTTTATCTAATTATTGTTACAAGGGAATACAGTAGACTTTAGGTGATAGTCAAATGTTTTATATGCATGACTTTCTGTACCTTTGTACAAACACTTACCACTCTATCCAATTCAAGATAAACTTTATCTAATTATTGTTACAAGGGAATACAGTAGACTTTAGGTGATAGTCAAATGTTTTATATGCATGACTTTCTGTACCTTTGTACAAACACTTACCGCTCTATCCAATTCAAGATAAACTTTATCTAATTATTGTTACAAGGGAATACAGTAGACTTTAGGTGATAGTCAAATGTTTTATATGCATGACTTTCTGTACCTTTGTACAAACACTTACCACTCTATCCAATTCAAGATAAACTTTATCTAATTATTGTTACAAGGGAATACATTAGACTTTAGGTGATAGTCAAATGTTTTATATGCATGACTTTCTGTACCTTTGTACAAACACTTACCACTCTATCCAATTCAAGATAAACTTTATCTAATTATTGTTACAAGGGAATACAGTAGACTTTAGGTGATAGTCAAATGTTTTATATGCATGACTTTCTGTACCTTTGTACAAACACTTACCGCTCTATCCAATTCAAGATAAACATTATCTTATTGTAGTTACAAGGGAATACAGTAGACTTTAGGTGATAGTCAAATGTTTTATATGCATCGCTTTCTGTACTTTTGTACAAACACTTACCGCTCTATCCAATTCAAGATAAACCTTATCTAATTATTGTTACAAGGGAATACAGTAGACTTTAGGTGATAGTCAAATGTTTTATATGCATCGCTTTCTGTACTTTTGTACAAACACTTACCACTCTATCCAATTCGAGATAAGCATTATCCCATTGTAGTTACAAGGGAATACAGTAGACTTTAGGTGATAGTTCTAACGGCTTTCACCTTTATCCGAAGATAACATCCAACCTTACCTCCGGATCGTTAGCCCTCTCCACTATCACTCCCCTTAGGGGAAGGTATGCGACCCTTCAGCTGCCGTGTTGCGGGCAGTGCGGACCTTTAGTACCCCTGGTACATCTGACGTTACCAGAGGAACCTTGGGCCGAACACTCGAGCCCCTCCCTGAATGGGAATTCTTTGGATTGGGTTGGAGCCGAGGGGGCAGTGGTTCCCGATACCCGTGGGAGATCGGGTAAGTCTCCGGAAGGGTTTGAGGGAAGCAAAATACTACCGCGTACTACACTACATAGCTAGTAGAAGGTGTGCTAGTTCACCGAGTTTGATCGGTAGCCTTCCACTTTGGGGTTGGCGCGCGTAAGTGGCGTATCCACTTCCTTCCCGCCTTGTGTTTTTGGAGCAGATGGGGGGAGCTTTTCAGTCTCTAGGTGTTGCCCTATGGAAAGCCCCATGGAGGCGCCGAGTGCCCTTCGGTGACTGCTCGGTAACTCTCTGGTCGTCAGAAGGACAGTCGGTCTGGCTCTGTGTGGACTTCCCTGGTAGATACCCTCGCGTTATATATACGAGGCATGTTTTTTAAGTCAGTACCGTTTTGCGATTCCGCCGCCGCAGCGCTACGGTCGCCGTTCTTCGCATGCGCGCTGGTTACTTACTTCTCTTGTCTACGCACTGACGCCATTACAGTCTGATTCTTCATTGTATACGTTGGTTACTGAGTGTTTAAGATGCCTCCGACAATCGCGTGTCCCGCCGATTGAGAAGTACTGGCTGTTATGCGATTTCTTTGTATTAAAGGCGTAAAACCGATCGATATTCATCGTGAGATCTGTGAAGTTTACGGACAAAACATTATGAGTGATGGAAAGGTAAGGAAATGGGTGAGAGCATTTAATGATGGCTGCACATATGTGCATGATGAAGAACGGAGAGGGCGTCCTTCGGTCGTTACTGAAGATTTGGTGCAGAAAATGGACGAAAAGGTGAGAGAAACAGACGCTTTACAATTTCATCATTGTGCGACTATTTTCCTCAATATTCTCGTAGTGTTTTGTATCGGATTGTGAGCAAGAAATTGAAGTACCGCAAATTGTGTTCACGTTGGGTTCCGAAAATGTTGTCGGATTTGCACAAAGCCCAAAGTTTAGGCAGTGCATTGACTTTCCTTGAGCGGTACCACAATGAAGGTGAAGATTATTTAGACCAAATTGTTACTGGTGACGAACCATGGGTGGCCTACGTCACACCAGAATCGAGGCAACAATCCATGGAATGGCGACATTCATCATCACCCAGAAAAGTGAAGTTTAAGCAAACAATTTCTGCCCGGAAGATCATGTACACAGTTTTTGGGACAGAAAAGGAGTATTGCTAGTGGAGTTTCTGCCTCGTTATGAGACAAATCAATGCTGCGTCTTATTGTGAGACATTGAACAATCTGCGCGGTGAAATCCAGAATAAAAGACGTGGCAACTTGAGTAAGGGTATCGTTTTGCTGCATGACAATGCCTGTCCAAATGTGGTTAATCGGACCTAAACATCTCATTAAATCTTTTCAATGGGAAACTCTAAACCATCCTCCATACAGCCCTGATCTGGCGCCCAGCGACTACCATTTTTTCCTGAACTTGAAGAAACATCTGGGCGGTCAGCGTGTTCAACACAATAACGAAGTCAAAACAGTTGTGATACAGTGGTTAACACGTCAGGGGGCAGAATTTTGTGAGGAGGGTATTCAAAAACATTTTGACAGGTGCCTCAATATTCACGGAAATTGCGTAGAAAAGTAGATTAAGGTACAGGCTGCCATGTAAAAATAAAATTATTGCAATATCTGTGCACATATTTATATATATTGTATGCTTAAGAACTTTGATAATTTGATTAGAATAGCATGAATTAAAGGAGTTTACCTGGGAAATTAAACGCATGTCTTGCATTTTGCGGGAGAGACATCTGATATTCTCTTTACTGAAGGGGATGATATACAATCCTATGTAATGGTAAATGTTAACCGACACATAGCAGAAAAAATCTAAGTGAGTATAACACTAAAGGTGAATCTTTTTCCTCCCTCGCTGCGGGAAAAGGGGGTGTTTAAATTGGACCGTGTAGAACATGAAGAATAAAAGAAAGCACGTGATGCGTTCAGTTCACTTGACCGACGTGAAGTCGATAGATATCGATTTAAACTGGGTACCTTGAAGCCAAGTAAATTTTCTTCTTGACTAAGCCGGTTCCCAGAGCGAATGCAAATGTGTATTAAGTCAGTGAACCGACAGAACTCTGTCCTGTGTCCCTCTGGGAGAGAAAGGGCCCAGTGTCAAGATTTCTGTGAGCCTGACAGAGGTAACCCTTGTCACACAGGTATTGTACCGGGGCATCAAAATGTTGCTATACATCCTATGAAATACACAGCCAGTGTACCGGGGCACCAAAAAGTTTTTATACATCCACCAAGAGAAGCACACTGGTATTGTACTGGGGCAACTAGATGTTGCTATACATCCTATGACATACACAGCCAGTGTACCGGGGCACCAAAAAGTTTGTATACATCCACCAAGAGAGACACCCAGGTATTGTAACGGGGCACCAAAATGTTGGTATACATCCTCTGACATAAACAGGTAGTGTACCGGAACACCAAAATGTTGGTATACATCCTCTGACATAAAAAGGTAGTGTACCGGAGCATCAAAAAGTTGGTATACAACTAATATAGGGCATCCGCCCCGTATCTAACACCCTTTACACAATGAATGGCCGTCGGCTGATAAGTCCCGGTCTCACATAGATATGCCATCATTGGACCAGTTTCTCGGATAGAATCATACAGCTTAGCTCTAGATCAGCTTGTATCCATACTTACATGTCAAGCTCTTGTTTAGTTGTTGAATGAGAGCATTTTAAACAAGACACGTGTAGAGGTTTCTCGAAAATGGAGGATTTGGAAAAATGAGTAGTGATTAAATACTTCCATTGAAAGTCTTAACGTCTAAAGAAATCAAGGAGAAAGTAGACAGTACATGGAAGGACCCTGCTACTTCATATACAATAATTAAAAGGTTGGTTGTATAGTCTAAATTGGGACGTACGAGCACTAGTTATGAGCCTCGCTCTGGACGTCCTGTGGAAGTCACAACTACAGAGATCATTGAAAGACTCTGTCCCTTCATATAAAACAATTAAAAGGTTGGTTGTAGAGTTTAAAATGGAACGTACGAGTACTAGTGATGAGCCTCGCTCTGGACGTCCTGTGGAAGTCAAAACTCCAGAGATCATTGAAAGACTCTGTCCCTTCATATAAAATGATTAAAAGGTAGGCTGTAGAGTTTAAAATGGGACGTACGAGTACTAGTGATGAGCGTCGCTCTGGACGTCCTGTGGGAGTCACAACTCCAGAGATCATTGAAAGACTCTGTCCCTTCATATACAATGATTAAAAGGTTGGTTGTAGAGTTTAAAATGGGACGTACGAGCACTAGTGATGAGCGTCGCTCTGGACGTCCTGTGGAAGTCACAACTCCAGAGATCATTGAAGGACTCTGTCCCTTCATATACAACGATTAAAAGGTGGGTTGTAGAGTTCAAAATGGGACGTAAGAGTACTAGTGATGAGCCTCGTTCTGCACGTCCTGTGGAAGTCACAACTCCAGAGATCATTGAAAGACTCTGTCCCTTCATATACAACGATTAAAAGGTGGGTTGTAGAGTTTAAAATGGGACGTAAGAGCACTAGTGATGAGCCTCGCTCTGGACGTCCTGTGAAAGTTACAACTCCAGAGATTATTGAAACAATTCATCGTATAGTACCGGAAGACCACAAATTAAAGTTGTTTGTGATAGCAGAGGCTGTAAATATATGAAAAGAGAGTGGCAAGTAATATGTTAAGTAATGTTTTTGGTTTTCAGAGGGCATGTGCAAGATGGGTGTCACGTTTTTTTGACACTTCATAAAAATTGGGAAGAAAAACTGTTTCTCTTAAGCATTTGGAGCTCTACCGTAAACATTCCAGGGATTTTTGAGATGCTGATTACCATTAATGAAACTTGGATGCATCACTACACTCCATAGAGTAAATCACAGTCAAATCAATGGATTTGTAGCAGTTGGAACAACTCCAAGAGAGGTAAAGTCTATTAATTTCTTAAGCTAACGAGATTATGGCGAGTGTTTTATGGGATGCACAGGGAATTACTGATACTGAATACTTGAAAAAGGGTGACCAGTACGTAAGTTTAGTACAACGTTTGAGTGATGAGGTGAAAAGAAAGACACCTAATTTAGGGAACAAAAATATGTTTCCTTCACGACAATGCTCCGGCCCATAAATCGGTCATTACCATTGTATGAATTAAAGTTTGTATTGCTTAAACATCTACCCTTTTGCCAGATCTAGTACTCAGTGACAACTACCTGTTCCCCAGTCGCAAATAATGTCTTGGAGGACGAAGATTTCACAGCAACTAGGAGGTCATTGATGCGGTACACAGCTGTTTTGAGGACCATCGCATTGCAGAGATGGTTTAAATAAATTAGAATACGGATATGAGATATGTATTATCCTTTCTGGGATTATGTTGATAAATAAGAAAAAAAAAAAAAAGAAGCTCAAGTTTTAGTAAGATACAAAAGCATTGAAAACAGAAACAGTTGATGTTTGGAATTGGAAAGAACGGTATAGAAGATAGCCATGGAAGATTTATGGAGAGCACAGGAGTCAAATCATATCGGCTTTTGGAAGTGAGAACCAGAGTACAAGACATAGATAGACAGGAGATATGGGAAAGTATAGAAGAAAAGAAAACTTTGAAATTTTATAAGTAATTATAGACAGAATGGTTTAGGGAAACATATAGCTCAATGTGATAAAACAGAAAGAGAAGGCATAGCATGGATGAGAGTAGAAATAGTATTGTCACAGATTGTAGTAATTTACTCTGACTCAGGTAGTAGGTGACGTCACTCCCTCCCCTCCTTGATGACTGGATGAGTGGTTTTTAGGCGAGAGACTCTCTCTCTCTCGGTAACTGTAAGCTCATTGAACAACATGTATCTGTAGGCAGCTCCGCTTTTGCGCAGGTAAACGGCCATTGTAAATTTGTTTTTTGTAGTAAATATTCTTATTAAGTGAATTCCACTTTTAATTAGCTTCACTCTACCTTTTTACCAATGAACCATTATAGAAAAGATCCCATCCTCTCGCTAAAACATGTAGTTCTGCTCTGGGTGTTTGCTCCCGAGTGTTCGACCTGACCACGTGTTTCTTAATTATTCACAAAGTAAGAACAGGTCGTCACATATTGGTGTTAGGCGCCGTGTATAATTTTTTTAAAAGGTTCATTGTGAAAATCCAAATAAAAAAATCTTTCGTGATATGTAGAAATTGTGTATAAAAATGTAAGATCACCTGGAAATTCTGGCCTCATTTTTGCAATTTTTCTTTATAATTTTATCAAGCCCCTTAGTAACCCTGTATAACGTGCTAAAAGGTTCTGTATTTTGATTAATATATAGTAATCTTTTCTTAACTTTCATTGAAGGAGTAATATTTTGTTGTGTAATGTTGGCTCACTCGTAATTACTAACCACCACGTAATATAAATTTCAGAAAATGTGTTGAGTTTTCTTCCTTGTATTCAAGTCATCTACACAATATTATGTAGCTTTTTGTGAGTAAAATAGGTACATAAGATTTTGGAATTTGTGTATTAATGATTACTTCAACGCCATAGTGTGAAACAAGTGAAAGTGTAAGTAGAAAACTTGACGTGTAAATGTTACGTGTATTAATGATTACTTCAGTGTCATAGTGTGAAACAAGTGAAAGTGTAAGTAGAAAACTTGACGTGTAAATGTTACGTGTATTAATGATTACTTCAGTGTCATAGTGTGAAACAAGTGAAAGTGTAAGTAGAAAACATGACGTGTAAATGTTAGGTTTTTAAAGTAATTTATTTGTTTGGTTCCAGTAGGGGGAACCTCTGCTATGCCCCCAACAACTTGAAGGATTCAGTTGTTAGTTCTGGCTTGATTTTAATAATATTTTTTTTTTATATTTTTTAATCCATATAGTAGTTCTACATAAATGTGCCAAAGTGCCAAATAGTAATCTTTCTTCTCATTTAATCAATGTATCCATTGATCTTTGGGGGAACGAGGGAGAGATGTCACAGATTGTGGTAATTTACTCTGACTCAAGTAGTACGTGACGTCACTCCCTCCCCTCCTTGATGACTGGATGATTGGTTTTTAGGCGAAAGACTCACTCTCTCTCTCTCGGTAACTGCGAGCTGATTGAACAACATGTATTTGTAGGCAGCTCCGCTTTTGGGCAGGTAAACGGCCGTTATGACCGCATTTGTAAATCTGTTTGTTGCAGTAAATTATTCTTATTAAATGAATTCCACTTTTAATTAGCTTTACTCTATATTTTTACCCATCCTCTCGCTAAAGCATGTAGTTCTACTTGAGCGTTTGCTCCCGAGTGTTCGACCTGACCACGTGTTTCTTAATTATTCACAAAGTAAGAACAGGTCGTCACATACATCTAAAAGTGTTGAGAAGTAATGAAGTAGGGATATGTGAATTTTGTGGAGATGCAGAGAGCACTGTTCGTTACCTGATAGAATGTAAGGAGTTAACAAGTTGCAGGAGACAAATATAGGATAAGAAATGTGCAAAGAGGTAGTGGCGTAACGTATGTTAACGGGAAATGGTGAAATAAAAATAGATGTATAGGAGATATCTTATATAGGTTAACAGAAATGTGTACTAGGATAAAAGAAGCGAAGGCCAAGAAGAAAGGACACCAATCTGCTCAGGAAAACCGATGGGTTATGGACAGGGGAGCTGAGTCCGTAAGTAAATCTTAAGTCGGCAATTGCATGTATTTGTGTGAATGTACGATGTTAAAGTAATTGAAACTCTAATGGAAACTTTAAAAATAAATATCTAATATTAAGATCCGCGTGCCACAGTATACGCCCGGTTTTTCACTGTCTCTCCATAAGCGATCGACGTACTATATCACGTATTCAGTAGGGATTAACTCCCAATTAACATAATAAAAACGAGGAACGCTAAGCCAGCTACACGACAGGCTGTTAAAAATGTCTGTGACCGAAGAAGGGGTCAGAGGTCGACATTCATCTAACTGACGTAGGAATTCCAGTTGTAGGTTGCCATGGTCACACCTTCCTGGGGCAAATCATTACCCTCATTGGTTGTTCGCAGCAGTTGCGTATGTGACAGTTAACGATAAAACGTATCCTACATCACCTGCTGTTGAACTTATCGGGGAAATAACGAGTTAAAAAGTTTTCTGTAAATGTTTCATCCCCTAAATATGTGGTTCTAATCCAAATAATACACTTAGTTGAAGTGATTAAGGATGCACATGAAACTGTTATATATACACTCATTTGTTTATTTAATTAGAAAACATAAACTTTTTCATTCCAACTAATGAAAAAGGTCACCCACCCAGCGTAAGGAACATGATAAAAATTTTTAATTTAATCAAAATTAGCACTAATAATTTGAATAGCAACACCATTGAACATACGAGGGCTTTCAATAAAGAATTATTACTATTTTTCTGACAACGTACCTTTACTCATCCTCATAATTTTGATGCTTCTCAAAATAGTCTCCTCTGAATGCGATGCAATTGTCCCAGCGTTTCTGCCAGTCTTCAAAGACATGCTGGAAACCATTTTTGAGAGATCCTTCAAAATCATCTCCGCAGCCTTCACCACTGCTTCTGATGATGGATAATGCTTCCCACGAAGGTGTTTCTTCAAGTTAGGGAATAGAAAAGAGTCACATGGTGATAAGTCCGGACTATAGGGAGGGTGAGGGATTCACTTCACGTTGATTTTTGCAAGATATTCAGCAACAACATTGGCAGTATGCGGCCGCGCATTATCATGGTGCAGCATCCAGCCTGTTTTACAAAAATGTGGTCTTTTGCGCCTGATATGGACTTGCAATGTTTAGAGAACATCCCTGTAGTATTGTCCAGTTACTGATGTGTGTGCAGGTACAAAATGCTGGAAAACCAATCCATGAATGTGAAAGAATGACATCACCATATCTTTCCCATCAAAAGTAACCACTTTTGCTTTTTGGGAGGTTGCTGATGAAGGAGATTTCCAAATTGAGCTTTGCTGTTTGCTCTCAGGATCAAAATGATGTAGACGAGTTTCCTCAGCAGTGATTACGTTTGAAAGAAACTCCGGATCGTCCTCTAAGGTCAAGTTTAACTGCATGCGAATGTCCTTTTGTTCGGGAATCAAGAGTCTTGGAACACATCTCGCACAAACACGTCTCATGTGTAATGTTTCTGTCACCAACGTGTGGGTGGCACCCAATGAAATGTTCAGTATTTCAGAAAGCGGTCTTAAAGAAATTTGTCGATCCTCTCTCACAATGGCAGCAGCAGTGTTGATGTTTTCTTCCGTAAGAGCAGTAACTGGAACACCGGGTCCACCTTCCTTTGAAATTGTCACCCCTCTTTGAACATTTTAGCATTATTATTGTTGTTATTGTTATCATTATTGTTGTTTTTGTTTTTGTTATTGTGATTGTTGTTGTTATTATTATCCTTTCGTTATCATTATCCTTATTATCATCATCACTATCACTGTCACTATCACTATCACTATCACTACCACTATCACTATCATTATCACTATCATCATCATCACCACCACCCCCGCCACCACCACCACCACCACCACCACCACCATCATCATCATCATCATCATCATCATCATCATCATCATCATCATCATCATCATCATCATCATCATCATCATCATCATCATCATCATCATCATCATCATCATCATCATCATCATCATCATCATCATCATCATCATCATCATCATCATCATCATCATCATCATCATCATCGTCATCGTCATCATCATCATCATCATCATCATCATCATCATTATTATTATTATTATTATCATCATTATCATCAGTGTAATTTGGGTTGCAAACAATGCAAATTGGATAATTAATATATCAGGTTTTGCACTACATCTATGAATCACCTCTGATTTGAATGGCACTCATGTTTGTTCGGACAGATTACAAATCCGGGCATTAATTCCGAGATACAATGCATATTTCAAAAAAAGAGGGAGTAGTAGTTTGTGAAATGCATATTCCCGAAGGACCAGAACAGATTGCTGCAGCAAAACCGAGTACTCCTGTGGGATTTAGAATCAATAGCCGCGATATTAGCTATAATCAGGAAGGTTTGCGATAATTGGCTACGAATCCCAGTCATTAGGGTTCATCAACTGCCGAGTAAATCCTCCGGTAAAAGCTGATTACAAAATCTGCAAGGCGACAGAGTGCCGGTGTCGTTACCTCAGCTTAGTCTCTGGTATTACCTCATGCTAGCATGGTCAGAAGGGCTTTGTGATACATCTACTACCTCTTATATGGACCTCACTTCCTCTCGATACAGATCAATTTGCCAATTACGCTTTATACCGACAATCAACTTTTTGTCAGTGTTAGGCCTAGCTGTGCATATGAAACTCCATTCTAATTGCATACTCATAAAGAAAAGGCATCATATACTGTACTCAAGTGACTGTCCCTTGTGATTCTTGCACAAAATTAGTACCTAAAACACTTGCAAATTTGGTTTTTACTTTCGTTTCCTCTTCCGGTACTCATAAGTTTCGAAAATAGAAAAGTATTCATTTTTTTCTGTTGAGCAAACACAAACAATGTCATCACATAGACAACCATTTCTAAAACATTTGACTATCACTTAAAGTCTACTGTATTCCCTTGTAACTACAATAAGATAATGTTTATCTTGTAGTAGATAGAGCAACAAGTGTTAGTAGGTGCAGTTTGGACAAGATTGATTGGATGGAAGCATGCAAACACGTGAAAAGAATTGAGGAAGATTTTAAGCACCGAGATCGGTTACTGGAGGAAGCAATTGAAGATATAATTATAAACCTGGGTCTAGAGAGCAGCGATGATGATGACGAAGACTGCAATCGTGATGAATGTTATTTCCAGAATATGGATATTGAAGGAAAAGGACGTAGTGATAAGTGATACAGCTGATAAAGAGAATGGTGACACGGATGCAGGAGATGAAGGACCTGACACAAACATTCCCGGACGTGCTACTTCCGAGAATTTACGTGAAGACATCAGCAGGTGAGTACTGTTTCAATTGTGCGACTGTACATTGCCAGTATCGCATTCCCCTCGCTCCGCGCAGTTCCCTAACCTTCAAGTAGTAAACAGAAACAGTGCTGAACTCCTTCAAGTGCATTCCTATCTTGGCCGACTAGTACATGCGTGACCGATAGAGTCCATATACAGTTGACTTCTCCATCGCCTTATACATTACAATATCCCGTCATACCTTATTCACACAATTCATCATTATCTCAAAAAGCGTACCTTCGTAAGACAACATCCTCTCTCATACCTACGTCATAAATGCAGGGGTACCTCAAGGCAGTGTCCTTGGTGTTCTGCTCTTCCTCACTTACATAAACACCCTTCCAACCTTAAGGGACTGCAACCTCTATTTATTTGCTGATGATACAGCCATCACAGTAGCATCAAAGCGCCATGAAAATGCAGTACAGCGAGCTCAAATCTTCACAAATATGCTACATGTCTGGTTCGCCACATGGCGGTTGAAACTAAACGCCACCAAATCCCAAGCTGTAACCTTCACTGGAAGACCCCTCCAAGACGTTCCAAATCTGCATTTAGCAGGAGCAGACATTCCTTGGTCCACGCATGCCAACTACCTAGTTGTAGTTTTGGACATACATCTAACATGAAGGAGCATATAACCACCGTGGCAAATAGAATAAACAGAAGGATGGCCATACTCTATCCCCTATACAACAAAAAGTCTACTATGACGCTTAGCAGCAAACTTTTGCCATATAAGCAGGTACTCAGACCTGCAATCACTTACGCCTGCCAAGTCTGGGGTGCAGCGGCCAAATCCCATCTCTCCAAACTTCAGATTCTTCAAAATCGTTACCTTCGGTCAGCAGTCGCTGCCGATTGGTACATCCCAAATGACAATATCCACTCTGATCTATCCTTCCCAAAACTTTTGGACTACATCTTACATCTATCCCACGCCTTCTATACCAAATTACCTTCTAGTTTCAACAATCCTCTCCGTGCCCTGGGGGAATACGATCTTGACCCTGGTGAGAGATATAAACATCGCAGTCTTGTACTTGGACCTCAATAACATCAAGTCCCTTTCCCATAAATAAATTTTCCTTACTCTTTATACTAATCCCAACTTTATCGCCACCATCTAACCACTATCCCTTATAAAATACCCACCACCATGCCAGTAAGGGACCTAGTCCCGGTATGGCACGAGTCGAAGGTACCCTCCTCCACGAAGGCGGACAACCCTTCAAAGACCCCACGGCGTGTCTCTCATATGCAGTATACCTATGGAAAAAGCACACGCCTCCGGCCTTTATTCATCATAATATCTTAGATATATAGTAACTCAAAGTCCTTAGAGACATCTTTCAGAAAATCAAACATACACTAAAATAGTAGACTAGAATGTAGGGATATCTTTTAAATCCTTCTTTGAAACACACCAACTTTTCGTCTTTGTATGTGCACAAACTGAGACTGGAACTAGATCGTGGATTGTTTACTATGCGCGATGATCTACAGTGTCTCTACGATCAAGTTTATATTAATTGATCTAAAGGTAAATGGTCTGAAGACAATGATGGTGCAGAGTCCTGGTAAACTTCATCCAATTCGGTTTGGACCTGTGTGGCAGTCCAGAAATTCAAATGAAAATGTTTTAAAACGACACGAAACTCTATCTTTTCCATTTTCAATCGCAACTACCACAGTTGAGATGGCTGTCAGTATGAACTGTGTATTGTAGCTTACCACCCACATCCCTTCATGGAAATTTGCCAGACTTATTAGCGATCCTCGTTTTTTCGTTAAGCAGAAGGCTACAAAGGTACAACGTCGCCAGTTTGACCTATGAGTGTACCTTCCGATTGCTGGTATCACTCAGGCAATATCCATTCAGTCCTCGTACCGCAAAAATACTCCATTAATGAGATGTAGTAGCGAGGTTTGTGTAGGATTTCAGTCTGTTAATGATGACTCCAACGACGAACAAAAAGTTGTCGTACAGGTTCCAGACGAGCGCTGTTACTTTACAAACAGCAATGTGTCGCATTTGTTTTTTTATATCCTGCCTCAACAACCTTTGTCGAATACTCGCTCGTCATTATGGAAACTGAAGTCGTAATTAGGAAAGTTTTGTTAAAGACTACCTTGCTTTGACACGAAGGTGTAATTTCTCGATAAGACTTGTACATAGAGATGTTATTTCAGATTTATATTGCGTGCCAATTACCTGCACAAAGAAGTTAATTTTCACTAAGGCATATCGAACTATATTTTGAAACAAAACGTCCTACACCACATTTACTGGCAACTAGCAATTAATTTATAAATTAGATTAGATTGATTTGCGTTCAGTGGCTTCACTTATAACTACAAAGGACTGTGACAGTAAACACGTCCAGAAGTACATATATGTCCTTCAAAATTTAACATAAGAAACACGTTATACCAGGTGAGTCAGCTGCCCCTTATTCTCGAGTTTTATGTAATCCGCATTTTACACTTCAACATGAAAACATCGACCCCATTACTAGGTTCTACCCGCGTATTTAACATGGATGTTAAGCACTAAATGAAATTAGTACTAATATAGATGTTATCACATCGCCTGTCATATATTCGTAATTAGACAGTTGACGTTCGTACGTCTGCAAATGTTCACTGGAACAAGCGAATACTAAATGTTAGACGGCATGTTTATCTCACACGTTACTAGGTAACTGTGTTAGAACTGAATTACTTTGCCATGTATACTCTAATAAAAGGTTTGTAAAATCGCCTGGTAACAGGAATTCACTCTCACTAAAGGAGTCACTTGTTTTTAAGGTATACTATACCGAGCAGTAAGTTTTGTCCCTTAAACCGATATTCCTCTGAATTTTGCACATTCCTCTCTTTAAGAACGTCAAGCAATACAGTTTAGTAAGCGCAAAATTGGGCTAAGGCTGACATTCCGTTTTATGGGTGGCCTAACTTCCAAAAAAGTAAGGCACGGCTGACTGACCTGGTATGCATATAATATTTGACGTACAATACGAAGTTTTAGAAATTAATTGTTCTTTTACAACCACCGTGTATAGGCTAAAGTATGGAAAGATAGAGTCAGACGGAAAAATTCAATGCCATAGCCGGGATATGAACCGCGGATCTTCTGGTCTCCGTCCAGCAGCTCTAACCCTTGAGCTACTGTGGCCAACTGCCGACATGACATTTAATTCTCCAACTGACTCGTTTTTGAAGGCTACAGTATGGAAAGATAGAATCAGACTGAAGAATTCCATGCCATAGCCGGAATATGAACAACGGATCTTCTGGTTGCCGTCCAGCAGCTCTAACCCTTGAGCTCCTATGGCCAACGTGCCGACATAGCATATCATTCTCCAACGGACTCGTGTTTTGTAGGCTAAACTATGGAAAGATACAGTCAGACTGAAATGTTGAATGCCATAGCCGGGATTTGAACCACGGATCTTTTGGTTGCTCTCCAGCAGCTCTACCCATTGAGCTACTATGGCCAACGTGCCGACATGATATTAAATTCTCCAACTGACTCGTGTTTTGTAGGTTAAAGTATGGAAAGATAGAATCAGACTGAAGAATTCCATGCCATAGCTGGGATTTGAACCACAGTTCTTCTGGTTGCCATTCAGCCACTCTAACCACTGAGCTACTTTGACCAACTTGCTGACATGATATTAAATTCTCCAACTGGCACGTGTTTAGTAGGTTAAGTTATGGTAAGATAAAATCAGACTGAAGAATTCCATGCCATAGCCGAGATATGAACCACGGATCTTCTGGTTGCCGTTCAGCAGCTCTAACCCTTGAGCTACAATGGCCAACGCGCCGACATGACATTAAATTCTCCAACTGGCTCGTGTTTAATAGGCTAAAGTATAGTAAGATAGAATCAGATTGAAGAATTCCATGCCATAGCCGGGATATGAACCACGGATCTTCTGGTTGCCGTCCAGCAGCTCTAACCACTGAGCTACTACGTCAAACGTGCAGAAATGATATTAAATTATCCAATTGACTCGTGTTTGAAGGCTAAAGTATGGAAAGATAGAGTCAAACTATAAATTCAATGCCATACCCGGGATTTGAACCACGGATCTTCTGGTTGCCGTCCAGCAGCTCTAACCATTGAGCTACTATGTCCAACGTGCCGACATGACATCAAATTCTCCAACTGACTCGTGTGTGAGGGCCAAAGTATGCAAAGATAGAGTCAGACTGTACAATTCAATATAGGGGAGGGATTGCCCTCCCCTCAAATTAAATATGATTTTGAGTAGTGTGAATGGTATACCTTTCTGGGGGAGGGGCTTGGCCCCGCCCCCTGGTGTTTAAAGTGAATTAAGAAGTCTATTTGTTGTTTAGTTTGGGGAGGGATTTTCCCTCCCCGGAGTAAGATGACGAGAGAAGTGTTGTAAGTGATAATGTGGTGTAGTAATGGATGAGTAAAGTTTTTGGATGGTTGCTTAGTAGTGAAGCATATTGGTGAATTGATTTATGGATTATTTTTATGGATAATTTAAGTGAAAGGTGAAGGAGGATTTGATTGGATTATTTTAAGAAGTGGATATTAAGAAAAAAAATGGATTTGATGATTTGATTTGATAAATTATTTAGTTATGTTATTTAACATTAAATTGGTTTAAATTGGGGATAGTTAAATTTGGAGATAGTGTGTTTCGAGAAATTATAGAATAAATTTATTTATATAATTTTGTTAAATATTTAGGAGATTTAATAGTTGAAATGTGTTTTATTATAATGTTAAATTCATATTTTTGTGTTAATGTAAATATATTAAATTGTAAATAAATTAAATTGAATTGTTTGGTTTGGTTTTTGAAGTTGTTTATTATAATGGTTTAATTTTGAATTAATATAAAAGTTTTTTGAATGTATGATTATTGTTTGTTTAATATTTTTGACTTGTATTGGAATTTTTTAAGGTTATTACTATAGATGAATTTTTTAATTGTTAAGATTTGAAATATATATTTTTAATTTGATGTAAAGTAGATTTGAAAAAAAGGTATTAATTTGTATAGAAGTATGAATAATAATTGTATTTATGTTTATTTATATAAATTGCTATGATGTACTTTAATTTGCTAAAGAATTTGTAGTAGTTTTAAATTTGTAAATTTTGTGGTTTTTGTAATGTAAATTCTATGAATTATTTTTATATAAGTTTCTAGTAAAATTTTTTGAAAATCTTTTGTAAAAAGCTTTTATTAGTTGAAAAGGTAAATTGATAACTTTTAAATGTGCTGCTTACCAGTACATTAAGTATCGGTTTCCGGTATTGTAGTTTATTTGTAATTGGTTGCCAGTTATTTGTATACCGGATTCCAGTATTTTTTTATTAATTAAATTGTAAATTTTTAAATTGGCAGTTTTGTATTTGTTTTAATTTTGTTTTAATTTGTTTTTTTTTCTTTTATTATCTGAAATACAATTGTTTAAATTGTATTTTATGTATTTATTTGGTAGTTAATAAATTAGAATTTGGAAATCATGTCCCGGTATAAGAAATCAGGTACCGGGATTAGATTTTCAGATTTTATTTATTTATTTTTGTACAATTCAATGTCATAGCCGAGATTTGAACCACATATCTTCTAGTCTCCGTCCAGCAGCTCTAACCCTTGAGCTACTATGGCCAACGTGCCGACATGACCTTAAATTCTCCAAATGACTCGTGTTTTGTAGGCTAAAGTATGGAAAAATAGAGTCAGACTGAAAAATTCAATGCCATAGCCGGACGGCATCCAGAAGATCCGTGGTTCAAATCACGGCTAGGGCATTGTATTTTTCAGTCTGACTCTATGTTTCCAATTCGTAGTTTTGTCTACCAAAGGGTGAGTAGAAACAGCAGCAGGTGCGTACAGAAGCGAGCCGTGAATAATCTCTTTTGTGGACCTCGTTTGGTTTGTAACGATAAGCGTTATCGGTGTATAATAAAGGCGAGTAAAGAAAATAGAGACTTAATACTTCTTGTTTAAACAGTAAAACTTGACGATTTGCCATTAAAGGCACAGCGTGCCGCGATAAGGCGAATGGGTTACCACACAACTGATTCCGACGTTTTATAACCTCTTTGGAGCCTTACTAACCACAAGATTCTCCAACGTCAAAAAATTCTTCATATCCCCTTCAAAAACTGCCTTCACATGGGTTTTCTTACTCACTCTTGTAGGAGGTATTCTTAGGAATGCTACAAATGCTTACAAATTACTGTATCTTCTTTTGTTATTTGAGGCAGACTTTCAAATGATATTATTAAAACACAAGAACGGCGAAATCGATCAGCCCAATTGTGGTTTTGGAACTTTTGTATAAGTCCAAGGAATGTTTAAAAGACCAGAAAAAGTAACCTGAAGTAATAATGTACCGGGTTATTAACGAAATATAAAAGTACACACGGTAACATTTAGCAACCCATACACCTTTTATTTTCGACAAACAAAAGCATTACAAGTTAGGAAGACGTTCCATTCCTTGCCAAATCAACAAAGATATTCCACTAACGTTTATCGTTTGTTATCAAGACTGAATTCTTTATGCAGGACCATGATATACCTTTCGAAGGTTAGACAAAATATTAACTTTCGAAGGCTGAAAGTAGATTTTAAGTCAGGTCGTAGTCCTGCTAGCAGAGGTCAGTTCATTCTAGCAGATACTGAAGACAGATTACAAATAGCGTTGTACAAACTCGACAAAAAAAACGTCAGAGTATAATTTTATCATTTCAGCAGAGAAAACGAAAGTGATGGCTTTTATTGGTAAATACCCAACACGGTCCAAAATGCTCCACAAAAACAAAATACTAGAACAAGTTCAACATTTTAATTACTTAGGATGCGATATTTCCTATGAATGAGACAGAGATTTAAAACAAAAGATAGATAAATTTCAAAACATATGAGACACTATAAAAGTAACATTGAAAAACAAAAGAAGAGATACCATATTAAAGTTTTATAAAACTATGGCAGTGCCTGTTATATCTTATGCAGCCGAGACATGGACCTTCAACAGAACTGATAAAAGAATAATTGAAATGGCTGAAATGAAATTCTTGAGGTACGTAGCTGGCTGTAGTAAAAAAGATGACACTAAAAGTGAAACAATAAGAGAACAACTAAAAATATTTACTTTAAATGACAAACTCATGGAGTACCAACTGAAATGGCAAGCTCCCGCGGCGGGAGGAAGTCACCTTGGCTCGGTTGCGCATTGAATATTGTTATTTTAGCCATAGCTTTTTATTAAATATGGCCCCGGCTCCAGGCTGCTCGCTGTGCGGTGCTGAACTCACGGTCCGTCACTTGATTTTAGATTGTTTTAGCTTGGCACGTCTACGCAGGTCTCTCCAGCTGCCGGCCAGCTTGGCGGAGGTCCTCGCGGATGACGAGACTGCGGTGCGCAAAGTTTTAGCGTTTTTTTTAGCTGTAGGTTTTAGAATTTAGACCCAAATACTTTGGACATTTTAGGCATTTTAACATTTTGCTGGTTTTGCTGGTTTTATGGTTTTAAGTTCTATTTTAGTTTTTGCCTCCACGTTATGCTTGTGCTTTTATCTTGGCATGTAATATTTTAGTGTTTTAAACCTTTATCTAGTTTTTTTAACACACTTGTCTTTTTAAGGGCGCTGATGACACCGTAGTTGAGCACCCTTAAACCATAATCATCATCATTGAAATGGCAACACCATTTCTCTCGAATGCCAGAATAAAGACTCACCAAACGGGCCTTGCAGTATAAACCAAATAGTATTAGAGATGTTGGAAGACCACGGAGACGCTGGTAGGATCCCTTCTCAGCCGAAACAGGCCTATATGGCCTATCTTGAAGGTTGATGATGATTAACTTGTGAACACACTATAGGACTATATATATTTGACAACAATCAATTCGATTATCACCGGTGATGATTCATGGCTGCATCATTATAATCCTGAAGCAAAACAAGCCGGCACAGTGTGGAAATCGCCAGGTTCTCCAACACCAAAAAAGGCAAAAGCTATTTCATCTGCGGGGAAAGTGATTGTGATCACATTTTTTGACTGTAATAGAATGATTTACCAGCAAACACCTCCCCCTTTCACTACCGTTACAGCAGCATACTACACGTCAGTATTGGCTACAGTGAGAAAGGACATTGCAAAGAAACGGCAGAGCTTTCTCGGACTGGGGGGGCAACTTCATCATCACAATGCACGGCCTCACGTCGTAAATCAAGTCATCCAGTGTCTGTCTCGATTCACATTCCTGTGTACCACATCCACCTTATAGCCCCGATCTTGCACCTTATGACAATTTTTTTATTCCCATCACTAAAGACAAAGCTTAGGGGTATTCGATTTGGAAACTCTGAAGCAGTGCTCAAGAAAAGTGATGCGATTCTCGAGGACCTGACAAAGAATGGTCTGCAGCATGTGTTCAAATACTTCAGAGGCACTATAAAAGGTGCATTGAATTAGGAGGGGACTAATTTTAAAAATATCATGTAATAATTGAACTGAAGCAGTACACATCTGTGAAAAAAATCAGTATTCATCTTTTTTGTTAAGCTTCACCCACAATTGCAGAATAAATAACTAACCCAAATTTGTCTTATTTATTGTCTTATCGATATAGAATGATCACAACTGATTTCTGACAAACTACCTTTACTCGTCCTCATAATTTTGATGGTGTTTATCAAAACAGTATCCCTTGAATGCGATACACTTGTCCCAGTGTTTCTGCCAGTCTTCAAAGACATCCTGCACACTATTGCCCCCGCAGCCTTTGCCACTGCTTCTGATAATGGATAATGCCTCCCATGAAGGCGTTTCTTCAAGTTAGGGAATAGAAAAACTACACATGGGAGTAGTTGTCCTCCGGACAATAGGGTGGATTAGGGATACATTTCATGTTGATCTTTGCAAGATATTCAGCAACAACATTGGCAATATGCGGCCACGCATTATCGTGATGCAGCATCCAGCCTGCTTCACGGAAATGTCGACTTTTCCATTTGATATGAACTTGCAATGTTTTCAGGACATCCCTGTAGTATTGCCCAGGTACTGGTGTGTGTGCAGGTACAACATGCTGATAAACCATTCCATGAATATCAAATAATGAGATGGGTATAGCTTTCCCGGCAGAAGCAACAACTTTTGCTTTTTTGGGGGTTGGTGATGAAGCAGATTTCCACACTGAGCTTTGCTGTTTGCTCTCAGGATCAAAATGATGTAGCCCCCTTTCATCAGCAGTGATTACGTTTGAAATAAACTCCGGATCTTCCTCTAACATCAACTTTAAGTACATGCAGACCTGCATGCGAATGTCCTTTTTTTCGGGAATCAACAGTCTTGGAAACCATCGTGCACAAACACGTCTCATGTGTAATGCTTCTGTCACCAACGTGTGGGTGGCTCCCAATGAAATTTTCAGGATTTCAGAAAGTGATCTTAAGGTAATTTGTCGATCTTCTCTCATAATGGCAGCAGCAGTGTTTATGCTTTCTTCCGTAAGAGCTGGAGCACTAGGTGCACCTTCCTTTGAAACTGATTGTCTCCCTGTTGAAACATTTTAATCTACCTTCGAGCTGTGCTGTAGGGAAGAACAGACTCTTCGTGGGCCACCTGTAACATTGTATAGGCCTCAACTGAATATTTGTTGAGATGAAAGCAGAATTTCAAAGCCGCATATTGTTTCTCGCGTTTTACTCGCATTGCAGCGGTAAGCGATACTGAACATGTCTGAATTTGCCTGGTTCTCACAGGCGGGAACCAGGAGTACAAAGAATGAAACTACTACGGCGTGTTTGTTTCACATTAAGCTAACAGAATATAATTGGTTTGCATTTTAGGGGCAAAATTATGACCGTAAAAAATTAGGATCATTCTTAATCGCACAGCTCTCGTATATAGAAACGTTCAGACAACTTTTAAAGGGGTTACTAAGTTCATCAGATAGTATCGAAATAGATTAAGAAACAAGTTTTCTAGTCATTTTCTTCTGAACGGGTAGAGAAGGTAAGTTAAGTTTTATTTGCAGATGGCTGTACCTGTAAATGACATTGGTTTATTATCACTAACAAAGTAATTGACAGATAAGACATCTCGCTTTTCTCGACGTAATATCGTTAAAATGTTTTTGTTTGATCGCAATTCCCCTGTCAAATGCTTTTACTGTGTTTATTGTGGGTTGAAGTCGCAGAGGATTACGGTTAGAAAACAAACATTAGATAATTAACCCCAACAGATAATTAAGCTTTAAATATTGACAGAGTTGCTTGCTTTAAATCCCGCAACATTCAGTGCTACCACAGGTAAATAAATGAAAGTCAATCGTTATTAGCGAATCTGTTAATTACTATTATTTATTATTGTTTTTGTAACAAGTCTGTGCGATTAACTGTAGTAGGGGATCCGTGCGAATTATTCGCTTTGACAAATGTCTAAAACAGTGATACAATCTCCTGGGGAGCATAAAGGGGTAAAAACCTAAAGTAACAAAGGAACACGTATATGAGTGAGAAGAGTTTCCGACCTCAACATGAAGACGGCAGCAATCCTAACTAAAAACTGTTTAATTCCGTTGCTCATCTGTTAACAGTTACTCACCAAAGTTTCAGCCATTTGGACCCTCAGTTGTTATGTAACAGCCGTTTGAGTGAGTTGATGTGAGTGTTATTATGAAAATGGACTAAATCGAGTATCCAGCTGTCGTTAAATATTTGTTTTTGAAAAGCAATACGCGTACACAAACCAAAGACGAGTTGGATTCTGTGTATAGGGACTCTGCACCATTATTTACCACAATGAAAATTTGGGCAGCTGAATTTAAATGTTTCTGTAAGAGCTTGGGAGGCGATGAACGTTCGGGACGTCCAAAAACGGCAGCCACCGACGAAAATATCGCCAAAGTTCACCAAATGGTACTAGACGACCGCCGAATTAAAGCGAGAGAAATAGCAGAGGCTGCGGACATGTCAAAAGAATGTCTTTGTCACATATTAAACCAGCATTTAGACATGAGAAAGCTGTTCGCAAGTTATGTGTCGCGCTTGCTCAAGTGTTCGAGTGAACATTTCCAACGCTTTGTTGGCGCTGTTTAGGCTCAATAAAACCGAGTTTTGGTGCAGATTAATTTATGTAGATGAAACTTGGATACACCATTATACGCCCGAAACAAATATTCAGTTCCAACAGTGAACTGCAAAGGGAGAACCGGCTCCAAAAAAGGCAAAAACTATTTCTTTGGGGTGGGCAAGTGATGACAACTCTTTTTGGGATAGTCACTGAGTTATTAATCGAATATCTTCAAAAAAGAGAAGACATTACAGGAACATATTACGCCTCATTGCTTGATAAGCTGCAGGCGCAACTTGCGGAAAAACGGACACATTTGCAGAAACAGAAAAACCTGTGTCTCCAAGACAACGCACCGTCCTACAACTCAGCGGTTGCTATGGCGAGAATCCACGAATTATGGTTGGAACGTCTTGACTCACCAGATTTAGCCCCAAACGGCTTCTTTTTGCCCCCATCTGACAATTCCGCTCGGAGGACGGAGATTTTCGTCAAATGAAGAGAAAATCACCCTCGTAAACAACTATTTTGCAGAGAAAATCGCCGAGTACTATTAGGACGGGTTACAGAGATGGGTGCATCGCTGGGAGAAGTGTGTAGAGTTACAAGGAGACTATGTTGAAAAACGCCGAGAACTATTTGGACGGGTTACAGAGATGGGAGCATCGCTGGGAGAAATGTGTAGAGTTATAAGCAGACTATGCTGAAAAACGTCGAGTACTATTAGGACGAGTTACAGAGACGGGAAAATCGCTGGGAGAAGTGTGTAGAGTTACAAGAAGACTTTGTTGAAAAACGCCGAGTACTATTTGGACGTCTTACAGAGATGGGAACATCGCTGGGAAAATTGTGTAGAGTTACAAGGAGACTATGTTGAAAAACGTCGAGTACTATTTGGACGTGTTACAGAGATGGGAGCATCGCTGGGAGAAGTGTGCAGAGTTACAAGGAGACTATGTTGAAAAACGTCGAGTACTATTTGGAAGGGTTACTGAGATGGGAGCATCGCTGGGAGAAGTGTGTAGAGTTACAAGGAGACTATGTTGAAAAACGCCGAGTACTATTTGGACGGGTTACAGAGATGGGAGCATCGCTGGGAGAAGTGTGTAGAGTTACAAGGAGACTATGTTGAGAAACGCCGAGTAATATTTTGACGGGTTACAGAGATGGGAGCATCGCTGGGAGAAGTGTGTAGAGTTACAAGGAGACTATGAAAAATATCCCTGAAAAATTATTTTTATATTTATTGGGTCGGAAACTTTTCAGACCACCCTCGTACACATATGTTTTTGTAGTTATGTTACAGTTTTACATATTACATTTCGCAATTGCATTACCTTAAGTTAGCATACTGATGATTTAACTTCTATCTCTGTAGTGTTCGAAAGGCTCTCAAAATTTTACCTATAGGTGCAAACTTTGTTTCCTATCACAGAAAATTAATTCTTTACATTCAACAAGCTTTAGAACTCTATTCTCTGAGGTGGAGGCCTTACACCAAGAAAGTCGCGGCCTTGCACCAGCCAGTACGACGACATGATCCAGCGGGTGCAAAACGATAACTTGGATGATCGCCGAATGAGCGTTGGAGACATCGCCTTCAAAATTGGCATTTCCATGGAATCTATGCACACAAACCTACATGAATATCTTGGTTTGGTGTCACACGATGTTCTGTCTTCATTGAACTGTCACACACAGGAACGTACATTATACACATCCATGGTACCACCCGCACATGCTTCACTCAACTGTCTTGGTTTGTTGTCACACGATGCTCTGTCTTCATTGAACTGTCGCACCCAGGAACGTACATTATACACATCCATGGTACCACCCCCACATGCTTCACTCAACTGTCTTGGTTTGTTGTCACACGATGCTCTGTCTTCATTGAACTGTCGCACCCAGGAACGTACATTATACACATCCATAGTACCACCCCCACATGCTTCACTCAACTGTCCTGGTTTGTTGTCACACGATGTTCTGTCTTCATTGAGCTGTCGCACCCAGGAACGTACATTATACACATGGATATGGTACCACCCCCACATGCTTCACTCAACTGTCTTGGTTTGTTGTCACACGATGCTCTGTCTTCATTGAACTGTCACACCCAGGAACGTACATTAGACATATCCATGGTACCATCACCACGTGCCACACTCAAATGTCTTGGTTTGTTGTTACACGATGTGCTGTCTTCTTTGAACTGCCACACCCAGGAACGCACATTAGACACATCCATGGTACCATCACCACATGCGTCACTTATCTGTCTTGGTTTTTTGTCACACGATATTCTGTCTTCATTGAACTGTCACACCCAGGAACGTACATTAGACACATCCATGGTACCATCACCACATGCTACACTTAACTGTCTTGGTTTATTGTCACAGGAAGTTCTGTCTTCATTGAACTCTCGTACCCAGGAACGCAAGTTAGAGACATCCATGGTATTATCACCACATGTCCCACTTAACTGGCTTGGTTTGTAGTCACACGATGTTCTGCCTTCAGTGAACTGTCGCACCCAGGAACGTACATTAGACACATCCATGCTACCATCACCACATACCTCACTCAACTGTCTTGGTTTGTTGTCACACGATGTTCTGTCTTCATTGAACTGTCACAACCAAGAACGTACATTAGACACATCCATGCTACCATCACCACATACCTCACTCAACTGTCTTGGTTTGTTGTCACACGATGTTCTGTCTTCATTGAATTGTCGCACCCAGGAACGTACATTAGACACATCCATGCTACCATCACCACATACCTCACTCAACTGTCTTGGTTTGTTGTCACACGATGTTCTGCCTTCATTGAACTGTCGCACCCAGGAACGTACATTAGACACATCCATGGTACCATAACCACATACCTCACTCAACTGTCTTGGTTTGTTCTGTCTTCATTGATTTATCACACCCAGGAACGTACATTAGAGACATCCATGGTACCATCACCACATGCCTCACTCAACTGTCTTGGTTTTTTCTGTCTTCATTGAACTATCACACCCAGGAACGTACATTAAACACATCCATGGTACCATCACCACATGCCACACTTAACTGTCTTGGTTTGTTGTCACACGATGTTCTGTCTTCATTGAACTGTCACACCCAGGAACGTACATTAGACACATCCATGGTACCATCACCACATGCCACACTTAACTGTCTTGGTTTGTTGTCACACGATGTTCTGCCTTCATTGAACTGTCACACCCAGGAACGTACATTAGACACATCCATGGTACCATAACCACATGCCTCACTCAACTGTCTTGGTTTGTTCTGTCTTCATTGAATTATCACACCCAGGAACGTACATTAGACACATCCATGGTACCATCACCACATGCCTCACTCAACTGTCTTGGTTTGTTCTGTCTTCATTGAACTATCACACCCAGGAACGTACATTAGACACATCCATGGTACCATCACCACATGCCACACTTAACTGTCTTGGTTTGTTGTCACACGATGTTCTGTCTTCATTGAACTGTCGCACCAAGGAACGTACATTAGACACATCTATGGTACCATCACCACATGCCTCACTCAACTGTCTTGGTTTGTTCTGTCTTCATTGAACTATCACACCCAGGAACGTACATTAGACGCATCCATGGTACCATCACCACATGCCTCACTTAACTGTCTTGGTTTGTCACAGATTGTTCTGCTTCATTGAGCTGTCGCACCCAGGTACGCACATTAGACACTTCCATGGTACCATCACCACATACCTCACTCAAACGGCGATGAATTTCAATAGGTGTCATACCACGAAAATGAAGGAAACGAATAATTACACGCCGATCTTGCAATGAAAACGTCGCCATTTTAAGTATCGGCAACAGTCCCATCTCTCGTCACCCATTCAAAGATTCCGCCTGTCCCGTAATTCCTATTTGGTCCCAGTTCTGAAAAAAATAGGACGTGGTATAACTTTACCGAACCTCATAGTTTCTAGTGCCGGAATAAAGAGCTCCAAGTAGTTTTTAGGAGCTTTACGCCTTAGTTAGCCCACCTACCTGTGACCCTGTACGCGCCCACGGTTTCCTTACATCATCCATTCCTCCTGTAGGGTTTTAACTACAAAAGATCTTAGATTATGATGAGCGAAGTTTCACTCTCCACTGTCTACGCTTTAAACTTTTCCTGTATCTGCTTCTGTTAAATAGTACAGAAAATTTTAGCGGTATTTAGAGACACAAATTTCTGTGAGAATAATCATAAAGCAACACAAATTTTTTCGCCCTTTGTGACGTGCAGCTGATGAATATTTAAAAAATGCAAATATGACGTAGTTTATTGTATGTCATCAGAGGCACGTGATTTTTTATCGTTAGCCGTCGTGGATAATTACAGGAGGCCTTGAGTTACATAACCGGGTTAATGGATACAACAGGTTCTTCTAATAAGGAGCTTGGCGCGTTACCGGTTTGATGTACAAAAGCAGTCCCATTGAACCTGATGACAGTGATTTATTCCCGACTCTCCGGTAATTGGAGGTGAACGGCTTGACGGATTAAAAAACAAAACAAATAACACAAACATTGTGACTAGGAAAAATTAACAGATGTTTTCTACCAAACACTGCGCATAGCTGCCGTAATTCATTTATCGCTTGCAAGGTGGCGTTGCATAACCTTTTGTAACAAGTGTAATGCAACAAGAGAAGGTCAGGATATACAGGTAGCTCCGATACTCACTGCACAGCTAAAATACATAATGGAATTTTTGTCCGGTCCATTTAATTTCTTTGGAAAGCACATTTTCCTAATGCGATTATGAAGTACAGAGTGTAAAGTCTGTCTAGTCAACGCGAATGCAGTTCCGACACAAAGGAGACTGACCCTATCGCCCACTAATGACCGTCATAAATCTATCTACACACTTCAGAAATGGAACACTGTCTTTGAGGACCAATAGCAACCCTGATTTTCTGGAAATAACAGTCCATGTTTACTCCAAGTGGAGTCTCAGTTGCCAAAGTCCCAACTTCCAGTTGATCTGTTTCATTATATGCAGAAATTCGTTGTCCCCACGTAATATTACCGCAGGTGTCCCACAGGGTTCTATCTTAGCCCCGACTCTATTTAATATATTCATTTCTGATATTCCTGACTTAGCTCCGACTTCTTTAGCTCTTTACGCTGATGACTCAGTACTGTATTATTCTCATGTTAATCTCCAGCACGCACAACAAGTAGTACAGCTCTCTTTAGATCGCCTAACTCATTGGTTCAGCAGTTGGCGGATCTCATTGAACCCTCAGAAAACCGAAGCTAAAATCTTCACTTTTCGCCGATATACTCCGCTTACTCCGTTGTGGCTCTACAGGAACAATGTCCCTTGGTTCCCCACTACAACTCCCGTTAAATACCTTGGAGTGCTTTTGGACTCTCGACTGACCTGGCATGCTCATATCGATCGTCTTATATCACAGGCCTCCGGGCGACTTTCAAAACTCACACCTCTGTTGCATCGCCGTTCCTGCCTCGGTCTACACTCTTCATTGTTACTCTACAAATCACTCGTTCGTCCGCTTATTACATATGCCTGCCAAGTGTGGGGGGTCGCACACACGTGTCATCTGCGTCGTCTTCAGGTCATACAGAATCGCTTCATGCGCATCGCTACCAACGCTCCATGGTTCATCCGTAATCAGCAGCTACATCACGAACTAGGACTGTTACCTCTTCACGACTACATTCGCAGGATCGCTCGTGGTTTTTTTTCCACGCTGCAAGAAGTACTAGGAGCTGTGCATTATAACATCGGCGTCCGCACGCGCCAGCCCTCACGCTTGAAGAGGAGACTACCACAGGACCTGCTTCTAAGTGATACATCTGATTCGAGTGATTCTAGTGCTTGATGTCTGTCTTACATCTTCAATATTGATATAATTTCTCAGAGAGTATTACTGGAGTTCTAACTTAATGTAGTTAGGGGGCGGCCTGTTAGCCTAACCCTGAGTGTTATTGTTCTTATTGTACTGCTACCTTCTTTTCACTCTGATCTGTAAAGCATTGTTCTGCTGATCGATCAATAAAAATATTAGAAAAAAAAATCGTTGTTTGTCACGATGTGGAGACCGTGGGAGGGAAATGCAGAGATAAATGCAAATGAAGTAACAGGTAAGTTTCAGTGATGTGAAAATAATCAAACTGAAGAGAATAGTGTGAATAAATTGGAAAGCGTTGCTGGGCCGAGTTATGTTACTGGAAAAGCCTTAAAGAACAAAGTTATAACGGAAACTGTTTCTAAGCAAATTCAAGCGCTTGTTTTGAACATATATATGTGTGTGTGCTGAAAAATAATTCTGGTAGATAAGATATATAGATAATTTATTCATCTTGTAAATCATACATTGTACATGAGTACTATGATATAATGTCACAGATTGTATTAATTTACTCTGTTGACTCAAGTATTAGGTGACGTCACTCCCTCCCCTCCTTTATCACTAGATGAATAATCTTTAAGAGAGAGACTGTCTCTATAGAATGGCCCACTGATGGGTTAGGATGATTTTGTGGGCAGCTCCGCTTCTGGGCAGGTAAACGGCCGTTATGGCCGCCTTTGTAAATCTGTTTGATGTAGTAAATATTCTTATTAAGTGAATTCAACTTTTAATTAGCTTTACCCTGCCTTTTTACCAATGAATCATTATAGAAAAGATCCCATCTTCTCGCTAAAGCATGTAGTTCTGCGCTGAGTGTTTGCTCCCGAGTGTTCGACCTGACCACGTGATTCTTAATTATTCACAAAGTAAGAACAGGTCCTCACAATAAGACACGTCAGACTGTGAATTTACAGTGCAACTAACTATACTTGTAAATTAACAAGTCACATACAATAAGGACAAGTCAGTGTTTGTACAAAATAATGTTTTGTAAAAACATCTCAAGAATTTTATAATATACACCATTAATTCAGAAATGTAACAATATTATAAACTTTCCATAAATTGACTAACAGAATAAAAACAGTGGTCTAGCAACTATGCCAAAACTGACTTCTTAAATTCTGAAAAATTGCAAGTGGTTTATTGGCTATAGGCAGTTTATTACACTGTTTTGATGAGCTCTTGTGTTACTTCTATTCAAATGAATACCCATTCTCTGTCTAGTATTATGATTATGAAATGTGTCATTAAAGGTACAGTGGCCATTTCGTTTCATTAAATCTGTCTTTGTAAGTTTCAAATTTCAAAAATTAAAATACATGGGAGAGGTACGATTTTAAATTTTTTAAATAATGGTCTGCACGTAGATGTTGATTTAACTCCTCCAAGCATTCTTAGATTCCGTTTTTGCATTTTGAATAATGATTTACAATGTGGGGAGTTACCCCACAATGTTATACCATATTTTAAAATGGAGTGAGCACACGCAAAATACACACGCTTCTGAGAGCTTTTATGTGAACTATGTGTACCAGTTGTCTGAAATTATAAGAAATTGTACTCAGTTTTTTAATTAGATGATCAACATGTGTCTCCCAGTCTAGGTAAGGAGTCATGCAATTAACGTGATAAATTCTGGGTTTTCACAGAAATACAGTAAGAAAAATTGTGACGAAAGGAATATCAAAGACGCCGATCAAGTGTGAAAACAAAAGGAAACGTTTCTCTAACGTAGATAATTTCACTTGCGATTTAATTCGCCAAGAAATTTATAGATTCCATGCGAAAGGGAGAGCGCCCACCTTAGACGAATTGACTGCCCATTTGCAAGAAATTTGTGATATTTCTCATGGGCATTGCACTTTGTGCGGCCTCCTAAAGGCCCTGTGTTTCATATAATGCACTTTAAATAAGATAGAGGTTGCTATGGAATCCAGTAGAAGTGTAGCTTGGCGATATATATATATATATATATATATATATATATATATATATATCTGTGTGTGCGTGTGTGTGTGTGTGTGTGTGTGTGTGTGTGTGTGTGTGTGTGTGTGTGTGTGTGTGTGTGTGTGTGTGTGTGTTTGCTGTTGTTGTAGCAATTTATGTCCTCCAACGTTGTCATCGCACGATCAATGCAATGGGTGAAATGATGCTCAAATTTTTCCAGGGTCCATGGAGCTTAGAGTTACCAGACATTCTTCTGTAAGTATAAGGGAAAACCCCCGAAAAACCGTATCCATGTAACCCACCCTGACCGAAATTCGAACTCTGGACCTCTTGAACGTGAGGCAGACATGCTACCATCTGCGCTACTGAGGCGGGCTGTGTGTGTGTGTGTGTGTGTGTGTGTGTGTGTGTGCGCGCGCGCGCGTGTGTGTGTGTCAAAACTAAGGAAGTTTCGCAGTAATGGACATATGATAATTTATTTAGACGAAACCTCGTACGATGTGCATGACGTATCGAGAAAGGTGGCAACCCTGTAGAAAGGACTGGCAGAACGAGGGCCGGTGTTGTAAAACGATTAAAATGGTTCGTCAAAGGAGTCTACCGAAATGCACTCGTGTTGATTAGACAGACTTTACGTGCGCATTTCCGATGCGTTCCGTTACATCGATGCGTTCTACCCCCGAAACACAAAGGAGTTGTAGCAGCATCCTGTTGAAGCTCTGGGTCGGTGTAACAGATGCCAAGATCCGTGCTAGAGTAGCTACAAAATAATAGTGAACATGGGTTGGGCTAATACGTTTATTGTACTGTCTCGACGTTGCCAGTTCCACGGCTAGCGGGCGTCAGAGATGCAAGATATATCTCTCTTTGTCTCACCGAATCCACCTAGCAAGTATCATACAGATGCTGAGATGTACAGTGATACAGATGCTGACAGAGAAGTGCGCTTAATATTTCAGCATGTGTGTGAGAACATATACAATGATTATCACATAATCTGAACCTTAAAACCTTGAACTGGAGAATCGTTCGCTTACGTAGCTATCGTTCATATACACACAAAACAAAATGATTCAAATTAGATGGGTTCTACAACATGGACGATTAATTTGTCACTATTTAATATAATCTCCGTCCTTTTCCACAGTTTTGGTCCACGTTTTAACTAGGGCATGTATTCCAGTGTGGTAAAACACACGGTCTTGCTTCTTAAGCAATTGACGCACGGACGTTTTCACAGCCTCCTCATCTTCAAAATGAATCCCACGATGAGCTTCCTTTAGTGGCCCGAACAGATGAAAGTCGGATGGTGCCAGGTCAGTGACGTAAGACTTGCCATCACCATTTCTCGTAACTTTCTTTTTCTGTTAAAAAAGAGATTTAAAAGGAACTACAAAAGCTGTAATATACATGTGAAAAATTGATTATTTTCCAGGGCGTGAATTGGCTATTAAAGTTCCTACATATTTAGCAATAGGTTTAAAGCGTTTGCACTATTCCGCTTCTCTATTGAGTTTTAAACACTTATCGATTCCTTTTGTTCAAGTAACAAACAATTCCTGTCCATTAATTAAACAAATGACTTGTACTAACAAGAACTTGTACAGCTGCAGAGTAACAGAGCGTAACCATAGTAACTAGCAGGTGTCGGATTTCAGCACATATTAAAACTGTTTTACATTTTCGAAATTGGGTTCGTTTGCAGAGAGACTGTCTTGTAAAACTTGTTTCACCAGATATTCGAATGGTACCACACGCGGCAAACAAAAACTGCCATGCGATTTATGGCCGGTCGTCTAATGGAAACAATCTGTTGGGTTGGCGGCACTGTTGTTGTACAAGAAACGGGAACACGGCGTATGAATCGAGCATAAATTCAGCCAATAAAGCGAACCTTGGGTCGCTATTGTCGATATATAAACAGCTCTTACATTAGACCGCTCTGCGGTTTATTCACATAAACTCCTTAATTCATTACCAGTACAGTTAAACATACTACAACATTCAAATGTTATTTTATATTATTTACGTTGGCTTAGATAAATTATCCAAATTTATTCCAATTACATTAATAACAGCTTGGGTACATATGTGATAGTAGTGAACCGCTTTCTGTCATTGCTAGATCGAATCTAAAACACGCACAAAGTCTACCACGGCGTGTACATACAAGAACAGCATAAAGAATACTGCTATAAGTAATACAAACAGTTCCATAGAACGGAAGAGAGACTTCTTCCTCTTCCTCTTCCTCTTCCTCTTCCTCTTCTTCCTCTTCCTCTTCTTCCTCCTCTTCCTCTTCCTCCTCTTCCTCTTCCTCCTCTTCTTCCTCCTCTTCCTCTTCCTCTTCTTCCTCCTCTTCCTCTTCCTCTTCCTCCTCTTCTTCCTCCTCTTTCTCTTCCTCTTCCTCTTCCTCTTCCTCTTCCTCTTCCTCTTCCTCTTCCTCTTCCTCTTCCTCTTCATCCTCCTCCTCCTCTTCCTCTTCCTCTTCCTCTTCCTCTTCCGCTTCCTCTTCCTCTTCCTCTTCCTCTTCCTCTTCCTCTTCCTCTTCCTCTTCCTCTTCCTCTTCCTCTTCCTCTTCCTCTTCCTCTTCCTCTTCCTCTTCCTCTTCCTCTTCCTCCTCTTCCTCCTCCTCCTCCTCCTCCTCCTCCTCCTCCTCCTCCTCCTCCTCCTCCTCCTCCTCCTCCTCCTCCTCCTCCTCCTCCTCCTCCTCCTCCTCCTCCTCCTCCTACTCCTCCTCCTCCTCCTCCTCCTCCTCCTCCTCCTCCTCCTCCTCCTCCTCCTCCTCCTCCTCCTCCTCCTCCTCCTCCTCTTCCTCTTCCTCTTCCTCTTCCTCTTCCTCTTCCTCTTCCTCCTCTTCCTCTTCCTCTTCCTCTTCTCCTTTTTTGTAATTTACGTCCTCCAACGTTACGCTATATCGCACAATGAATGAATAGGTGATATGATACTAAAATGAGCCCAGGGGCCATAGAGCTAGAGTTACCCAACATTCCTCTCCTTGGATAACGGAAAACCCCGGATAAACCTTGTCCAGGTAACACTCCCTGACCGATATTTGAACTCGGGACCACTTGAACGTGAGGCGGACACGCTACCATCGCGATACCAAGGCGGGCTGAACACCTCATGTTCTATAGGTTCTGAAATCGAAATTTGTTAAGCGTGAGTTATTTTTCCGAAGTTTTCCCTTATACTCAAACGTTAATGTCAGCTAACTCTATGTACCCTGTAGCTATTTAAACATCATTTCATTCATCGTTAGATATTACTAAACGTTGGAGGTTTCCTCCTATCCTGAAAGATAAACTCTAAGCTCTATGTACCCTGTACTCATTTGAACATCATTTCATTCATCGTTAGATATTACTAAACGTTGGAGGTTTCCTCCTATCCTGAAAGATAAACTCTAAGCTCTATGTACCCTGTAGCTATTTAAACATCATTTCATTCATCGTTAGATATGACTAAACGTAGGAAGTTTTCTCTTATCCTGGCAGATAAATGTGTGGTATCTGTAAGTTCCATGTACCCTATAGTCATTTCCAGATCATTTCATTCGTTGTCCGGTATGACTTAACGTTGGAGGTTTCCCCTTATACAAAAAGATGAATGTCTGGTAACTCTAAGCTCTATGTACCCATTACTCATTTGAACATCATTTCATTCATCGTCAGATATGACTAGACGTTGGTGGTTTTCCCTTATACTGAAAGATGAATATCTGGTAACTCTAAGCTCTATGTACACTGTACTTATTTGTACAAGATGGTGTTTATCTTGAAGTAATGAAGCAAGTGTTCGTAGGGATAGCTCTTGCAAGAGTTCACTAATTTTTTAAGTGAAATAGCGGATTTCTTTTAATGCGGTGTTATCTCGTTACCGCTCTTTATTGTAGAATGCAATACTTAGTAGAGGAAAGCGCCAGAGAAAACATTTGACAGTCATTAACCTCATGACGGTTTAATCTCCCCGTCAATAAATTCGCATATTGCGTGTTACGGGTTTAACGTAGTAACCTCTTTTTTATTTAGTTATTCTTTATTTATGAAAGCTTTTCCAAAATGTCATGACAATTTGTCTCCTCATTTAGAGGTCAAACGGTTATTCAGTTTTTCATTACGTTAAGTATATGAGCAGTGAACCTGTTGTTTTTCGTTACCCATGAATTGTTCATTATCTCAGTTTGGTTTGTGGAGATCTCTTGGCTCCATTAAATTTTCAGAAGTAGACATGTAATTCAGAACCGGAGGTAGGAATTCCGTGTAACAATTTCTAAGTTATTGAGTTGTTTAAAACCTGAGTCAGTTGGCGACACCAACTGTCTGATTATAATAAATTGTCAAGTAAACGTTTACTCATATCTGTGTTGACTTTTAGGAAGCTCACATAAGCACGAAACTTTAACCGACGGGCTCTTTGGCATGATTACAACGTGTCTCTATTTGGAATCTCAGTTTCGGTGAAAAGGCTTTTTACAGGTATTACTCTAATCCTGTAAGCTCTATGTACCCTGTACTCACTGGACCTCGTGAACGTGACGCAGACACGCAACCATCGCGCTACCAAGGCGGGCTGAAGAACTCATGTTGTGTAGGTCTCCAAATCGAAATTCGTTAGGGTGAGTTATTTTCTGGAAGTTTTCCCTTATTCACCAACGTGAATGTCTGGTAACTCTAATCTCTATGTACCCTGTAGCTATTTGAACATCACTTCATCCATCCTACGATATGACCTAACATTGGAGGTTTTCCCTTATATTGAAAGATGAACGTCTGGTAACTCTATGCTCTATGTACCCTGTATTCCTTTGAGCAACATTTTGTTCATCCTCCGATATGACCTAACGTTAGCGGTTTTGTCTTATCCTGAAAGACGAATGTCTGGTAACTCAAACCTCTATGTACCCTGTACTTATGAACATTTTATTCATCCTAGGACTTGACTTAACGTTGGAGGTTTCTCCTTTTACAAAAAGATAAATATCTGGTAACACTAAGCTCTGTGTACCCCGTACTCATTTGTACAATATTCCATTCATCGTCCGATATAACTTATCGCTGGAGGCTTTCACTTATCCTAAACGATAACTGTCTGGTAACTCTAAGATCTGTGTACCCTGCACTCATTTGAACATTATTTCATTCATCGTCGGAAAGGACTTAACCTTGGAGTCTTTTTCCTATCCTGTAAGATGGATGTCTGGTAACCTTAAGCTCTATGTACTCTGTACTCCTTTGTACATCATTTCATTCTTCGTCCGATATCACTTGAAGTTAGAGGTTTTCTCTTATCCTGAAAGAAGAATGTCTGGTAACTCAAAGCTCTACATATCCTGTACTTATTTGAACATCATTTCATTCATCGTCGTATATGAATTAACGTTGGAGGTTCTCTCTTATCCTGAAAGAAGAATGTCTGATAACTCTAAGCTTTATGTACCCTGTACTCATTTGGAAATCATTTCATTCATCGTCCGATATGAGGTAACGTTGGAGGCTTTCCCTGATACTGAAAGATGAATGTCTGGTAACCTTAAGCTCTTTGTACCCTGTACTCACTTGAACATCATTTCATTCATCGTCTGATATGACTTAACGTTGGAGGTTTCTCTTATCCTGAAAGAAGGATGTCAAGTAACTGTAAGGTCTATGTACTCTGTATTCATTTGAACATACAAGAGATACAGTTACACAAAATAGTACCAACGTTTCCTTGCTTATTTTAATTTTTGTCCCCCAAAGTTGACATATAGGACGGGATTTGAACACGCTCCAAGCGCGCCAGAGAGCCCATCTGCTGATGCTTTGTGTTTGTTTGAACTTCCTAAGAGTCAAAACAGATATGAATGACCATTTACTTGATAACGTATTATAATCAGACACTTGGGTGTCGCCAACTGACTCAGGTTTTAAACAACTCAATAATTCAGAGATTATAACACGGAATGCCGAGCTCTGACTCTTAATTACATGTCTACTTCTGAAAATTAATGTAGCCAAGAGACCTCCACAAACCAAACTGAGATAATGAACAATTCATGGGAAAAGAAAACAACAGGTTAACTGCTCATATACTTAACGTAATGAAACATTGAATTATCTTGAAATAGTCGTTTGACCTTTAAATGAGGAGACAAATTGTCATGGCTGATTGGGGAAGATTCTCATCAATAAACAATACCTAAATAAAAAAGAAGAGGTAAGTACTACGTTAGTCCCGTAACACGCAATATGCGAATTTATTGACGTGGTGATTAAATCGTCATGAGGTTAATGACTGTCAAATGTTATTTCTGCCTGTACTAAATATTTCATTCTAGCAAACAGGAAGGTAACGAGATATCGCCTGATTAAAAGAATATCCTATATATCACTTAATTATCACTGAAAAGATAACCACTATCTTGTTCATTTTATTTATTGACTAACTGACTGACCGACTGACCGATTGACCGACCAACCGACCGAAAGACGGACCGAAGAACCGACCGATCGACCGATCGACCGACCAGCCGACCGACTGACTGACTCGCTAATTGGTGGATTGGTGGATTATTCGATCAATCGATGGATCGATTCATTCATTCCTTCACTCATTCATTCATTCATATTTTTATTTATTTATCTATCTACTTATTTCTATATATATTTATTTATGTATTTATTTACTTATTTATTTATTTATTTATTTATTTATTTATTTATTTATTTATTTATTTATTTATTTATTTATTTATTTATTTATTTATTTATTTATTTATTTATTTATTTATTTATTTATTTATTTATTTATTTATTTATTTATTTATTTATTTATTTATTTATTTATTTATTTATTTATTTATTTATTTATTTATTTATTTATTTATTTATTTATTTATTTATTTATTTATTTATTTATTTATTTATTTATTTATTTATTTATTTATTTATTTATTTATTTATTTATTTATTTATTTATTTATTTATTTATTTATTTATTTATTTATTTATTTATTTATTTATTTATTTATTTATTTATTTATTTATTTATTTATTTATTTATTTATTTATTTATTTATTTATTTATTTATTTATTTATTTATTTATTTATTTATTTATTTATTTATTTATTTATTTATTTATTTATTTATTTATTTATTTATTTATTTATTTATTTATTTATTTATTTATTTATTTACTTATTTACTTATTTACTTATTTACTTACTTACTTACTTACTTACTTACTTACTTACTTACTTACTTACTTACTTACTTACTTACTTACTTACTTACTTACTTACTTACTTACTTACTTACTTACTTACTTACTTACTTACTTACTTACTTACTTACTTACTTACTTACTTACTTACTTACTTACTTACTTACTTACTTACTTACTTACTTACTTACTTACTTACTTACTTACTTACTTACTTACTTACTTACTTACTTACTTACTTACTTACTTACTTACTTACTTACTTACTTACTTACTTACTTACTTACTTACTTACTTACTTACTTACTTACTTACTTACTTACTTACTTACTTACTTACTTACTTACTTACTTACTTACTTACTTACTTACTTACTTACTTACTTACTTACTTACTTACTTACTTACTTACTTACTTACTTACTTACTTACTTACTTACTTACTTACTTACTTACTTACTTACTTACTTACTTACTTACTTACTTACTTACTTACTTACTTACTTACTTACTTACTTACTTACTTACTTACTTACTTACTTACTTACTTACTTACTTACTTACTTACTTACTTACTTACTTACTTACTTACTTACTTACTTACTTACTTACTTACTTACTTACTTACTTACTTACTTACTTACTTACTTACTTACTTACTTACTTACTTACTTACTTACTTACTTACTTACTTACTTACTTACTTACTTACTTACTTACTTACTTACTTACTTACTTACTTACTTACTTACTTACTTACTTACTTACTTACTTACTTACTTACTTACTTACTTACTTACTTACTTACTTACTTACTTACTTACTTACTTACTTACTTACTTACTTACTTACTTACTTACTTACTTACTTACTTACTTACTTACTTACTTACTTACTTACTTACTTACTTACTTACTTACTTACTTACTTACTTACTTACTTACTTACTTACTTACTTACTTACTTACTTACTTACTTACTTACTTACTTACTTACTTACTTACTTACTTACTTACTTACTTACTTACTTACTTACTTACTTACTTACTTACTTACTTACTTACTTACTTACTTACTTACTTACTTACTTACTTACTTACTTACTTACTTACTTATTTATTTATTTATTTATTTATTTATTTATTTATTTATTTATTTATTTATTTATTTATTTATTTATTTATTTATTTATTTATTTATTTATTTATTTATTTATTTATTTATTCTTTCATTCATTTATTTATTTGGAATTTACGTCATACAACGTTAAGTCATATCGAACGATGAATGAAATGGGTGAAATGATGTTCAAATGAGCGCGGAGCTTGGAGTTACCCCACATTGCTCTATCAGGATACGGGAAAACTCGCGATAAAACTTTATCCAGTAACTCACACTGACTGAGATTCAAATACGGCACCTCTTGAAAGTGAGGCAGACACGCCACCCTCTACGCTTACGAGTTGGGCCCTTTTGTTCAAATGAGCCCAGATTCCATAGAGCTTGGAGTTACCAGACATTCATCTTTCAGAATAAGGGAAAACCTCCAACGTTAAGTCATATCAGACGATGAATGAAATGATGTTCAAGTGAGTACAGGGACCATAGAGCTTGGAGTTACCAGACATTCATCTTTCAGAATAAGGGAAAACCTCCAACGTTAAGTCATATCAGACGATGAATGAAATGATGTTCAAGTGAGTACAGGGTCCATAGAGCTTGGAGTTACCAGACATTCATCTTTCAGAATAAGGGAAAACCTCCAACGTTAAGTCATATCAGACGATGAATGAAATGATGTTCAAGTGAGTACAGGGACCATAGAGCTTGGAGCTACCAGACATTCATTTTTCAGGATAAGGGAAAACCTCCAACGTTAAGTCATATCGGACGATGAATGAAATGATGTTCAAATGAGTACAGGGTCCATAGAGCTTGGAGTTACCAGACATTCATCTTCCAGGATAAGAGAAAACCTCCAACGTTAAGTCATATCGGACGATGAATGAAATGATGTTCAAAAGAGTACAACGTACATATAGCTTAGAGTTAACAGACATTCATCTTTGAGAATAAGGGAAATACTCTAAAGTTAAGTCATATCGGAGTATGCATGAAACGATGTTCAAATGAGTACATGGTACATAAAATTTAGTGTTACTAGATATTCATTTTTGGAAAAAGGGCTTGTCACCCTGACCAAGATTAGAACTAGGAACTTGAGATTAGAACTTGAGAGTGAGGCATACACTTTACCCTCACGCTACATAAGTAAATTTGTGAAGTTCTTATTTATTGGTGACCACGGATTCATTGTTGAAATTCTCAAATATTACATAGTTTGAGTGGAGGTGCATAAGCGTATATTTTATATTTCTATCCATTTTGCACCATTCTGCTCTAAAATTCATGGTAAGCACAATACGCAGGTATTCGCAAGTACGCAGAATGTAGCGATATCAGTATTGCGGTTACTGGTTCCGCTGATAGTTTTTTTTCAACATAATTATGTTGTAACTTTTATACGATGTGTTGACCTATGATAGGTGTTCCATTTGAATATACGTGATTCTATTTAATTGCTGTGACTAAACGATGTTCAGAAGCCAAAAATAGAGACATACCGTGGTACAGTACATATTAGGAAAGTTCTTCATAAAAGTGATGTGGTACTTACAGTGAACGTTGAGGCGCCACCTGTCTTCTAAGGCACTGTCAGGGATATAAGGATTTTCTGCTCGACATGTGAGGTATTTGCCATCGTCGTCTATGACGGGCACGAAACTCAGGATGCTGACACTCTGGTTTCCCTCTTCAGAATGCTGCAACAACAAAATACAAACAAGTTTTAAGGCCTTTTCAAATGGTGAATTTATACTGTATTGTTATTGGCTTATAGACTAAAACACGAGCCTTAAAGCATTATCCTCAGGCCCTTTTAAGTTAACCACTATTACGTCAATTAGTGGAAATACGAGTCAGTTGGAGAAGTTAATGTCATGTCGGCACGTTGGCCATAGTAGCACAATGGTAGTGCGGCTAAACGGAAACCAGAAGATCCGTTGTTCAAATCCCGGCTATGGCAGTTTAGCCCACAATTTAGCCTACACACGGCCAGTGTGAAAGAACAATTAATTGACCTAATAGTGGTCCGAACTATAAAGCCCGGGACTTAAAGTACTTACAGCATAGTAAGTCGTCATTAAGGTAGTTGTGTCATGTGTTTATGAGAACTCCTAGTGGTTTACCGGAAAAAACACGAGTCAGTTGTACCTAATAGTGGTCCGAACTATAAAGCCCGGGACTTAAAGTACTTACAGCATAGTAAGTCGTCATTAAGGTAGTTGTCTCATGTGTTTATGAGAACTCCTAGTGGTTTACCGGAAAAAACACGAGTCAGTTGTACCTAATAGTGGTCCGAACTATAAAGCCCGGGCCTTAAAGTACTTACAGCATTTAAGTCGTCATTAAGGTAGTTGTCTCATGTGTTTACAAGAACTCCTAGTGGTTTACAGGAAAAACACGAGTCAGTTGTACCTAATAGTGGTCCGAACTATAAAGCCCGGGCCTTAAAGTACTTACAGCATAGTAAGTCGTCATTAAGGTAGTTGTCTTATGTGTTTATGAGAACTCCTAGTGTTTTACCGGAACAACACGAGTCAGTTGTACCTAATAGTGGTCCGAACTATAAAGCCCGGGCCTTAAAGTACTTACAGCATAGTAAGTCGTCATTAAGGTAGTTGTCTCGTGTGTTTACAAGAACTCCTAGTGGTTTACAGGAAAAACACGAGTCAGTTGTACCTAATAGTGGTCCGAACTATAAAGCCCGGGACTTAAAGTACTTACAGCATAGTAAGTCGTCATTAAGGTAGTTGTCTCATGTGTTTATGAGAACTCCTAGTGGTTTACCGGGAAAAACACGAGTCAGTTGTACCTAAGAGTGGTCCGAACTATAAAGCCCGGGCCTTAAAGTACTTACAGCATAGTAAGTCGTCATTAAGGTAGTTGTCTCATGTGTTTATGAGAACTCCTAGTGGTTTACCGGGAAAAACACGAGTCAGTTGTACCTAAGAGTGGTCCGAACTATAAAGCCCGGGCCTTAAAGTACTTACAGCATAGTAAGTCGCCATTAAGGTAGTTGTCTCATGTTTTTATGAGAACTCCTAGTGGTTTACCGGAAAAACACGAGTCAGTTTTACCTAATAGTGGTCCGAACTATAAAGCCCGGGCCTTAAAGTACTTACAGCATAGTAAGTCGCCATTAAAGTAGTTGTCTCGTGTGTTTATGAGAACTCCTAGTGTTTTACCGGAAAAAACACGAGTCAGTTGTATCTAATAGTGGTCCGAACTGTAAAGCCCGGGCCTTAAAGAACTTACAATATAGTAAGTCGTCATTAAGGTAGTCGTCTCATGTGTTAATGAGAACTCCAAGAGGTTTACCAGGAAAACCACGAGTCAGTTGTACCTAATAGTGGTCCGAACTATTACGCCCGGACCTTAAAGTACTTACAGCAGAGTAAGTCGTCATTAAGATAGTTGTCTCATGTGTTTATGAGAACTCCTAGTGGTTTACCGGGAAAAACACGAGTCAGTTGTACCTAAGAGTGGTCCGAACTATAAAGCCCGGAACTTAAAGTACTTACAGCATAGTAAGTCGTCATTAAGGTAGTTGTCTCATGTGTTTATGAGAACTCCTAGTGGTTTACCGGGAAATACACGAGTCAGTTGTACCTAAGAGTGGTCCGAACTATAAAGCCCGGGCCTTAAAGTACTTACAGCATAGTAAGTCGCCATTAAGGTAGTTGTCTCATGTGTTTACGAGAACTCCTAGTGGTTTACCGGGAAAAACACGAGTCAGTTGTACCTAAGAGTGGTCCGAACTATAAAGCCCGGACCTTAAAGTACATACAGCATAGTAAGTCGTCATGAAGATAGTTGTCTCATGTGTTTACGAGAACTCCTAGTGGTTTACCGGGAAAAACACGAGTCAGTTGTACCTAAGAGTGGTCCGAACTATAAAGCCCGGGCCTTAAAGTACTTACAGCATAGTAAGTCGTCATGAAGATAGTTGTCTCATGTGTTTACGAGAACTCCTAGTGGTTTACCGGGAAAACACGAGTCAGTTGTACCTAAGAGTGGTCCGAACTATAAAGCCCGGACCTTAAAGTACATACAGCATAGTAAGTCGTCATTAAGTTAGTTGTCTCATGTGTTTATGAGAACTCCTAGTGGTTTACCGGGAAAAACACGAGTCAGTTGTACCTAAGAGTGGTCCGAACTATAAAGCCCGGGCCTTAAAGTACTTACAGCATAGTAAGTTGTCATTAAGGTAGTTGTCTAATGTGTTTATGAGAACTCCTAGTGGTTTACCGGGAAAAACACGAGTCAGTTGTACCTAATAGTGGTCCGAACTATAAAGCCCGGGTCTTAAAGTACTTACAGCAGAGTAAGTCGTCATTAAGGTAGTTGTCTCATGTGTTTATGAGAACTCCTAGTGGTTTACCAGGAAAAACACGAGTCAGTTGTACCTAATAGTGGTCCGAACTATAAAGCCCGGGCCTTAAAGTACTTACAGCAGAGTAAGTCGTCATTAAGGTAGTTGTCTCATGTGTTTATGAGAACTCCTAGTGGTTTACCGGGAAAAACACGAGTCAGTTGTACCTAAGAGTGGTCCGAACTATAAAGCCCGGCCTTAAAGTACTTACAGCATAGTAGGTCGTCATTAAAGTAGTTGTCTCATGTGTTTATGAGAACTCCTAGTGGTTTACCGGGAAAAATACGAGTCAGTTGTACCTAATAGTGGTCCGAACTATAAAGCCCGGGCCTTAAAGTACTTACAGCATAGTAGGTCGTCATTAAAGTAGTTGTCTCATGTGTTTATGAGAACTCCTAGTGGTTTACCGGAAAAACACGAGTCAGTTGTACCTAATAGTGGTCCGAACTATAAAGCCCGGGCCTTAAAGTACTTACAGCAGAGTAAGTCGTCATTAAGGTAGTTGTCTCATGTGTTTATGAGAACTCCTAGTGGTTTACCGGGAAAAATACGAGTCAGTTGTACCTAATAGTGGTCCGAACTATAAAGCCCGGGACTTAAAGTACTTACAGCATAGTAAGTCGTCATTAAGGTAGTTGTCTCATGTGTTTATGAGAACTCCTAGTGGTTTACCGGGAAAAACACGAGTCAGTTGTACCTAAGAGTGGTCCGAACTATAAAGCCCGGGCCTTAAAGTACTTACAGCATAGTAAGTCGTCATTAAGGTAGTTGTCTCATTTGTTTATGAGAACTCCTAGTGGTTTACCGGGAAAAACACGAGTCAGTTGTACCTAAGAGTGGTCCGAACTATAAAGCCCGGGCCTTAAAGTACTTACAGCATAGTAAGTCGCCATTAAGGTAGTTGTCTCATGTTTTTATGAGAACTCCTAGTGGTTTACCGGAAAAACACGAGTCAGTTTTACCTAATAGTGGTCCGAACTATAAAGCCCGGGCCTTAAAGTACTTACAGCATAGTAAGTCGCCATTAAAGTAGTTGTCTCGTGTGTTTATGAGAACTCCTAGTGTTTTACCGGAAAAAACACGAGTCAGTTGTATCTAATAGTGGTCCGAACTGTAAAGCCCGGGCCTTAAAGAACTTACAATATAGTAAGTCGTCATTAAGGTAGTCGTCTCATGTGTTAATGAGAACTCCAAGAGGTTTACCAGGAAAACCACGAGTCAGTTGTACCTAATAGTGGTCCGAACTATTACGCCCGGACCTTAAAGTACTTACAGCAGAGTAAGTCGTCATTAAGATAGTTGTCTCATGTGTTTATGAGAACTCCTAGTGGTTTACCGGGAAAAACACGAGTCAGTTGTACATAATAGTGGTCCGAACTATAAAGCCCGGAACTTAAAGTACTTACAGCATAGTAAGTCGTCATTAAGGTAGTTGTCTCATGTGTTTATGAGAACTCCTAGTGGTTTACCGGGAAATACACGAGTCAGTTGTACCTAAGAGTGGTCCGAACTATAAAGCCCGGGCCTTAAAGTACTTACAGCATAGTAAGTCGCCATTAAGGTAGTTGTCTCATGTGTTTACGAGAACTCCTAGTGGTTTACCGGGAAAAACACGAGTCAGTTGTACCTAAGAGTCGTCCGAACTATAAAGCCCGGACCTTAAAGTACATACAGCATAGTAAGTCGTCATGAAGATAGTTGTCTCATGTGTTTACGAGATCTCCTAGTGGTTTACCGGGAAAAACACGAGTCAGTTGTACCTAAGAGTGGTCCGAACTATAAAGCCCGGGCCTTAAAGTACTTACAGCATAGTAAGTCGTCATGAAGATAGTTGTCTCATGTGTTTACGAGAACTCCTAGTGGTTTACCGGGAAAACACGAGTCAGTTGTACCTAAGAGTGGTCCGAACTATAAAGCCCGGACCTTAAAGTACATACAGCATAGTAAGTCGTCATTAAGTTAGTTGTCTCATGTGTTTATGAGAACTCCTAGTGGTTTACCGGGAAAAACACGAGTCAGTTGTACCTAAGAGTGGTCCGAACTATAAAGCCCGGGCCTTAAAGTACTTACAGCATAGTAAGTTGTCATTAAGGTAGTTGTCTAATGTGTTTATGAGAACTCCTAGTGGTTTACCGGGAAAAACACGAGTCAGTTGTACCTAATAGTGGTCCGAACTATAAAGCCCGGGTCTTAAAGTACTTACAGCAGAGTAAGTCGTCATTAAGGTAGTTGTCTCATGTGTTTATGAGAACTCCTAGTGGTTTACCAGGAAAAACACGAGTCAGTTGTACCTAATAGTGGTCCGAACTATAAAGCCCGGGCCTTAAAGTACTTACAGCAGAGTAAGTCGTCATTAAGGTAGTTGTCTCATGTGTTTATGAGAACTCCTAGTGGTTTACCGGGAAAAACACGAGTCAGTTGTACCTAAGAGTGGTCCGAACTATAAAGCCCGGCCTTAAAGTACTTACAGCATAGTAGGTCGTCATTAAAGTAGTTGTCTCATGTGTTTATGAGAACTCCTAGTGGTTTACCGGGAAAAATACGAGTCAGTTGTACCTAATAGTGGTCCGAACTATAAAGCCCGGGCCTTAAAGTACTTACAGCATAGTAGGTCGTCATTAAAGTAGTTGTCTCATGTGTTTATGAGAACTCCTAGTGGTTTACCGGAAAAACACGAGTCAGTTGTACCTAATAGTGGTCCGAACTATAAAGCCCGGGCCTTAAAGTACTTACAGCAGAGTAAGTCGTCATTAAGGTAGTTGTCTCATGTGTTTATGAGAACTCCTAGTGGTTTACCGGGAAAAATACGAGTCAGTTGTACCTAATAGTGGTCCGAACTATAAAGCCCGGGTCTTAAAGTACTTACAGCATAGTAAGTCGTCATTAAGTTAGTTGTCTCATGTGTTTATGAGAACTCCTAGTGGTTTACCGGGAAAAACACGAGTCAGTTGTACCTAATAGTGGTCCGAACTATAATGCCCGGGCCTCAAAGTACTTACAGCATAGTAAGTCGCCATTAAGGTAGTTGCCTCATGTGTTTATGAGAACTCCTAGTGGTTTACCGGGAAAAACACGAGTCAGTTGTACCTAATAGTGGTCCGAACTATAAAGCCCGGGCCTTAAAGTACTTACAGCATAGTAAGTCGTCATTAAGGTAGTTGTCTCATGTTTTTATGAGAACTCCTAGTGTTTTACCGGAAAAAACACGAGTCAGTTGTATCTAATAGTGGTCCGAACTCTAAAGCCCGGGCCTTAAAGAACTTACAATATAGTAAGTCGTCATTAAGGTAGTCGTCTCATGTGTTAATGAGAACTCCAAGAGGTTTACCAGGAAAACCACGAGTCAGTTGTACCTAATAGTGGTCCGAACTATTACGCCCGGACCCTAAAGTACTTACAGCAGGGTAAGTCGTCATTAAGATAGTTGTCTCATGTGTTTATGGGAACTACTAGTGGTTTACCGGGAAAAACACGAGTCAGTTGTACCTAATAGTGGTCCGAACTATAAAGCCCGGACCTTAAAGTACTTACAGCTTAGTAAGTCGCCATTAAGGTAGTTGTCTCATGTGTTTATGAGAACTCCTAAGAGGTTTACCCGGAAAGTACGAGTCAGTTGGAGAATTTAATGTCATATCGGCACGTTGGCAATAGTAGCACAATGGTAGTGCTCCTGGACGGAAACCAGAAGATCCGTGATTCAAATCCCAGCTATAGCATTGAATTTTTCAGTCTGACTCTACGTTTCCGCAATTTAGCCTACACACGACCAGTGTGAAAGAACAATTAATTTCCAATAATAATAATAATAATAATAATAATAATAATAATAATAATAATAATAATAATAATAATAATAATAATAATAATAATAATAATAATAATAATAATAAAAATAATAATGATAATGATAATAATAATAATAATAATAATAATAATAATAATAATAATAATAATAATAATAATAATAATAATAATAATAATAATAATAATAATAATAATAATAATAATAATAATAATAATAATAATAATAATAATAATAATAATAATAATAATAATAATAATAATAATAATAATAATAATAATAATAATAATAATAATAATAATAATAATAATAATAATAATAATAATAATAATAATAATAATAATAATAATAATAATAATAATAATAATAATAATAATAATAATAATAATAATAATAATAATAATAATAATAATAATAATAATAATAATAATAATAATAATAATAATAATAATAATAATAATAATAATAATAATAATAATAATAATAATAATAATAATAATAATAATAATAATAATAATGACCATAGGTGATCTTGAAAAAATAATACAGTAATACCTAAAGAGAAAATAAGTAGTCATATTGGTGAGTGGAAATGAAGATGGCAGCACTCATAACAGTTAGTGCACTTCATTGTTCATCTGTTAACAGCTAGTTACCAAAGTTTGACATTTTAGACGCTCCGTTGTTATGGAACAGTAGTTTGAGTGAGCTGATGTGAGTGTTTTTACGAAAATGGACAAAAAAAGAATATTGAGCTGTCATTAAATATTTGTTCATAAAGAGATATACGCCCCCGCAGTTCATAGATGAGTTGCATTCTATTTCGGACTCTGCACCATTATTTTCCAGTGTGAAATTTTGGGCAGCTGAATTTAAGCGTGGCCGTAAGAGCTTGGGAGATGATGAACGTTCGGGTCGTTATTATTTAGGTAAATAATGGTATTGGATTTTTCAGTCTGGCTCTACGTATTCAAACCTTAGCCTACACTTAGCCTACCTTAGCCTAATGTGGAAGAAATAATTATTTCCATAAATTTATCTGAGTAACATATTGGTTTAACTATGAAGCCTGGGACTTAAGTTCTTACAGCATAGTAAGTCGCCACAAACGGTGCGTGTCTCATAGCATATGAGAACCCCCAGTAGTCTACCGGGAAACATACCAGTCAGTTGCAGAATTTAATGTCATGTCGGCATGTTGGCCATAGTAGCTCAGTGGTTTAACAATGAAGCCTGGGACTTAAGTACTAACAGCATAGTAAGTCGTCACAAAAGGCGCGTGTCTCATAGCATATGAAAACCCCTAGTGGTCTACTGGGAAATATACGAGTCAGTTGGAGAATTTAATGTCATGTCGGCACGTTGGTCATAGTAGCTCAGTGGTTTAACTATAAAGCCTGGGAGTTAAGTACTTACAGTATAGTAAGTCGCTACAGAAGTTGCGTGTCTCATAGTATATGAGAACCTCTGGTGTTCTACCGGGCAATATACGAGTCAGTTGGAGAATTTAATGTCATGTCGGCATGTTGGCCATAGTAGCTCAGTGGTTTAACTATAAAGCCTGGGAGTTAAGTACTTACAGCATAGTAAGTCGCCAGAAAAGGTGAATATCTCATAGCATATGAGGACCCCTAGCGGTCTACCGGGAAATATACGAGTCAGTTGGAGAATTTAATGACACGTCGGCATGTTGGTCATAGTAGCACAGTGGTTTAACTATGAAGCCTAGGACTTAAGTCGTCTCAAAATGTCCGTGTCTCATAGCATATGAGAACCCCTAGTGATCTATCGGGAAATATACGAGTCAGTTGGAGGATTTAATGTCATGTCGGTATGTTGGCCATAGTAGCTCAGTGGTTTAACTATGAAGCCTGGGACTTTAGTACTTACAGCATAGTAAGTCGCCACAAAAGGTGCGTGTCTCATAGTATATGAGAACCTCTAGTGTTCTACCAGGAAACAAACGAGTCAGTTGGAGAATTTAATGTCATGTCGGTATGTTGGCCATAGTAGCTCAGTGGTTTAACTATGAAGCCTCGGACTTAAGTACTTACAGTATAGTAAGTCGCTGCAAAAGGTCCGTGTCTCATAGTATATGAGAACCTCTAATGTTCTACCGGGAAATATACGAGTCAGTTGGAGAATTTAATGACACGTCGGCATTTTGGCCATAGTAGCTAAGTTGATAAGAGCAACTGCACGGAGAGCGGGAGATCCGTGGTTCAAATCGAGCCTGTGGCATTAAACTTTTCTATCTGGCTCTATTCATTCTACTGGCATTCTAAAGAACTAAATGTCAGGGTGGAGTTTGAACCCACCACCTAGCCATTAGAAGACCAACACCTACCCAACTAAGCTACCCAGACAGCTACAGAAGCTTATCTGGATTAAGGTGCAGGTAGAGAAAGTCACTTTACAACGTGATCGTGTAAGACAGTCAGTTGACTCCATCCTTCACGTCCCTAGACAAGAGAAGAAATCTTAGGCGGTGAAGGAAGTTGAAATAACAAAGGAATTCTTCCATTTCCCGCGAAGTAACAGACAGGAAGTTGACAGATCTTTTGTTGGTTACTCGCGGCTGGTCCATGGGGGCCGTGGGTAAATCGCTTCGGGAACACCTTCTGTCGAGGTAGCGACGTTCCTATTTATGGCGGCGCTGATGGAATCTGCACATCAACCGTCGAGCTTCGTGCAATCTCTCCATCTTTATCTTATCTTTTCTAAAAAACCTTATTTTTGTATCCCCTCGGAGTATATTAGGCAGAAAACAGAGAAAATAATGCTTAACCAATATAAATTGGTTAACCAATTTAAATTTTGTACTTCCATTGCGTAACATACAGATATATCATAACACCATTTTTGCTTCAATTATGACTTATGCGGCAGCAGTTTGGGCAGAAAGGATGGATGATGTACAAATAAGAAGATTGTTGAGAAGAACGCAAAGAAAAGTATTATTACGTCTGACAGGAGCTGTAAAAACAACACCAACTATGGCATTGCTAGTAACAACGGCCATTTGGCCGATTGATTTATTAATAAGATTGAAGGGCGCAAAATTTTGGGCGAAAAAAGGAAACTTAGAAAAAGTTTATAATATAACTGGAGTCAGAACAAACAAATCTTGGGTGATTAAAAATAGTTTAAAAGATAAATGGCAAAAAGAATGGACAGACAGTCTAGAAGGTAGAAGAGTGTTTGAAATTTTTCAGAACGTCAAAGAGAGACTAAAATTGAATTTTATTCAACCAACAAAGGGATTTATACATTATATAACTGGACACGGACCTTATAAGACCTATTGGAAGAAAATCAATAAAACTGAAAATGATATATGTGAATTATGTAACAAACAAGATAATCCTGAACATGTAGTATTTGAATGTGGAAGATATGCAATTTACCAACAAGAAGAGAGGCATGCGCTAGCAGGATATATCGTATATGACATAATTCGAGATCAACAATTGGTAAATAAATTACAAGTTTTGACTAACTTTGTAAGTAAGAAAGCATTGGAGGTAAAAATATTCAAAGGAGAAAGAGTTGATAATAGGCGAAGAATAGTACAAGATCCAAGAAGGAGTTCTAGAATACAAAATAGGATAAGACGGGAAGAATTATTGAATAATCTAACAATGGAGTTGACTGCATGGGCGGCGGAGGGAGAGAGTGATGGCAGAGGCCATGGTGGACTACAGAATTAGTAGATTTAGATATAGATTTAGGAAATAAGGATTTTGTAATTTTTATAGTTGTTTTCTTTTGTTTTTTGCTTTTTTGTGTTTATTTCTGTTATTTTATTTCATTTTATTTTTGTAGAGTAGTTTTCTGAGAGATTTGTATAATTATAACATTTGTAAGGATTTTATGGAAAAATAAAGAGAAAATTTGGATATATGCCCCGGTATAGTTGTCTAGGTGCCGGGGTAGAATATTCAGATTTTATTTATTTATTTATTTATTTATTTATTTATTTATTTATTTATTTATTTATTTATTTATTTATTTATTTATTTATTTATTTATTTATTTATTTATTTATTTATTTATTTATTTATTTATTTATTTATTTATTTATTTATTTATTTATTTATTTATTTATTTATTTATTTATTTATTTATTTATTTATTTATTTATTTATTTATTTATTTATTTATTTATTTATTTATTTATTTATTTATTTATTTATTTATTTATTTATTTATTTATTTATTTATTTATTTATTTATTTATTTATTTATTTATTTATTTATTTATTTATTTATTTATTTATTTATTTATTTATTTATTTATTTATTTATTTATTTATTTATTTATTTATTTATTTATTTATTTATTTATTTATTTATTTATTTATTTATTTATTTATTTATTTATTTATTTATTTATTTATTTATTTATTTATTTATTTATTTATTTATTTATTTATTTATTTATTTATTTATTTATTTATTTATTTATTTATTTATTTATTTATTTATTTATTTATTTATTTATTTATTTATTTATTTATTTATTTATTTATTTATTTATTTATTTATTTATTTATTTATTTATTTATTTATTTATTTATTTATTTATTTATTTATTTATTTATTTATTTATTTATTTATTTATTTATTTATTTATTTATTTATTTATTTATTTATTTATTTATTTATCCCCTCGGGTTAATGGAGGTAAAGTTTAGAAGAAAACATCTAATTAGACATTTCGTATAGGAAGAATACAGGAAAAAAGTAAGTGATAAGGAGATTTAATAAAAATCTCCATCTTAATCTACCTAAAACCTGCCGTATATCTGGAAAAACGGAAAATAAATTTCACCAAGGAGCTATTTCACATTTAAAATTATACTTTAAGCCAGAAAGCTGCCTAAGGCGAAAATGGATTTTTTTTTTCGGAAACCGTTTACCTTAAGTAACGTATGTACTTTGAAAAAACTGAGGGCAACTGTACTTGCACATAAGTTCCATGAATAATCAAGTACTAATATCTAATCCTTGGAGGAAAATGTAAAACAAACCATTAGCTCCCACATCTCTTCCAACACTCCTATCTATTTATTTATTATCCAATTTTTTATTCCTGTTTACCCAAAGGTATATTACGAATATAGTTTTACAAATTTATGAATATAATACAATAAAAAATAACAAATTCAATATCAAGCTGACAAACAGTAAACATCAAGATGAATCATTTAGCTTAAGAAATATTTTGTTTAAGAAAGCGTTGAAATATTGATAAGTTTTGTAATTCATCAGAATATGTGTAAGTGGTTTTGAGAAAGGGTAACCTAAGGATTGAAGCAATAATTCAAGTTCGTATCTTTCAAAACAGAAAAACGGACAATCAAATAAAATGTGAGGGAGATCTTGAAGATGATTTCAACAAAAACAATCACCTGTGGATTTGATTTTGGACCGAAATAAGTAACCTGAAAGTTTGCCATGTCCAGTTAAGAATTGAGTGAGAACAAAGGATTACCGAAATTACATTTATGTTTGTCAGAAATTGTTGGGAAATATAAAACCGTAGTCAAAGAACCGCAATCACTTTTAACCAGTATTCATTCCAGTCGTTGATGATAATCAATCTCCTTTAATGTTTGTCTCACATAAGAAATGGGGCATAGAGTGTATGTCTCTGGAAGATCTGAAGTCGCAGCTCTCTTTGCTAGCTCATCTGCACGTTCACTTCCGGCAATCCCTACGTATCCTCTGAACCATTTAATACACAGATGAGAACTACGTAATAATTGACTTCTTACTTCAGCTGCAATAGGACTGCTGTTGTTCGTATCTTTCAAAGCTGCAATTGCTGCTTGTGAGTCACTGTAAAGGCGAGAGGTACATTGTAAATTGTTGCGCCATTTCACTGCTTCACGGATTGCTAATAATTCAGCTTGAAAAACTGAACACTCCTTGGCAAGTCTGAACATGGAAGAATGGCATTCCATGGAGCGAGAGAATACCACAAACGCACATCCTACTTTAGCATTTTTACTAAGCCCTTCAGCTATCCGAGAGCTATCACTGTAAATGGAGTACTGGTGATATTCTGCTGCAAAATCTTCAAGGAGACTAGAGACACAGGTGGCTGAATGAGGAGCTTGTTTAACTGGTTGTTCAAGTTGCAGTTGTGAAATATGATGTGGCAAGGCACGGCCATTTCTAATGTTGTTGATATTTGCCTTATGTACACCAGTAAGAAAGATGGGTTCAATATTGGCAATAATGAGCGCTGCTAGAGTGGAGATGATGCGGTATCTTCGGATGATTCTTAAGATGTATCCACGCTGTATTTGTAATATTTTAGTTTGTGTCCATTTCTTCTGAAAAATACTTTGCGATGCTCCTGCACAATAGATAACCATAGGTTCAACCGCCCCTTTATAAATTAACTTCAATAAAGAAGAGTTGGTCTCGTTAAAGCAGTCAGTCAGTGCGGTAAGAAGTTTACTAGCCTTCCTGCCTACATAATCAAGATGATTTCTGAACGTCAGAGGTCTGTCTAAAATAACTCATAGATACTTCAAATTATCCACTAATTTAATCGTTCTATTATTCATGTGAAGAGATAATTCTTCCAAATTAATTATCTTAATGGCTAGCATAGCCAATGTCTTGTTGGAATTAAAATTCAATTTGTTAGTTACACCCCATGAATGAATGATATAAACAAAAACAAAACACTACCAAAATTCGCATTACTGAACAAAAGACTGTTTTCAGTAAATTAAATGCCAGGTCAGGAGATGGCGTCAGTACAGATAACTGGGTCAAAGAAACGTAACTACTTGACTTGCTTATCAAGATGCATTGATCTTTGCTTCATAAATCACGGATTTACATTTCTAATGCCGGTTTCTAAGAGGAGCTGAACTGAAATCCAGCATCACGATCAACCGTGCAGCACTCGGAGGAAATGGCCTAAGCCTTCATAATTCTCCGCTCCCAGTAACTGTTGCATTTTGTCAAGATGGTCGTCTCCCATATCGACCACAACGAACAAAGAGCCAGCTTTCGGGAGACGACCATCTTGGCAAAATGCAACAGTTAATGGGAGCGGAGAATTAAGGAGGGTTTGGCCATTTCCTTTTTTTGTAATTTACGTCCTCCAACGTTAACTCATATCGGACGATGAATGGAATGGGTGAAATGAGGCACAAATGTGTCCGGGGTTCACGGAGCTTAGGAGCTTAGAGTTAAAGTCTGTTTAGTTAACGCGTGTGCACGTCGGCTTCTGCCTTTGACGAACCCTTATAATCGTTTTACAAGACAGACCCTCCTTCTCGCAGATCTTTCTGCAAGGTTGTCACCTTTCTCGATACGTCATGGGTGTCGTATGAGGTTTCGTCTAAATAAATTATATTACAATTCTACTGGTTTCCATAATAACTCTTACCTTATTCAAAGTGCAGTATTTGAAACCCAGCTCCTTTAGGATGCCGCCCAAAGTGCAGTGCCCATAAGGAAAATCACAAATTTCTTGCAAATGTGCAACCAATTCGTCTAAGGTGGGCGCTCTCCTTTTTGCATAGAATCTATAAATTTCTCGACGAATTAAATTGCATGTGAAATTATCTACTTTAGAGAAACGCTTCCTTTTGTTTTCACACTTGATAGGCGTCTTTGGTATTCCTTTCGCACCTATATTTCTTACTGTATTTCTGTGAATACCCAGAATTTAAAATCAGGTTCATTGCACGACGCCTTACCAAGATTATTTGTCAGCAAATATTTATATAAGTTCAAAACAAGCGCTTGAATTTGCTTAGAAACAGTTCCCGTTATAACTCTGATATTTTTTAGGGTTTTCCAGTAATGTAACTCGGCCCAGTTATTCACATTCTCTTCACTTTGATTATTTTCACTTGACTGAAAGTTATCTCCACTTCATTTGCATTTACCACTGCATTTCCCTCCCACGGTCTCCACATCGTGACACACAACGAATTTCTGCACGTAATGAAACAGATCAACTGAAAGTTGGAACTTTGGCAACTGAGACTCCACGTGGAGTAGACATGCGACTGTCACTTCGAGAAAATCAGGGTTGCTATTGGTCCTCAACGACAGTGTTCCATTTCTGAAGAGTGGAGATAGACTTATGACTGTCATTAGTGGGCGGGCGGTTCAGGTTCCTTTGACTCAGAACTGCACATGCGTTAACTAAACAGACATTACCCGACATTCGTCTTTCAGGATAAGGGAAATCCTCGGAAGAAACCTTATAGAGGTAACTCACCCTGACCGATATTCGAACTCGGGACATCTTGAACGTGAGGCAGACACTCTACCACCACGCTTACTCGTGATGCTCAGCTCGACTTGGAAACCGGCCTTAAAATGTAAATCCGTCGACTTAAGAAGCACAGATCAGTACAGGTTGATTATGAAGTTAAGTACCTACGTTTCTTTGACCCAATTAATTCTATATACTCACACCCATCTCCTGACCTGGCATTTAATTTCCTGAAAAAAATCTTTCGTTCCGTAATGCGAATTTTGATAGTGTTTTGTCTTTGTGTATATTTGTGTGATATCCAGTGATTCACTTGAGGTTATTAATTTAATAAATACCCTGATGATAGGAGAGATGCACACTCCCGAAACGTCGACATCTAATCGACTTTCCACCTGGTTTGCTTCCGGAGAAACACTTGAGCATTTAAAAAGCGTTATTTTGTACGCAAATGTTGTAAAGTTAGTTCTAAATATAGGACATTATTACTGGAGGACAAAAAATAGATTATTGAATATCACGTAGAGAACAAACGCCAGCTAAAGAATTCACTGTGTTGGATAAAGTGGGGAATACTCAGATTTATGACATTTTGAAAAGAAAAAAAAAAAACAGTTAAAGACGAGTGGCTTAAAGAGAAAACATGGCGTCACAAAAGCCACAGAGTATGGCGAGGTAATTCGTGCTGTGTTTGTTAATGCGTGAGCTAAAGGAATTTCCATTTCTGGACCATCGCCTCAGACTGAAGCTTTAGAGACAAAAAAATTAGGCAAAGACAATTTCAGAGCTTCCAATGAATGACTAGAGTTTCAAACATCGTTTTAATGTGAAGCAAATGGTTGATATGCAGACAGCTGAAGATTGGAAAGGGAAAATTGAACACACAAACTACACAATAAACTACAATTATTGTCTGTAATTTTAAAATATAGTACATAATAAATAACAACCTATTAACATTTACACTCCATTGTATATCATTACCCTCACTGTCAACCTGTGCAACTATTCCGCAATTTCTTTGTATTCAAACTCAACCCACCCTAAAACTGAAACATGTGTAAACGGAAAATAATTGACCGCACGATCCTGTACATAAAAATAGAATGCAATTAAAACGACGTCAACAAAAGTACCATTTATAATACCTTTAACTATTGCTAAAATTTTCTGTACTCCCATATTCTCTTGTTATTTACCATTTTATCACTTGGACAAATAGAAGGAATGCAATCTGTCACCTAGACAATCAGTTTTAGAACATAAGATTATCACTTAACGTCTACTATTTTTCCTTGTAACTAGAATAAAATAATGTTTATATAGAAGTAGATAGAGTAATAAATGTTTCTACAAGAGTAGAGAATGACATGTATATAAAACATATGACTATCAGTTAAAGTCTACTGTATTCCCTTGCAAGTACAATAAGATAATGTTTATCTTGAAGTAGAGCAATAAGAGTTTGTGCAAGAGTAGGGAAAGTCATGTATATAAAACACTTGACTGTCACTTAAAGTCTACTGTATTCCCTTGTAACTACAATAAGATAATGTTTATCTTGAAGTAGATAGAGCAACAAGTGTTTGTACATGAGTAGAGAAAGTCATGTACATAAAACATTTGGCTATCACTTAAAGTATACTGTATCCCCTTGTAACTACAATAAGATAATGTTTATCTTGAAGTAGATAGAGCCATTAGTATTTGTACAACAGTAGAGAAAGTCATGTATATAAAACACTTGACTATCACTTAAAGTCTACTATATTCTCTTGTAACTACAATAAGATAATGTTTATCTTGAAGTAAATAGAGCAATAGGTGTTTGTACAAGAGTAGAGAAAGTCATGTATATAAAACATTTGACTATCACCTAAAGTCTACTGTATTCCTTTGTAACCACAATAAGATAATGTTTATCTTGAAGTAGATAGAGCAATAGGTGTTTGTACAAGAGTAGAGAAAGTCATGTATATAAAACATTTGACTATCACCTAAAGTCTACTGTATTCCCTTGTAACTACAATAAGATAATGTTTATCTTGGTGTAGATAGAGCACTAGGTGTTTGTAAAAGAGTAGAGAAAGTCATGTATATAAAACATTTGACTATCACTTAAAGTCTACTGTATTCCCTTGTGACTACAATAAGATAATGTTTTTCTTGAAGCAGATAGAGCAATAAGTGTTTGTACAAGAGTAGAGAAAGTCATTTAACACAAGTTAATGGCTTTACGTGGCAGGATAGCATTGTATGATGAAAGATTGGCAGTTAATTAAAGCATCTTGTGCTCTGATAATTTTGTCCCATTAACCGAGAGCATTTCAATTGCACTTATAATACAGTGCTTTTTTCTCATATCTGCAAGCTGCATAAAGTTGAAGAGGAACTTTATTAGAATCTGTGCAGAGGGTGAAGTTAAAGGAAAAATACTAAAAAACTGGGGGTGGTGGTAGAGGGATGAACAAAAGGTACGTATTAAACCGTAGACAGCGAAATAAAGTGTAAAGTAAGGAACGCTCTGAGGTCTCCATTGTTACGATTTTTCAACAAAGTTTTCGGTAGGAGATAAAAAAACGGTTCGCGTGTGTGTGTGTGTGGGCCGAACAAAGGCAGTGCTGGATACCCAAGTCGCCGTCGTCGACTCTTTGAATTAGCAAAAAGGTCGCACACATAATTCTCTTTTTTCTCTATTTTATTTGAAGAGGGGGCCTCCCCACCACTTCCCTTAACATCTCTTCAGACTTTATCAAAGCTTTGCGGCCCCTGAGAACTCTTTAAGGACTAAATAATAACCAGTTTTAGTCCTTGAGTTACGCATTTTCAATTGGTGCTCCGAGATTCCTCCACGTTCCTTTACGTCCCTTCCTTCGTCCTCGCGGCCACAAACCAAACACAATGGCATTTTGATGAATGGCGGTGCAGCGAGAATCGTGACGACATTAAAGTTGCATTTACTAACAAATATGGAGTCCAAATAACTGTAGAACCAGATTAAATCGCAACTGGTCTCGTGTAGAGGCAACATTAATTAATAAACGTTTTGCTACTTCACTTTAACAAGCCTCCTTGTGCTACAAAATACCTTTAAACGTTTAAAAAAGTGCAATCTTAAAGGAATGACACGTTTGTGGTTTTATTCCCTTCTTCGACTGTCTTTTGATCATACTCCGTCCTCATGTAAGTTTGACTGTCGTTTATTTGTATCCATGATACCTGCTTATTCATCCTCATTAAGCTACTGATTTCTTGTATTGATGCCTGATTTCATCAATAGATGTTAAGAATTGTCTCGAGTTTGAAATAGTTATAACAAAAATTGCACTCGTGTTAGATCACTTGTTAAACTGACAAGCCAAATTTCTATTGTTAAATCCCTAACAATTTTAATTAGTCAAGATGGCGGTCGTGAATGCAGCTTTTGATGTAGATTTGCTATGTTTAAGACCGTCTAAATGGCATTCGTAATAGAGTACGGCCTATGAAGGGATATCAGAAGAAACTTTTCTACAGAGGTAGAGACTGTCCAAACAAGTTGCTATGAAGGTTACTGCGGAAGGACAAGAGAGGTTAGAACATGCATCTAAAGGAATATGCCAATCTTGCCCTTGTTTCAAGTATTAATAACTTTGCCATGTTATTATTCATAGATTCATGTGGATCATACATTGTCCATCTCCCATCTTACAACGTTCAAATCACTTGTCCTTCGCTCCTCGTTTTAAATTTACGTAATACTGAGTTAGAAGATGCACCGGAAGGAATATGACGATCTCGCCCTTGTTTCAAGTATTAATAACTTTGCCATGTTATTATTCATAGAATTATGTGGATAATACATTGTCCACCTCCCGTCTTGAAACGTTCAAGTCACTTGTCCTTCGCTCCTCGTCTTAAATTTACGTAATACTGAGTTAGAACATACATAGAAAGGAACGTGTCGATCTCGCATTTGCTTCAAGTATTAATAACTTTGCTATTTTATAATTCACTGAATTATATGGACAATACACTGTCCACCTCCCATCTTGAAACATTCAATTCACCCGTCACTTGTCCTTCTTCGCTCCTCGTTTTAAATTTACGTAATACTGAGTTAGAACATACATCGAAAGGAACATGTCGATCTCCCATTTGCTTCAAGTATTAATAACTTTGCTATTTTATAGTTCACTGAATTATATGGATAATGCACTGTCCACCTCCCATCTTGAAACGTTCAATTCACCCGTCACTTGTCCTTCTTCGGTCCTCGTTTTAAATGTACGTAATACTGAGTTAGAACATACATCGAAAGGAACGTGTCGATCCCGCATTTGCTTCAAGTATTAATAACTTTGCGATTTTATAAGTTACAGAATTATGTGGGTACTACACGCCCACCTCCCTTCTTGAAACGTTCAAGTCACTGGTCACTTGTCCTCCACTTCTCATTTTAAATTTACGTAATACTGAGTTAGATCATGCATCGAAAGGAATATGCCGATCTCGCCTTTGCTTAAGTTATTAACTTTGCTATTTTATAATTTACTGAATTATGTGGATAATACACTGTCCACCTTCCCCCTTGAAACGTTCAAGTCACTCGTCACTAGTCCTTCGCTCCTCGTTTTAAATTTACGTAATACTAACTTGTTTCGTAGTAATGACACACTCATTTGAATTTATTCCCACTTGACATTTTTCTCTTTTTTACATTCACCGCATCTGTCCTCTTATTTTACACGATATTCTACTACTTCGTAACCAATTCAATTAACAATTCTTTCTCCATCGATGATAAATATGTTGCACGGCTGTTGTTTACGATTTTGTTTAGTATCTGTGCAGACGAACATGAAAACACAAGCGCATCGCAGTACGTTCAGAAAGCAATACGTCTCAACCATAACCTTTTATAGCTGTAATGCTTACAAGTCTCTTGGCGTTAACACGTGTTTGCTAACATTTTCAGAACACAGGTTGGTGAAATACAAGATAATTTAACACCGTCCTTAGCGCCGTGACAATTGTTACGTTATATTTGCTAACGCCGATTTTGAAATCTGTTGCATAAATCACGCATGAATTTAATATCTAATGTGATAGATGATATTCTATCTGATATTGAGTGAATAGGTAAACATTTTAAATTTAAATAGATATATTTATCCTGAGAGGAGATATGCAATTGAGCCCTTATCCTCTAGTGCTAATAAAACACCAACCAACACATCCATCACCACATGCCTCACTCAACTGGCGATGTATTTCAGCAGGAGTCACACCACGAAAATGGAGAAAACAAATGATTACACGCTGTTCTTGCAATGTAAACGTCGCCATTTCAAGCATTAAAAACAGTCCTAGATCTCGTCGCTGCCACAAGGAGTTGTGTACTCTGTACAGTGCCGCCATCTCTGTCACGCATTCAAAACGGTCCACGTGTATTTTTATTAAAAAAAAACAGTTGTTTCCATCTGGTGCTAGTGCTGACAAAAAAATTGAAAGTGTTATAACTTGAATGCGCGTCGTACGAGAAGGGGGATATATTTAAATATTTAGTCACTATCGTTTACTTTATTAAGAGTTAGCAGTGATAGATTTTAGTAATGACTGATAATTAGCTTAAGGATTCTCTTTTCGAGATCATTTTTTCGCTCTTTCATCTGTAAATGGACTGCTCGAAACTTCTCGGCGCTCACTGCTCGCAGAATAGTTCGCACTTTTGCATTGCGGTGGTTGCCGTTTACACTGGGAAGCAAAAAATAATATATGAATGCTTGGAGTACTTCATGAGGCAATTCCTAATAATTTTGGGTTGAGAAAAACAAATATGACAATGAAAAAATTTTATTAGCCCTAGTTTCTATGATATACACAAAGTGGAAGTGTTATACATTAATGCATTGAGAGAAAAGGATACATTTAATTATATACATGCTAACAACAATGAAAGTGCATTTGATTTTATTTAACTGGTAAATACATGCTAAGAGTTCTAAATTTCTGGAAAAATACTTGGCAGATAGTCGAGTCTGAAGAGAATCATGTGGTGGCCTATTGACTTCGTCGTCGTTTTTAGCTTGCCTCTTCTGATGGAGTTCCGCAGAATCCCTATACAAAGACCAACAGTAATCCGCAAGCATTACTTCATTCCAACGGCCCTGATATCTTTGTTCCATAACAGAAATGTCCTGATGGAATCTCTCCCCATGTTCTTCACTAACAGCTCCACTACTAGGAGGGAAAAAGTCTAGGTGGGAGTGCAGAAAATGAATCTTAAGGGACATGTTGCATCCAAGGTTACGGTATTTTTGCAGAAGCACTGTCACCAGATGCTTGTAGTTGTAATCTCTTTTGTTACCTAAAAATCCATTAACAACACCCTTGAAGGCTTCCCAAGCTTCCTTTTCTTTCCCCTCCAATACTTGGCCAAATACAGGATCCTTTACAGGTTCTGTTATTTGTGGTCTGACAAAAATACCTTCCTTAAATTTTGCATTACTTAATTTCAAACATTTCTCTCTGTGTTTTGTTATTCGACATGTGTGTCAACTCCCACAAAAAAATTCACCCAAATTTAAAATCTTCGCTTTAAAATATTAAATGCCACTTTATCTTCAAGAAAGAGCTAATTTATCGTTTTTATGGTGATTTTTAAATTCAACAGATGGAAACAGTTGTAAATTCACTATTTTTAAGCCCGAAGCATTTTAATTGTTGCCCAGTGTTATCACACTGTTTAACAATCCTTATAATTTAGTGCTCTGGCTGACCGACTCACAGACAACAACACCGTTACTCACTGTTCAACTGCCAGGGAGTGCGTGGTCAAGGAAGAAAAAATATCAGTATCTTTCGAGTTGAAGTAATGGGTAATTCTCGAAGACGAATCTTTGCAGGTAATAGTTCTTTGTCATGAATTACGTGTGTTTTACTTGGAAACAAACGACAAAGTCGGAAGTTAAGTGGAACTATATATCGTGAACAAAAGGCATAGTTAATTCAAATTCTCGTTCAATATGCAGCAGGTTCTGAAATTACATCTGTTTTGTTTTTTCCCGTTAAAACCGGTGCTAATTTGGTAAGGCAAGGCCGTACTTGCATGTTCGGAGGCTGTTTAACACCCCGGTACATAATTGCTGTGCGTCATGGGCTGGGATCCAGCTGATAACTACGATATGACCTTTGTTCATTATCCAAATTAGACCCTTCATCTTGTTACGCTGTTATACCTCGAAATACAGATTCCTTTACCATAATGTCATATATACCAAAGAACTTACTGAAGACATATACTTAAATATATATTTGATTTGTAATCCTTTATTTTGATCAATATGGCTGGATTCAAAGGAATGTGGGAACACAGTAGACTTTAAGTGATAGTCAAATGTTTTAAAACTAGTTGTCTAGGTGACCTCTTTGTAATTACATTCTCTTTGTATATTCAAGAGATACAAAAACAAATAACGACTTCATACTGGGGAAAAGTATAGGGGAGGCGTGCCCAGTATCGCACATCGCACAGTACCACACAGTGCCCAGTATCGCATAGTGTATCTCGTAGTTGCCGATAGATAGTAGAAGCTATCTTGTCAAGGGCAATGAAATATTTATACAGAATCACTAACTTGGAAGATGGCAATATTATTAAAGAATGTTTTCATATTCAAAAGAGAAGTAACTGGGGTAGGTCTTGGGCACATAAAATGTATGACTGGTTGAAGCAGATAGGTATGGGTCATTCTTGGATAAATGCAGAGTATGGGTATAGAGGCTTCTGGAAAGAAGTTAAGCTAAGATTAGAAGATATTGACAGACAAGATATTTTTGCCAATATAAGTGACAAAAACTCACTAAGATTATATAGAGGAATAAAAATAACCTGGGGGAGGGAAGGATATATAGAAATATGTAATAAGTTAGGGAGAGAAGGTTTCGGTTGGGCGAGAACAGGAGTGAGAAACTTGAAAGGTATAGGTCATGATAGGGAGCTAGATAAATGTCCATTGTGTGGAGAAGAGAATGCAGACTTCCATTGTATATTAAATTGTAGTCAAACAAAGATATGGAGAGAGCAGGCCTGGCTACCTAAATGGGACAGTTTGGAGGGTGAAGTAGTAATTAGAAAAATGTTGTCAGTAAAAGGAGAAAAGAACAGGAGAAATATAGGGAATTATTTAGGGAAAGTTAAAGAGAGATGGCTAAGAACAATTAAGAGAAAAATGTAGAGTGAGATAGGTGAAATGGCAGAAAGTGTAAAAAGGAGCAGAGGGCCTTCAATACACAAAAACCTAGGGTTAGGTGTATGGGGGCTGAATTACTATTCAATGGTGGGCAACATGATAACATGATAGGATTTTCAGGATTTAGGAATATATGGCATATTTCAGTATGGATTTTATAATTGTAATCTTGATTTTGTATTTCCATTTGTTGATGTAAAAGCAAATAAATTACTAATTACTATTACTAGTAGAAGCTCATGATGTGTATTTAGACCAACAACTATCTTTGTTACCAACGGAAAGTTTTCCCTCCTCTTTGTCCTTTGAAACAAAAGTTATTGTTCAGAGAAGTCGTGTAGTGAACTGGAGCTGTGCTGTTAATAACCTACTGACATTGATGCTGCCTTGTCCGGTGAAGACCTAATTAGGTATTTGTACTCATATTATTTGGTATTAAGTAGACTACACAAACACAATATACAGTGTCGGTTAAAAGAATCGGGCCGTGCTATGATGTTATATATACATACGTGTGAGTTGCTCAGTGCCGTACGATAGCAATTTTCCCAGTACCGGACACGAAGGTATATGTTTATCCCCTGAACTTGCACTGAAATTAGTTTAATTTTTGTTTAGAGGCCAAAAAGGAAGGAAAATGGTTAGAATAAAATATGAAACAGGCAATAAAGAACGTGATAGAAGTATCAATGAGTCTGGGGGTAGCAATCTATATTGCTGAAACATTAACATCGACTCTGCATAAGTTGTTTTGCAGGAAAAGGCACAAAAACAGAAGAACAAACCAACAGCAAAGGGACCCAAGACTAACATTAACAAAACTATAAACAGAGAACCTAGCTCTAAATCTGTGCCACCAGAAACTGCAAATAGTGAAGAGCCTTAGAAGACTAAAAGAAAATTACATTTTGGAACCAAAACCAGTGTTGATTGAAGTGTTCTAACAGAGTGTATCATTTGTTTAGAAATCACAGACGAAACTTGGGGTCAGTGTGTATTGTGCAAGGATTGGACATATTGAATGTACAGGAAAAGAGAACATTGAATTTTATAGATGTGGTCACTGTGTTTAAAAATGTTTCATTAGTTCTAAGAAATTATTATTTTGTTGTGATAATCTCTAGAGAACGTTTAGGAAACTATATTTTCAAGTTAACGTGTTCTGTTTTTATCTAAAAAATACAATGATTGTGATAAGCATAATTATCTTGTGATTTATTATGTAGTTCCTTTTCCTTTATTTAGAAATATGTATTTATTAATGTCTGTCCGGTACTGGGAAACACTTTTTGAGATGCGCAGTTATCACTAATGTAAGACTTGAAGCTTTCACGGCGATGATTATTGATTAAAACTTCTCGGGTTACCAGCCGTGTGATGTTGATGAAATTGTTCGAGCTTTCGGCCATCTTGACTCTGTGGCCTTCTTCAGGATGTGAGCTAAAGTCATAGACGGGCAGGTATATATACTCTCCATGTGGTGGGTGGGGCTACGTGGCGCGGGCCAATGGGAGCGCTGTGTCTTGTGATTGATCCGACGGCCTACGTGGTGTCTTGTGATTGGTCCGACGGAGAAATGGAAGGTCTATTGTTTTTTAACGTCCCAGTCCATGCAGAGCTGAGCCATAGGCCATTGTCTCTATTAAAATTATTTGGTTCCAATTTGATCTCAATCGCCTCTTTTATCAGTCTGTCATAAAAACGATTACTACGGTGCAGAACCGTGATCTCGTCAAATAAAATTCTATGATCATAATCAAGGCTGTGTTGAGCCACTGCTGATTTCTCAGGTTGAAGCAGTCTCAGATTACGCTTGTGTTCCGCGCATCTCTCTTCTACCGTTCGGCCTGTTTGTCCTATATAAACTTTCCCGCATTGACATGGGATTTTGTATACGCCGGGGGTTTTTAACTCCAGGTTGTCCTTCACGGGCCTCATGTATTGCCTCAACTTCCTTGGTGGCATAAATATCGTCTTGATTTGATGTCTTTTAAGGATGCGTGCAATTTTGTTTGATACCGTGCTATAAAATGGAATGAAAGCCTTCCCTTTTGGTTTTTCTTCTGTGTTGTTTTTGTCCTTGGTGTGGTCCATACGGTTCTTAACTTTCCGGTGTGCTTGGTGAATCTCCCTGCTTGTGTACCCATTCTTTTTAAACGTGTCAATTAGGTGGCTTAATTCTTGAGATCTATGTTCTTCATCCGCAATATCGTAAGCACGATGAAATAAGGTGGTGAGGACGGGTCTCTTCTGGCCCGGGTGGTGATGGCTGTGTGCGTCCAGATAGCGGTCTGTATGTGTGGCTTTTCTATAGACACTATGTCCCACAGCGCTCCCATTGGCCCGCGCCACGTAGCCCCACCCACCACATGGAGAGTATATATACCTGCCCGTCTATGACTTTAGCTCACATCCTGAAGAAGGCCACAGAGTCAAGATGGCCGAAAGCTCGAACAATTTCATCAACATCACACGGCTGGTAACCCGAGAAGTTTTAAACAGTTATCACTAATATTTACTTTAGTTATTAAAAGTCAACATGACTTGCGTTCATGAATGTTCATTACTAATGCAGTTTCTGTATGTTATTAGCTTCATGATAATAGTAACACGCACTTGTTTGCCATTGTATTTCCTTTAAATTTTGAGTAAAACATTAGGTGTGCGGTGCTGGGTGCATCTCCCATAAGTAAAGAACCATTCAAGCAAATAACAACGAATTTCTCGGAAATGGCTTACTTTACAACAAACTACAGAAAACAAAAAAGAAAGAATATCAATATAATAATGAGTGTAAAAGACTCCGATTCGATTATTCAAACCACACTGTAGGAGAGGGTTTATAAGGAAATCCTCTCTGAAACCACTTATTGCTCTATTTACTTCAAGATAAACATTATCTCACTGTAGTTATAAGGGAATACAGTAGACTTTAAGTGATAGTCAAATGTTTTATATACATGACTTTCTCTACTCTTGTACAAACACTTATTGCTCTATCTACTTCAAGATAAACATTATCTTATTGTAGTTACAAGGGAATACAGTAGACTTTAAGTGATAGTCAAATGTTTTATATACATGACTTTCTCTACTCTTGTACAAACACTTATTGCTCTATCTACTTCAAGATAAACATTATCTTATTGTAGTTACAAGGGAATACAGTAGACTTTAAGTGATAGTCAAATTTTTATATACATGACTTTCTCTACTCTTGTACAAAAACTTATTGTTCTATCTACTTCAAGATAAATATTATCTTATTGTAGTTAAAAGGGAATAAAGTAGACTTTAAGTGATAGTCAAATGTTTTATATACATTACTTTCTCTACTAATGTACAAACACTTGTTCCTCTATCTACTTCAAAATAAACATTATCTTATTGTAGTTGCAAGGGAATACAGTAGACTTTAAGTGATAGGCAAAAGTTTTAAATCTGGTTGTCTAGAGGATGACATTCTCTTTGTATGTCTAAGAGATAAATAAAAATAATAACGACTATGCTTTAAGGCGAAACTCCAACTAATAGTAGGGGATATCCCGTAATTGTAAGCACAATGGGATTTTGTTTACCATTTAGGATTTATCAGATTTGCAAATTTACCAGATTATGAGTGAAATGGGCTTTTAGTGGTTTAGCAAATTGTACATTTCGATTTCCACAAAGATACCTTTAAAATATGCCATTTAAAAAAAATTGAAGAATTTTGATAATGTAAAATGAAATCCAAATATTTTTCATGTAAGGTGTCTTAATGGTATTGAAAATCTTCTTATCGAATTTTTGGGACCTGCGGTAATTTAAGTTTGTTCTTGAAGATATTTGGGATCACGGTACTACGAAACGTGAATTTGCAGATAAATCTCAATGTTTCAAGTATTAGTGGAATAAAAATTTTTCTCTATTTTTGTAATTGAATGAAATATTTTTTCCTCCAATAAATGTCGCAGAGAAAGAAAATATAATTCACTGTCCAAACAAATATAGCGTTCAACTTTTTCTACGTAACGAAATTAATTTTAAGCGTCTCAAATTTTCACATTTTTATATTTTCCCTTCTCAAAGAAGAAATAAACTTAAATAAATATTTAAAAATATTTCCGCTGGCGTATTGTCAGCTTTGATATAAAATATATTTTAAAGGTATGGAGTTCTCAACACTGATTGGACGCTACAACCAACGAAATGACCTAGGGATTAATTTAAAGCAATACAAATTACATTTAAATTAATATTAACCTGAAATAGCTATGAGATATTTAAGCAATAAATATAAAACACTCATGTAAAACAAACATAGGTTGATATTTTATTTTCACAGATAAAATGTATATATTCGTAATGATCCGTGGACAGTTATCACCGCAGGTTATATTTGTGATGTTCTTTTGTTACACTGCTTCACTACAAACGGCTAAACTTATTTTTGTTTTGTTTTTGGCGAAGCAAAGCTCTACTACCGGACACTAAACACTTAAGAGATCATGATGAGCCATATTTTGCTCTCATTTACAAGGTGATATCGGACGATCGATGAAATGATGTTCAAATGAGTACAATGTACATAGAGCTTAGCGCTACCAGACATTTATCTTTTAGAATAAGGGAAAACCTCCAACGTCGAGTATTATCAGACTATGAATGAAATGGTATCTAATTGAGTACAGGGTACATAGAGATTATAGCTCGCAGACATTCATCTTTCAGGAAAAGAGAAAACCTCCAACGTTAATTCAAATCGGGCGATGAAAGAAATTATGTTCAGAGCTTAGAGTTACCAGACATTCATCTTTCAGGATAAGGATAAACCTCCAACTTTAAGTAATATGGGACGTTGAAAGAAACGATGTTCAACTGAATACAGGGTAAATAGAGCTTAGAGTTATCAGACATTCATCTTTCAGTATTAGAGAAAACCTCCAACGTTAAGTCACGTTGAAGGATGAATGAAATGAGGTTTAAATGAGTACAGGGTACATAGAGCTTAAAGTAAACAGATATTTATCTTTCAGTCAAACAGAAAACCTCCAAAGTTTAGTCTTAGTGGACGAAAATGAAATTATGTATAAATGAGTACAGGGTACATACAGCTTCGAGTTACCAGACGTTCATCTTTTAGGATAAGGTAAAGACTCCAACGTTAAGTCATACCGTACGATGAATGAAATGATGTTCAAATAAGTACAGGGTACATGGAGCTTAGAGTTACCAGAAATTCATCTTTCAGGATAAGAAAAAATCTCCAACGTTAAGTTATATCTGACGAAGAATGTAATGATGCTCAAATGAGTTCAAAGTACATAGAGCTAAGATTTAGCAGACAATAATCGCTAAGGATAAGAGAAAACCTCCAACGTTAAGCCATATAGGACGCTGAATGAAATGATGTTCAAGTAAGTACATGGTACATAGTACTTAGGGTAACCAGACACTGAATTTTGGGGATAGGAGTATACCAGAGGAAAAAATCAGATCATCCTGACCGAGATTAGAACTCGGAACCACTTGACGGTCAGGCAGACACGCTACCACCGCATCACGGAGGCGGACCCTACCATTATTGTTTTAAAACTACTATGCGGCAATATAAGAACTATTTAAGGCACTGCAGTAATAAAGTGGCTGATTATCTTTAAAATGCATTTCTTTGTCTGTAGCAGAGGGCCGACATATGATTAATTACTTGGGAGAGACTGTTATACCGCAGTAAACCCAAGTTTAGGTTTTGTTTACGTACTCAACTTGCCGTGCGCCCAGACCACAACAAAGGATCACAAATTAGCGTGTCAGCATACTCGTGCACTGCCAACAATACAAGATAAACTACACAAAATACTGTTTATCTCACCGAAAAATGTGACATTCTGTTTATATTTAACAATTCATTATGTTTTCTATGATATTCTGAACAAACCAAGAATTCAATAACCGGCAGGTGTAGGAAAAAGGAGCATTTTGATCTTTTGTTTTATTTGAACCTTACTTATGGTCGCCAACTATATGATCACATTGCAACTGTACACAAACTAAATATTTAATATGTATAGTGCATACATATGCACACAATAATACATCCTCATACAATGTTTCCCACCAAGGCGGCCCGGGTTTGATCCCAGGCGAGCGCAAAGTGAGATAAGTGGTGGAGAACCCGGCGCTGGGGCGGGTTTTCTCCGAACCCTCCGGTTTCCCCCGCCATCTCATTCCACCGGTGTGTCATTTTTATCTCGTGTACCATCAGTGTCATCTCCTGCAGTGCCGTATGTATTGTTAAACACTACACATTTCATTTCATTTCTGATACAATGTTCATAACATTGTATCATTTGAAGGTAATTTCATTCATTCTCCGATATGACTTAACGTTGGAGGTTTTGTCTTATACTGAAAGATGAATGTCTGGTAACTCTAAGCTCTATGTACCCTGTACTCATTTGAACATCATTTCATTCATTGTACGATATGACTTAACGTTGGAGGTTTTCTCTTATACTGAAAGATGAATGTCTGGTAACTCTAAGCTCTATGTACCCTGTACTTATTTGAACATCATTTCATTCATTGTACGATATGACTTAACGTTGGAGGTTTTGTCTTATACTGAAAGATGAATGTCTGGTAACTCTAAGCTCTATGTACCCTGTACTCATTTGAACATCATTTCATTCATTGTACGATATGACTTAACGTTGCAGGATTTCTCTTATCCTGAAAGATGTATGTCTAGTAACTCTAAGCTCTATGTACCCTGTACTCATTTGAACACCATTTCATTCATCGTCCGATATGACTTAACGTTAGAGGTTTTGTCTTATACTGAAAGATGAATGTCTGGTAACTCTAAGCTCTATGTACCCTGTACTCATTTGAACATCATTTCATTCATTGTACGATATGACTTAACGTTGGAGGTTTTCTCTTATACTGAAAGATGAATGTCTGGTAACTCTAAGCTCTATGTACCCTGTACTTATTTGAACATCATTTCATTCATTGTACGATATGACTTAACGTTGGAGGTTTTGTCTTATACTGAAAGATGAATGTCTGGTAACTCTAAGCTCTATGTACCCTGTACTCATTTGAACATCATTTCATTCATCGTCCGATATGACTTAACGTTGGAGGTTTTCTCTTATCCTGAAAGATGTATGTCTAGTAACTCTAAGCTCTATGTACCCTGTACTCATTTGAACACCATTTCATTCATCGTCCGATATGACTTAACGTTAGAGGTTTTCTATTATACTGAAAGATAAATGTCTGGTAAATCTAAGTTCTATGTACCCTGTACTCATTTGAACATCATTTCATTCATCGTCCGATATGACTTAACGTTTGAGGTTTTCTCTTATCCTAAACGATGAATGTCTGGTAAATCTAAGCTCTATGTACCCTGTACTGATTTGAACATCATTTCATTTATCGTCCGATATGACTTAACGTTGGAGGTTTTCTTTTATCCTGAAAGACGAATGTCTGGTAACTCTAAGCTCTTTGTACCCTGTACTCATTTGAACATCATTACATTCTTCGTCCGATATGACTTTACGTTGGAGGTTTTCTCCTATAATTTATAATATTGAAAGACTAGAGCCACACTAAAAAATTCAATGCTATAACCAGGATTTGAACCACGGATTTCTGGTCTCCGTCCAGTTGCTCTAAGCCACTGAGCTGCTATGGCCAACGTGCCAATATGTCATTAAGTTCTCCAACTGATTCTATTTTTCCCTATAAACACTAGGAGTTCTCATAAACACATGAGACAACTACTTAATGACGACTTACTATGCTGTAAGACCCGGGCCACTATTAGGTACAATTTATTGGAGAATTTAATATCATATTGGCAAGTTGGCCATAGTAGAGGGCTGCTCAATAAAGAAAGATCATAATTTTTTATGGTCATAATTTGTCGCACTGAAATTCAATTTTGTTATATTCTGTTAGCTTAATGTGAAGCAAACACGCCGTAGTAGCTTCATTGTCGGTACTCCTGGTTCCCGCCTGTGAGAAACAGGCAAGTTCGGACCTGTTCAGTATCGCCTACCGCTGCAATGGAGTTAACACACCAGGAACAATATGCGGCTTTGATATTCTGCTTTCGTTTCAACAAATCTTCAGTTGAGGCTTATACAATGTTACAGGAGGCCTATGGAGAGTCTGTTCTTCCCTACAGCACAACTCGAAGGTGTTTTAAAGTGTTTAAAGAGGAGAAACAATCAATTTTAGAGGAAGGTGGACCCGGTGCTGCAGTTACTGCTCCTTCGAAAGAAAACATCAACACTGCTGCTGCCATTGCGGGAGGGGATCCACGAATTACCTTAAGATTACTTTCTGAAATACTGAACATTTCATTGGGTGCCACCCACACGTTGGTGACAGAAACATTACACATGAGATGCGTTTGTGCGCGATGGATTCCAAGCATGATTATTCCCGAACGAAAGGACATTCGCATGCAGGTCTGCATGCAGTTAAAGTTGATGCTAGGGGAAGATCCGGTGTTTCTTCCAAACGTAATCACTGCTGATAAAACTTGGCTTCTTCATTTTGATCCTGTGAGCAAACAGCAAAGCTCAGTGTGGAAATCTCCTTCATCACCACCCCCCCCCCCCAATAGGAAAAGTGGTTGCTTCTGCCGAAAAAGTTGTGGTAATCTCATTCTTTGATATTCATGGCATGGTATATCAGCATGCACACACCTCAGTAACTGGACAATACTACAAGGATGTCCTGAAAACATTACAAGTCCATATCAGGCACAAAAGACTACATTTCCGTGAAGCAGGCTGGATGTTGCACCACGGTAATGCGCGGCCGCATATTGCCAATGTTGTTGCTGAATATCTTGCAAAAATCAACGTAAAGTACATCCCTAACCCTCCCTATAGTCCAGATTTAGCTCCATGTGTCTTCTTTATATTCCCTAACTTGAAGAAAGGCCTTCGTGGAAGGCATTATCCATTATCAGAAGCAGTGCCGAAGGCTGCGGAGGCGATTTTGAAGGATCTCTCAAAAATGGTTTCCAGCATGTCTTTGAAGACTGGTAGAAACGCTGGGACAAGTGCATCGCATTCAGGGGATACTATTTTGAGAAGGACCATCAAAATTATAAGGATGCGTAAAGGTACGTTGTCAAAAAAGGTTGTGTTGATTCTTTATTGAGCAACCCTAGTACATCCTTTGCGGAACTGCATCAGTCAACTCCTTCAAGTATACACTGTCACATTGTCCACTACCGTAGCCACCGACAGCAGAGAACGGTAGAAATAAGAAGACCCAATCTCACTGGAATTGAGCCCATGGCTTTCTCAAATGTGACCTCGTGTTTCTCGCCCGGATTAAATGGAAAACGTACTGAGCCTTGGTCTCCTACTGTGTCGTTAATGCAGGCCTTTGGTCTCCAGTAAATACTATCTTGCTCACCGTTTCCTTTGATATTTCTTTCATAATCCTTTCAAATTACAAACTTGTTTAACAAAATACCCTACAGTGGAGTGCTCGCTGGCCTTTAACCTCCCATGCCCCCAGGAGGGTGAAAACGACATAGTGGAGACTTGGTAGTTGGCGTCTATTGATTTTTACATGCAAGGCTACCGCCCCCGGTGGCGGTGTAACTGGGAATTGGCGGGCTTGTCACGGCGTTACAACTGGACACGGCTTGTCACGTGTTTCACAGATGGACTCTCAGGAGGACCGGACAGCATTCCGGCAGCTTTGCTTAAAAAATATGAATAAATAAAACCTTTACCTTCACCGAACGTATTTCAACCAAAATTGCGTTTAGATATTTAACAGGAGATATATGTTTTTGTACCTCTAAGGACAGCAATGCCCAATTTAAACAACAGATGTTAAAATCGACGTTAACAAATGTAACGCAACAATTGTCACAGCTCTAACAAAGTTGTTAAATTTCTTGCACTTCACCAACCTGTTTTCTGAAAATGTTAACAAACACATGTTAACGCCATGTTAATGTTAATGTTATGGCTATGCATGAGTAGTATTATTTTCTGAAGATACTGCGATGCACATTTGTTTTCATTTTATTCTGCACACAGCTGAGAAAGTGGCGCTTAAACAAAAACCGTGAGACATATTTCTCATCGATTGAGAAAGAAATGTTAATTGAATTTGTTATGAAGTATAAGGATATCGTGGAAAACAGGAGGATGGATGCTGTAAATGTAAAGGAGAAAGATGTCACGTAGAAAAAAATGGAAAGGACTTTAATTAAAATGCATGTTCCTAATAGAAGCAGGAAACAACTTCGTCAGAATTTCGTAAATTTAAAACGAGGTGCGAAGAACAGAAGTGACGAGTGACTTGAACATTTCAAGACAGGAGGGGGACCGTGCATTGTCCACATAATTCGGTGAAATTATGAAATAGCAAAGTTATTAATGCTCGAAGCAAAGGTAAGGTCTGCATATTCCTATCGATGCATGTTCTAACTCAGTATTACGGAAATTTAAAACGAGGAGCGAAGGACAAGTGACGAGTGACTTGAACGTTTCTAGACGGGAGGTGGACAGTGTATTATCCACCTAATTCAGTGAAATTATAAAATAGCAAAGTTATTAATGCTCGAAGCAAAGGCGAGATCGGCATATTCCTTTCGATGCATGTTCTAACTCAGTATTACGTAAATTTAAAACGAGAAGCGAAGAAGTACAAGTGACGAGTGACTTGAACGTTTCAAGACGGGAAGTGGACAGTTTATTATCCATATAATTCAGTGAAATTATAAAATAGCTAAGTTATTAATGCTCGAAGCAAAGGCGAGATCGGCAGAAATACAGATGACGAGTGACGAACGTTTCAAGATCGGAGGTGGACAGTGTATTATCTACATAATTTAGTGAATTACCTGGACTGTTCAATAAAGAAGTACCACAATGTTTTTTGACAACGCACCTTTACTCATCCTCATAATTTTGATGGTCCTTCTAAAAATAGCCTCCCCTGAATGTGATGCACTTGTTCCAGCATTTCTGCCAGTCTTCACAAACTTGCTGCAACCATTTTTGAAACATCCTTCAAAATAGCCTCCGCAGCCTTCACCACTGCTTCTAATGATGGATAATGCCTCCCACGAAGGTTTTTCTTCGAGTTAGGGTTCAGAAAAGGTCACATGCGTCTAAATCCGGACTATAGGGAGGGTGAGGGATGAACTTCACGCTGATTTTTGCAAGTTATCCAGCAACAACATTGTCAATAAGCGGCCGCGCAATTTCGTGGTGCAGCATCCAGCCTGCTTCACGGAAATGTGGTGTTTTGCGGCTGATAAGGACCTGCATAGTTTTCAGGACATCCCTGTAGTATTGTCTAGTTACTGATGTGTGTGAAGGTAGAACATTCTGATAAAACATTCCATGAATATCAAAGAGTGAGATGAACACAGCTTTCCCCGCAGAAGCAACCACTTTTGCTTTTTAGTGGCTGTTGATGAAGGAGATTTGCACACTGAGCTTTGCTGTTTGCTCTCAGGATCAAACTGATGTAGCCAATTTTCATCAGCAGTAATTACGTTTGAAAGAAACTCCAGATCTTCCTTTAACATCAACTTTAACTACATGTTACCTCCATTACAGCGGTAGGTGATACTGAACATGTCTGAAATTGTCTGGTTCTCACATGCGGGAAACAGGAGTATCAACAATGAAACTACTACGGAGTGTTTGTTTTACATTAAGCTATCTGAATATCATAAGTTTGAACTCAAATTCGAAAAATTATGACCGTAAAAATGAGCAATCTTTATTACACAGCTCTCGTATATAAAACATTTGACTATCACTTAAAGTCTATTGTATTCCCTTGTAACTACAATAAGATAATGTTTATCTTGAAGTCGATAGAGCAATAAGTGTTTGTACAAGAGTAGAGAAAGTAATGTGTATAAAACATTTGACTATCACTAAAAGTCTACTGTATTCCCTTGTAACCACAATAAGATAATGTTTATCTTGATTAGATAGAGTAATAAGTGTTTGTACAAGAGTACAGAAAGTCATGTATATAAAACATATGACTATCGCTTAAAGTCTACTGTATTCCCTTGTAACTACAATAAGATAACGTTTATCTTGATTAGATAGAGTAATAAGTGTTTGTACAAGAGTAGAGAAAGTCATGTATATAAAACATATGACTATCGCTTAAAGTCTACTGTATTCCCTTGTAACTACAATAAGATAACGTTTATCTTGATTAGATAGAGTAATAAGTGTTTGTACAAGAGCAGAGAAAGTCATGTATATAAAACATATGACTATCGCTTAAAGTCTACTGTATTCCCTTGTAACTACAATAAGATAATGTTTATCTTGATTAGATAGAGTAATAAGTGTTTGTACAAGAGTAGAGAAAGTCATGTATATAAACATTTGACTATCGCTTAAAGTCTACTGTATTCCCTTGTAACTACAATAAGATAATGTTTATCTTGTAGTAAATAGAGCAATAAGTGTTTGTACAAGAGCAGAGAAAGTCATGTATATAAAACATTTGACTATCACTTAAAATCTACTGTATTCCCTTGTAACTACAATAAGATAATGTCTGTCTTGAAGTAGATAGAAGAGTAAGTGTTTGTAAGGGTATTTTCTACATTAGTACATAAAGTCAAGTGAGTACAGCACATGATAGTAATTTTGTACCATTTTGTATTCTGAATGAAATTTTAAGCAGTTCAGTGAATTGTTTCATAACGGAAAAGGAGATAAATATAATGTTTGATATATTTTCCCTGGTGGTAGACATCGTGGAATTTAGGTTTAGAATACCTACAGGCACTTTGGAAAATCATTCATTTTATTTAGTATTATTTTTAAGTCTGCAGTTGTTTGGCTAGTTGTCATTGTACGTAAAGATAATTGACGTGTATAGTGCTCCACTTAAGTTTTCATGCAATTTTAAAAATAATTGTTGTAGTTGACATCTCCCTGCACTTACATAAATAGCTATTACATCTTAAAGATGGTACATTAATGGAGCTGTTTTCTTAACGCGGATTTTTTTTCTCAAGTTATCTTCCGCGCGGAATTAGGTCACCTGACATTTTTACCGTCTTTCCAGAAGTTACCTTATTATTCCGCGAGGAGATTACGGCGATAAAGCCGGGTCGTAAACGCCGCGGAGTCAAGTTTCCGGATTTCTACCAACAACATTAAGAAATACTCTAGGGGAGCGCTTCATTTGCCACAAGTTTGATATATAGCACGGCGCTTTAAGTTGTGGTTAAAACGTACACATATACATTGTGAATGCTACAGATGGACCGACTAAAACAAAACACTGTGAGCGAAATGTACTTCTTGTTTACTATGAAGGTACATTACAGAATATATTTACCCCGTTCTTTACTTGTATATATCAAACAATTGACAGTAGGATAGTCCCGATCCTCATATTAAAAAAAGTAATATTTTGTGTTTTTGTTTATTTCTCAACATAATCTCCAGATAGAGTAATAAATTTGTTATATCAGTCTTCTAATTTAATTAAACCATCTCTGTAGTTCTATTTATCATGGTCAAATGTCTTCTTTGCTGTAAAATCGTCCTCTCCCAAGAAATTTTTTGAGGTTTGGGAACAGGTGGTACTCACTGGGTGCTAGATCTGACGAGTAGGGTGAATGTTCAAGCAATTCGTACTTTGGAAATTAATTGTTCTTTCACACTAGCCGTGTGTAGGAAGCACTATTAGAGGGTAGAGCCAGACTGAAATATTCAATGCCATAGCCGGGATTTGAACCACGAATCTTCTGTTCTCCGTCCAGCCGCTCTAAACCACTGAGCTACTATGGCCAACGTGCCAACATCTGGCCATAATGCGTCCTATACACGGCTAGTGTGAAAGAACAATTAACTTCCATCAATTGTACCTAATAGTTGTCCGAACTATAAAGCCCGGGCCTTATAGTACTTACAGTATAATAAGTCGTCATTAAGGTAGTTGTCTCATGTGTTTATGAGAGCTCCTAGGAGTTTACAGGGAAAACACGAGTCAGTTGTACCTAATAGTGGTCCGAACTATAAAGCCCGGGCCTTAAAGTACTTACAGCATAGTAAGTCGTCATTAAGGTAGTTGTCTCATGTGTTTATGAGAACTACTAGTGGTTTACCGGGAAAAACACGAGTCAGTTGTACCTAATAGTGGTCCGAAATATAAAGTCCGGGCCTTAAAGTACTTACAGCATAGTAAGTCGTCATTAAAGTAGTTGTCTCATGTGTTTATGAGAACTCCTAGTGGTTTACCGGGAAAAACACGAGTCAGTTGTACCTAATAGTGGTCCGAACTATAAAGTCCGGGCCTTAAAGCACTTACAGCATAGTAAGTCGTCATTAAGGTAGTTGTCTCATGTGTTTATGAGAACTCCTAGTGGTTTATCGGGAAAAACACGAGTCAGTTGTACCTAATAGTGGTCCGAACTATAAAGCCCGGGTCTTAAAGCACTTACAGCATAGTAAGTCGTCATTAAGGTAGCTTCATGTGTTAATGAGAACTCCTAGTGGTCTACCGGGAAAAACACAAGTCAGTTGTACCTAATAGTGGTCCGAACTATAAAGCCCGGGCCTTAAAGTACTTACAGCATAGTAAGTCGCCATTAAGGTAGTTGTCTCATGTGTTTATGAGAACTACTAGTGGTTTACCGGAAAAAAAACGAGTTAGCTGTACCTAGTAGTGGTCCGAATTATAAAGCCCGGGCCTTAAAGTACTTACAGCATAGTAAGTCGTCATTAAGGTAGTTGTCTCATGTGTTTATGAGAACTCCCAGTGGTTTACCGGGAAAAACACGAGTCAGTTGTACCTAATAGTATGAGAGTATAAAGTCCGGGCCTTAAACTACTTACAGCATAGTAAGTCGTCATTAAGGTAGTTGTCTCATGTGTTTATGAGAACTGCTAGTGGTTTACCGGAAAAAACACGAGTTTTTTTCGAGAATTTAATGTCATGTAGGCACGTTGACCACAGTAGCTCAATGGTTTAAAGCGGCTGGAGGGAGACCAGGAGATCGATGGTACGAATTCTGGCTATGGCATTGGATTATTCAGTCTGGCTCTACCCTTTCATAGTGCGTCCTACACACGGCTAGTGTGAAAGTATAATTAATTTCCATTAATTGATCTAATAGTAGTCCGAACTATAAAGCCCGGGCCTTAAAGGATTTACAGCATAGTAAGTCGTCATTAAGGTAGTTGTCTCATGTGTTTATGAGAACTGCTAGTGGTTTACCGGAAAAAACACGAGTTTTTTTCGAGAATTTAATGTCATGTAGGCACGTTGACCACAGTAGCTCAATGGTTTAGAGCGGCTGGAGGGAGACCAGGAGATCGATGGTACGAATTCTGGCTATGGCATTGGATTATTCAGTCTGGCTCTACCCTTTCATAGTGCGTCCTACACACGGCTAGTGTGAAAGTATAATTAATTTCCATTAATTGACCTAATAGTAGTCCGAACTATAAAGCCCGGGCCTTAAAGGATTTACAGCATAGTACGTAACCATTAAGGTAGTTGTGTCATGTGTTTATGTTTATTGTTGCTATTATTATTATTATTATTATTATTATTATTATTATTATTATTATTATTATTATTATTATTATTATTATTATTATTATTATTATTATTATTATTATTATTATTATTATTATTATTATTATTATTATTATTATTATTATTATTATTATCATCATCATCACCACCATTACTACGACCACGACCACGACCACGACCACGACCACCACGACCACCACCACCACCACCACCACCACCACCACCACCACCACCACCACCACCACCACCACCACCACCACCACCACCACCACCACCACCACCACCACCACCAGGGCTACGACGTCCACCACCAGGGCCACGACGTCCACCACCAGGGCCACTACGTCCACCACCACCACCACTACTCAGGAGTTGCCTGAATATTTACAGGACAATCTGGTTATCGAATATCTTGGTGAAATGCAATACCTTCACCACATGCTTTACGTATAGAGAAAGCAATATACCAGAAATTTGGTCTGTATTGTATACAATGAAGTCTGATTGAATGGACCCGAAATACTCAAACTTTACTTCTAATTTTGCATTTGCAAGTATCTTCAAGTTATTATCCAACAGTGGATCGCTATATCCTGACGAGATAATGGGTTGGAAAGGTTAGTGAGCTTTTACGTATCCTTACGTGACGTTATTGGGCGGGGTTTGCGCCGTTGCCACGTCTGCCTCTTGTTAAACATGCAATGCAAGTCTCGTTGGTATTCCGGTAGGGTTAATTGGACCACTGTTTCAGATGCCAAAACGATAAAATTCTCTTCCATTTGTTCAAAATTTTGCCAGACGTTCACTAAAGTAAAAGCCTCTTAGCTGCCAGATATGTCAACTGCGCTTTCATTGCTGTATTGCGGTTCCTACATTGTAGTATTCTTCAATTTACAGTATTAGTTTGTATCTTTATAAGTTAAATACAGTGCACTGAGGCGACAGTCATATTTTTAAAATTCTTGTTGCTATGCAATGGCATTGAAACTGCGGTTGCTTTGCAGGCAAAAAACAAAAGACGAACACCACTATGCTTATGTGTTATTACGTTTATGAGACATCTAGCTTTAAAATTGACATTTTGCTATCTGTACTACCTAATTAGGTGAAGTGAAGGAGTATTCTGTTCTACTCAAATATTCCACTAATATTTCCCCGGAAGCACATGTTTTAACACTTCGTGATGCCAAAAGGATGTACAGTATGATCCATATAAACCTGAATCATTTCAATAGGCCATAATTTCCCTTTGAAAGCTCGTAGAATGTAGAAATTTGTTTTAATGATCTCAGTAACTGGCAGAATTGACAACACTGACAATTGTTGACATTCTTAAGTGTGCTATCATAACAGCAACATGCAGAACTCACTACGAGAGCGTCTTTACATTTTGAAAACATATTATGAGGCAAGTTCCCTGGTAACAACACAACGGGAACTTCGAAAAGAATTTAATGTACGTGACATTTCTACAAAGGCAACAATTTTATCGTTCGTAAGAAAGCTGGAGACAACTGACATACTCATTAGTGAGAGTGGAAAACATAGACCGTCATCTGTTACAGATGTTCGCAGAAGGCTATTGAATTCTCCACACAAATCGTTGTGTCGATTGAGCCAGGAATCAGGGTATTCATATGGAACACGTCAAAGAGCTGCGACCTTACAGAGTGCATATGGTGTAACAACTGAAAGAAGCAGATTATGATAAACGAATCAGTTACTGTCGATGGTTTCAGGGTACTCTTATTCCACGTCCATAACGTAGTTTACACATGAGGCATGGTTTCATATGTCAGGTTACATAAACACACAAAACACCAGATATTGGGCTGATATAAACCCCCAAGTGATCCACGAAACCCCACTGCATAACGAAAAGGTTGGAGTATGTTGCACGGTGTCAGCTTCCACAACCGGTCATCCTATTTACTTTGATACGACTGTAGACACTGAAGTTTATATGGGTATCTTCAAGACATTTGTGGAGCAGCTGGATGATATCGAATTGAGAAAAGGTTGTTTCCAGAACGATGGAGCACGGTGACATACATCTAATGACACCATGGAACTTGTAACCAGTTTCCTTGATAATCGAATAATCTCAAAAGGTCTGTGGCACCCCATATATCCTGACCTAAACCCACCGGAGTTTTTCCTGTGGGGATATCTAAAAAATAGGGAGTACAAGAATAGGCCTCGGGTAATTGATGTTCTCAAGGAATCCATTCGAACCGAAATAAGCAACATTAGCGACTGTTGCAACTGTTTAAATACAACAAAGTAAGAATTTATCGATATGTTGGATGTAACCTGCAAGTGACTGGGAAAGGAAGTTCAAGTAAAATGTAATCCATATAATGCAATTAAATAGTTATAAAATTTGACTTCTCCGAAAGTTTATTCCGAACCACGCATGAAAAATAGATGTCACATGACTCTTATTTAATCAAACAGAATAATCAAGAAACAACTCAAAGTACAACGAATTAACCCTGTTATATCCGGATTCTCGACGTGGGACTTCGAAAAGTCAACGTGCATCCCATTTCAAACATAGAAATCCCGCACCAAATTGTGCCCGAACGTGTGGCTGATTAAGTTGGAGGGAAATTAACTACGAATAGGATTCCTGTCCCAAATTGGACATGATTAGAGTTGTTCATTAATTAAGCAATATATGAATCCAAATTATGTTATACTTTAAATCTAGATATCAAACGTTATTGTTCATTTCTTTATCTATAGTTTTCTGATTGTGATTGTTATATTCTATGTACTATGATTTGACTATACTTTTTGAAGTATCTGTATGTATATATAGACTGGGGGAGAATAAACATGAACTATGCAACATTCCGCAACGATGTGGAGTTGTACAACTGCACTACCTTAGGGAAGAGCAGACAAAAACCTAAAAGGTAGAGGGTACAGAAGTGCAAATTACCGTGGTACAAAAATGACGACGCTGCTAGCGGTGTTTATAAAATCCCTGTATGATTTATAGTGCCCCACATGCAATCCTCTTATGTTGTCTTAAAGCCCTGCGGATCAAATAGATTTACCTACTAAAATCCTACTACGCCTTCTTCTGCATATGTACAAATAAAGTACTACACTCTCGTAATTTGCATTTCCAACAAACATGCTAATTTCCTTCCTCTTATTTCAGCGAATCATAACGAGGGGCTTCCGGACTGAAATAAAAACACAATTCTCTACTTCATCTATCTCTAGTGTTTAGGCAAGTGGTAACGTTATTGCATGGCACGTAAAAACAAAACACGTTCGATAGTTGCTTTATAAAAAGCTGTAAAGGTTTGCTCATTTGTTTTTATTAGTAGTTTTCTGTTGTTTTAGCTCATCATTTACAGTTGTTATGGCAACATGTTCCGATAGGAAACGCGTACATTGTTTTTTGAAGAGACGCTCTGCAGACTTCGCTCGGTGAATGAATGGTTCTTTTAATTGTGTGACTTACTATCACGAGAAAATGTATTTCTGCATATTTTACTCACTGTTCTGTTATTGTTGATACGAATTAAACCTTGTCTTAACCTTAAAATGCAGTATGGAAGTAAATTGGACATATCTCTCTGTGTCTAACTCGCGGGAATACTCATTAGCTTCCCCAACGTGTGGGTGGCACCCAATGAAATGTACAGTATTTCAGAAAGTGATCTTAAGGTAATTGGTCGATCCTCTCTCACAATGGCAGCAGCAGTGTTGATGCTTTCTTCCATAAGAGCAGCAACTGGAGCACCGGGTCCATCTTCCTTTAAAATTGATTGTCTGCTCTCTTTAAACATTTTAAGCCACCTTCGAGCTGTGCCGTAGGGAAGAACAGACTCCCCACAGGCCTCCTGTAACATTTTATCAGCTGAATATTTGTTGAAAAGAATGCAGAATTTCAAAGCTGCATATTACTCCTCGCGTGTTACCTCCACTGCAGCGGTAGGCGATACTGAACTTGCTGGTTCTCACAGGCGGGAACCAGGAATACCAACAATGACACTGCTATAGCTTCTTTGTTTCACATTAAGCTGACAGAATATAAGAAGACTGAATTTTAGTGCGAAAAATTATGACTGTAAAAAAATTATGATCATTCTTTATTGAACGGTCCTCGTAAATTCTGAACTGCTAAATACTATTGGCAGATTTTCTCTTGGACTTTTAGGTCATGTTCTCGAACATGCCAACAGGACTTAACATGTACAGCTGTTCTTTGAATGTTATCGCAAAAGGCCATAACTGCAGCTGTTTTTTCCAGATTAGCCAATGGCTGAAGTAAAAGGCTAAACATATCGCACTTTCTTTCAGTGTTTACAGAAGTTTGCAATATCAGTACTTAATCTGCTTCAGTCATTTATTACAGGTTTACCCGGAAGTAAACTGGGATGATAATGCAACAGAATATCAACAAAGGTAACATGACAAAAACACAATTCTCTAGTTCATCTACCTCTAGTGTTTAGGCAAGTGGTAACGTTATTGCATGGCACGTAAAAACAAAACACGTTCGATAGTTACTTCATAAAAAGCTGTAAAGGTTTGCTCATTTGTTTTAATAGTAGTTTTCTGTTGTTTTAGCTGCCCCGTAGGGGAAGGGATCCGTCCCTTTCAGCTGCCAAAGTGCGGGCGCTGCGGACCCCTAGCACTCGTGGTACCTCTGACGTTACTAGAGGAACCTCGGGCCGAACATGCCGAGCCCCTCCTTCTGGGAGCTGTTCGGATTGGGTTGGACTCGAGGGGGCAGTGTGTTCCCGTCACCCACGGGCAATTGGGTACCTCTGGCCAGGCTTCCGGCCGCCCGGAGGAGGTAGAGGGTTGTCTCATAAGTCCCAGCTACTAGCCTGCAGAGCTAGTAGCTGGTGAGCTAGACACTGGCGGCCCTACCAAGGTTATTTGGTAGCTGGTTCATTAAGGACCGGCGCGTAAGTGGCGTATCCACTTCCGTCCTGTCTGCCGTGTGCAGGCGGGGGGGGGGGGGCAGTTTATAAAATAGGTGCTGTCCTATGAGAGGTCCGGGTTCAGGTCCTACGGGGCCGGGACTAATGGGAAGTAGATCCTCGCATTTAATTTAATGTTGTTTTAGCTCATCATTTTCAGTTGTGATGGCAACATGTTCAGATAGGAAACGCGTACATTGTTTTTTGAGGAGACACTCTGCAGACTTCACTCGGTATATGAATGTACCATGGTTCTTTTGTATTGTGTGACTTACTACCACGAGAAAATTTATTTTTGCATATTTTACTCACTGATCTGTTATTGATGATACGAATTAAACCTTGTCTCAACCTTAAAAGACAGTATGGAAGTAAATGGTATATATCTCTCTTTGATTAATTCGCGGGAATTCTCATTACAGTCTGATTTTTAAAAGAAAATACGTGAAGGTCATCTGTTCCTCCACGTGGGTAGTGCAATGTTGCCAACCAGATCCCCTTTCTTTACCCTCTTAACACTCGAAACATAAACAAGTGTTCGAGTTATCTCACCTCAACAAAAATATACACAGTTAATCTGTATTAGCCTACTTTAAAAATAGAAATAAGTTGTTCACACATTCACTGAGTTGTAAGGTCTTCACGCGTGTGAGTTCTTTTAAATAATTGTTTGTGCTAAGTAAACTAATATTCCATACTTACCGTAATTGTTGCTATATATCATAAGTTGACATTCCCGCACAGTGGGGTAAATATTTCTTCATAGAAACACATATAGGCGATGCATTTTCTAAAATCTAACATTTATCCTGAATTACATTTAATAATATTTCAGCTGATATCTTAACTACTAAAATTCCGATTGATATAAATACACATAGTGAAAAAAAATAAAGTGCAACACACACGTGGTAAGCACATAACGGAATCTTGAGAATTGAACAAACTCGGTGCAAGCGCCTCGTTTTTTTTTTTTTTTTTTCAAACCTTTCCTCATTCTGTATACATAAATATCGCAATATACTATTATGAACGACTTTGTTAATTGACATGTTCGTATCAACGCCGCTGATATACCGGAATTTTGACCCATAGGAGTTATTTTACATGGGGCTGTTGCTTTTGCATGTTCCTGTTCATTGATAAGGAGCAAATTCTCGTCTTCCTGTTGGAAGAATTCTCTAAGAGAACAGACACTCTCTAGCTTGACTATGCAATGTAACACCCCGACCATAAGCTGATATTTGCTTTGGCCAATTAATCCTCGGTCTACATCTCAACCTACCGCCACTACGTCTTGCTTCCATAAAAACGTATTTTAATTTTGTTTTAACAAAGTAGGCTAAAATACACAGCGCAACTAGGCAAATTCTGTTTCCCACATACAACTAGCGATAACTGAGCTGAGGAGTATGTGGTTCACCGGTGTAGGCCGCGCCGTAGCTCAGTGGTTAGACCGCTTGGCTCTCACCAAGGCGGCCCGGGTTCGATCCAAGGCGACCGCAAAGTGAGATTTTTGGTGGACAACACGGCGCTGGGGTGGGTTTCTCCAGGATCTCCGCTTTCCCCGGCCATCTCATTCCACCGGTGCTCCATCTTCATCACATGTATCATCAATGTCATCGCTTACGGTGCCATATGTAGTAAAAGTGGGCGTTAAACACTACACATTTTTGATTCACCAGTGTAAAAAATCTGGCAAAGTTTGTTTACGTTACCATAGCAAATACCTACCCTTTGTCCGTCTCGGTAGCATGGTGGTAGCATGTCTGCCTCACGTTCAAGAGGTCCCGAGTTTGAATCTCGGTCAGAGTGAGTTACCTGGATAAGGTTTTTTCCGGAGTTTTCTCTTATCCTGAAAGACGAATGTCGGGTAACTCTAAGCTCTATGGACCCTGGGCTCATTTGAGCATCATTTCACTCATTCCATTCATCGTCCGACATGACTTAATGTTGGAGGACGTAATTTAGCAACAAAACAAATGATGACCTTCACGAATCTTCTTTTAAAAATCAGACTGTAGCTTCATCATTTTCTAACCTCGCGTTGTTGTGACTTGCTAATAAGATGTTATAAATAATTAGTTGTAATAATTTGCCGCTTTGAACACACTGTCTTAGGCAGAATATTTTCTCTAGCATATTATGTCACTTTTAGAATCGTTTTATGTTTCTATGGACCCAAATTAATTGAAAATGCTTGTTTTCCGGTAAGATTCCGATATTTGCTATATATATGTTCATCATGCGGTTACTACAAAGTTTACCGCTATAATACTACAACAATTTTTCTTAGGTAGAGAAGACCACAGTGCTCCTACCTGCCAAGTTTTAATTCTCCATCTTAAATCAGACGAGTGTTATAATTTTTTACATTAAGTAATTTTAGAAAATGTTATATCTACGCACTAGAAAATGTAGGCATCTCGGTCAGGGTGAGTTACACGGATCAGTTTTTTCTGGGGTTTTCCCTTATCCTTAAAGACGAATGTCCGGTAACTATAAGCTCCATGGACCTTGGAATAATTTGAGCATCATTTCACCTAATTCATTCACCGTCCGATATGACTTAACGTTAGAGAACGTAAAACACACACACACACACACACACACACACACACACACACACACACACACACACACACACACACACACACACACACACACACACACAAACATACAGCAAGGGTTTACATAGGGGGGAAAAGCGAGAGAAATGTAAAGGTGTGTTGGAGGCAATTTTTAAAATAAACTGCAATTCTCTAACTTTTGCATTTGTCGTATGTGATAAACAAAAGCATTCTGTATTCGGCGATACGCTTGAAGGAAGCCAAGCACCATCTGTCTAAGGTAAGCAGAGAGCAGCATGTGATGTAGTCAAAATGAACACAGCTTACAAGAGTATGACCACTGTCCTCCTCAGGAGAATAAGTCTTCGAGGTCTGAGATGCAGGGGGGTTGGCGAAAGTTCCCACACCCTCCCTGGACAGGTTTATGACAACCCATGCCAGTACAGTTACAGACCATTCAAAAACATTCTGACAGCTTCTACTTTTGTGATCCAGTAGGGGAGGGGATCCGTCCTCTTCAGCAGCCGTGGTGCGGGCGCTGCGGAACCTTAGCACTCGTGGTAAAGTCTGTTTAGCCAACGTGTGTGCAGTTCCCAGTCAAAGGGACCTCAAAGAACCTGACCTTTCCGCCCACTAATGACCGTCATAAATCAATCTCCACACTTCAGAAATGGAACACTGACGTTGGGGACCAATAGCAACCCCTATTTTCTGAAAATGACAGTTGCATGTCTACTCCGCGTGGAGTCTCAGTTGCCAAAGTTCCAACTTCCAGTTGTTCTGTTTCATTAGGTGCAAGACGGTGATGTTAAAATGTTGCAACCTTGTAGAGGGGACCGTCAGGAGGAGGGCCCATGTTGTAAAACGATTATGAGGGTTCCTCAAAGAAAGCGGCCGCCGTGCACTTGCGTTGAGCAGACAGACTTTACCTCTGACGTTACTAGAGGAACGTCGGGCCGAACGTCCGAGTACCTCCCGTCGGGTAGTTGTTCGGATTGGGTTGAACTTGAGGGGACAGTGTGTTCCCGATACCCGCGGGAAATAGGGTACCTCCGGTCAGGCTGCGGCCGCCAGGAGGGAGTAGAGGGTTGCCTCATAAGTCCCGGGTACTATCCTGCAGAGGTTGTAGCTCTAACTGCATCCCTGTATACTAAACCCCTCCCCCTATGTATGCTGCACGTATTAACCCCGGGCGTCCGACAGGGCTCTGTCATGTCTGGGGCCCGTAAAGCCAAAAGACACGCTAGCATGGTCAATGAAATGAAATGGGTTTAACGTCTGCTTTTACTACATACGGCACCACAGGCGGTGACACTGATGGTACATGACATGAAGATGGAGCACCGGTGGAATGAGGTGGCGGGGAAACCGGAGATCCCGGAGAAAACCCGCCCCAGCGCCGTGTTGTCCATCACAAATCTCACTTTGCGGTCGCCTGGGGTGGAACGCGGGCCGCCTTGGTGGGAGCCAGGCGGTCTAACCACTGAGCCACGTCGCGGCCAAGCATGGTCACCACTAACCGGGGTGCTTTAGCGGAACTCATAACTCACAAATCCCCTTTGCATGCCACTGCACGTTTATTAACCTTGTAGCACCCTTCCCATAGCTGCATATTAGGTTACTAACCGCACGTGCATGGGGAGACGATGTAGCCTCCAGGCGGACGATCGTCACCGGAGGCGGCGGCTGTGGGGCCGACCCTTAAAAAACAAAGACAAAAAAAGCTGCAGAGGTACTAGAAGGTGTGCTAGATCACCACGCGGCCCTACCGAGGCTTTTTGGTAGTCTTCCACGAAGGGTTTGCCCGCGTAAGTGGCATATCCACTTCCATTCCGTCTTGACGTTGTCGATGGTGGGGGGGGCGGTATTTTAGGGAAACAGATGTTGTCCTACGGAAAGAGCCCAGCAGTTATCCATCGCTCCCGGGTAGAATGAAGCCAGGGCCTTCGGACTTTGAGTAGATCCTCTGCGCATAACTCTACTTTTGTGAATGAATCTTCTCGGTTTTAATGTACAGAGTGAATAGGGCGCATGCTTTTTAACGATCTGCTCCTTGAGTAACAGGCATTTTCTGCTACACACATTCGCTGTCCTTGTCCAACTGTGTAAGACAGCACATTCCTTTCAGGGACCATCTTTGCGTTGCTGGACAGTATGTTTATAGCTATGAAAGGGGAAACTAAGAAGAAACGAAATATTGCTAAGCTAAGAAGTAAGGAACACATGTTAGAATAGAATCTCTTAAGTTATTTTTCAAGTAAAATTAGTATCGGTAGTCACATGTTCAGAAACATTAGTATACAAGGTAGATTAAAAATGGGACGAATGAAAAGTGCCTTATGTACTCCATAAAAAAGGACGGGGAACAAAAGAAAATAGTGCAAAGCGGATGCGGAGAATTGTTGATTCTTTGCTTCTTGAAAACATTCCACTCACACTGAATCTAGCTTTGGCAAGGGTAAACAGTGATGACGACACCTTGCCTAATTTCTCAAGGGCCGCTTTGAATCGGTTCCTATACGATTTGTGGTTCGAATATGGTAGAAGGTGTAACAAGTCTATAGTAATAGAAAGAGAAGATATTAACAGAATGGTTGTCGAGACAAATGAACGACGAAATGGAAGTAATTGCAGGTTTATCAGATGACAAGTGAAGATGCATACAAGCAACCGATATATTTAAAGCATATTATAAGCTTGTATCATTGTAGGAACCAATTTGGTTTGTTGTAAAGTGAAAGGAGGATTAAAAACTAAAATGCATGCATTCAAAAATGTAATCTCTTAAAACAGAATTTAATAGCAGTATAGATAGTTCCGTATTAATGATGTATCATTTACAATACAGTATCAAACTGGCAGACCGGTCGCTGTCGAGGCGAATTGTACGTAAGGTACATTTGGCTACAGGGCACCCCATAAGACCTATACTACCTTCTAAGCGTAAGACGCGCTATACTTTAAATTTTACTGCCACTTCAATCATGTAAGTAGTACAGTTATTTAAATAACTATACTACTTTTTGTCAAGAAGTTTAGCTTACTGTGTTTGAGACCTACATAGACTAATACTTATACACCTCGATAATAAACAGACGAGGTAAGGTAACATATAAGATAAACAAAGAAATCGATCGATTTGGTAAACTCTGGTTTAGTCTTCTGCCATCAAAAAACCTCCGCTGGAAGTCATTACGCTTTTCTGAGTATTACCAACATTTGAAAATGAAATAAACGAAACACAGAATGGAGCTGCGGGCATTTGAAAATTCATTACGCGTTATTTTTAAAAAAGAATATTTCCCCAAACTATTAAATCTATCGAACCATTTCTTTGTTTTAATAAATTAGCTTCTAGATTTATTCCATGGTTAAATGACCAAAAATGATCTGCTACGGCCGATTTATCAGTCTGTTTATAGTAAATGTTACGAAAATGTTCTTTCATTCTGGTTTCAAAATTACGTTTTGTCTTTCCAATATAAACTTTATCACAATATAAACAATTAAATTGATAAATACCAGATTTTTTATTATTAGTAACTTTATACTTTTAGACAAATGTATTAAATTTTAATACCATATTTATTTTGAGGAACTAAAGTTATACCAAACTGTTTATATACTTTTTTTGAAAATGTTTATTAACCCAAGCATTTTAAGTAAATTTTTTAAAATTATGATTGTGTTTCATTATCTAAGGGTAGAAATGTCATTCACAGTCCTTTATACCTAAAATGTTCAATATTTTATATAAATTCGTTATTAAAACCATTAATTAAAACAGTATTAATATGTTTATATTATTTATTAAATTCCTATATATTCAGGGGAATAATTATTATTCTATAAATCAAACTATTGAAACCAACAAATTTATTTTAAAATGAGCAGACTTCCTATAAAAACCAAAGTTTAAATAGTTAATCTATTATTATCTTTAGATCACGAAAATGAAGAAATCCATTAACTTCAGTCCTTATGGCAATTATATAACTTCATCTTCTAAACTTCATAACTTTAAAGCATCATTTATGTGTTTATATGGCGATTAACGAAAATATCATCAACATACCTATACCAGGCTTTAAAAATTAAAGGGAATGCATTAGTTACGTGAATTTCGAAACATAAATCATAAAAGTTTCGGCAAGGAAAGGTGAAAGAGGATAACCCATTGCTAAGCCAGAAGTTTGTTGAAAAACTTAATCTTTAAGAGTTAAAACATATTATTAAATATACGTATATTAAGTTTAATAAAATCAGCTATTAAGTCTTAGTGTAAATTTAATTATTTTACTTTTAAATTTCTGAAGTAATTGTTGCTTCACTGTAACTACCTGTACCTTTTAATTAAAGAGGAAAATATTCATATAAACAATTCAACATAAATGGGAAAGATTACTGTAAATAAACGATTCACAGTTTACCTTACTGCACTATTATAAATTCGAATTTCTTCTTTACTTTGTTGAACAATGTAACACAAAATAAAATAGTACATTACATTATATATAGGACAATGCGTGTCTTGAGGTACCCTATCTACATGTATATAAAATATTTGACTATCACTTAAAATCTGCTCTATTCCCTTGTAACTACAATAAGATAATGTTTATCTTGAAGTAGATAGAGTAATAAGTGTTTGTACAAGAGTAGAGAACGTTATGTATATAAAACATCTGACTATCACTTTAAGTCTACTGTGTTTCCATGTAACTACAATAAGATAATGTTTATCTTGAAGTAGATAGAGCAATAAGTGTTTGTACAAGAGTAGAGAAAGTCATGTACATAAAACATTTGACTATCATTAAAGTCTAGTGTATTCCCTTGTAACTACAATAAGATAATGTTTATCTTGAAGTAGATAGAGCAATAAGTGTTTGTACAAGAGTAGAGAAAGTCATGTACATAAAACATTTGACTATCACTTAAAGTCTACTGTATTCCCTTGTAACTACAATAAGATAATGTTTATCTTGAAGTAGATAGAGCAATAAGTGTTTGTACAAGAGTAGAGAAAGTCATGTATATAAAACATTTGACTATCACTTAAAGTCTACTGCGTTTCATGGAACTACAATAAGATAGTGTTTATCTTGAAGTAAATAGAACAATAAGTGTTTGTACAAGAGTAGAGAACGTCATGTATATAAAACATTTGACTGTCACTTTAAGTCTACTGTGTTTCCATGTAACTACAATAAGATAATGTTTATCTTGAAGTAGATAGAGGAACAAGTGTTTGTACAAGAGTAGAGAAAGTCATGTACATAAAACATTTGACTATCACTTAAAGTCTACTGTGTTTCATGGAACTACAATAAGATAATGTTTATCTTGAAGTAAATAGAACAATAAGTGTTTGTACAAGAGTAGAGAACGTCATGTATATAAAACATTTGACTGTCACTTTAAGTCTACTGTGTTTCCATGTAACTACAATAAGATAATGTTTATCTTGAAGTAGATAGAGGAACAAGTGTTTGTACAAGAGTAGAGAAAGTCATGTACATAAAACATTTGACTATCACTTAAAGTCTACTGTATTCCCTTGTAACTACAATAAGATAATGTTTATCTTGAAGTAGATAGAGCAATAAGTGTTTGTACAAGAGTAGAGAAAGTCATGTATATAAAACATTTGACTATCACTTAAAGTCTACTGTATTCCCTTGTACCTACAATAAGATAATGTTTATCTTGAAGTAGATAGAGCAATAAGTGTTTGTACAAGAGTAGAGAAAGTCATGTATATAAAACATTTGACTATCACTTAAAGTCTACTGTATTCCCTTGTACCTACAATAATATGTGTATCTAGAAGTAGATAGAGGAACGAGTGTGTTTAAGAATAGTTTGTATAAAGGTAGAGAAGGTATTGCGAGTGTAATACATCGAACCAACACTTGGCAAACTTTTGAACATATTTCAGTGCGAACTACGATAGTTGGACATTTGCCCTGTAGGCCATTAACGAGGAGATGAAAGCTCATGTGACGTAAACGTTCTCTAGTGGATAGGGGTCAACATTAAAGGGTAAAACAATCATTAACTGGAAGACGCCAGATTAGTCCTTCAATAGAGAGCTTTTGAATAAACCAACATCTTAACTAGGGTCGACCGGTCGGTCCGTTAACCAATCAAACAATCGATTAGCGCAGTCAAGCGAATTTAGCGCCAAAGCGTTAAGGGAAAACGAGCAACATGTGTTGCGCAAACCTTATCAATTTTAATAGGCAATAGTAGCTCTTCGATCCTCAAATATCCATTCATAGTTCTCAGATTTAGGTTAAGGGATGGCAAAACCTTTGACTGTCCCGTGTAATACATCAAATGTGTTGACTTTTTCTATTCTTGTACAAACATTACTTTCGACTACTTCGTTTCTGACAGTGCTCCTATGAGAGTGGAAACACTCAGGAAAAATGAAAAAGTTGGTTTTCTTCTTCTTTTTATTATAGTTATATTACATCTGTCATTTCTGGTTTACTGATGTGCACAATATATTTCACCTTGTATGCCTTTGAAAAAAAACACTAAAATATATATATTCCAATTTTAAATGTAACTTTTAATCAGACTTATAAAGAAGTGAGACACTAGCGGCATTTTTAATTTACATACCTGTAAAACAATTCCAGGTATAATATTAAAATTTAGAATACTGTCTTTTCATAAATATACTATGGAAATAACTTCAGGATTAAGGTTGGGTAGAGAATTTTGAAGTCTGGAGCAGAGCAGAAGTGGTTCCTCAGCCCTGTGGCGTAAGATATCAAGAGGTCCCGAGTTTGAATCACAGTCGGTGGTCATTCCACACTGCGTCAGTAACGTAGATGGTAGCATGTCTGCCTCACGTTCAAGAGGTCCTGAGTTCGAATCCCGGTTAGGGTGAGTTACCTGGATAAGGGTTTTCCGGAGTTTTCCTCTATCCTGATAGACGAATGTCTGGTAACTCTAAGCTCTATGTACCCTGTACTTATTTGTGCATCATTTCATTCATCATCCAATTTGACTTAACGTTGGAAGTTTTCTCCTATCCTCAAAGATAAATGTCAGGTAACTCTAAGCTCTATGTACCCTGTACTAATTTAAACATCATTTCATTCACCGTCCGATATGACCTAACGTTGGAGGTTTTCTCTTATCCTGAAAGATGAATGTCTGGTAACTAAGCTCTATGTACCCTGTACTAATTTAAACACCATTTCATTCATCGCCCGATATGACTTAACGTTGGAAGTTTTCTCCTATCCTCAAAGATAAATGTTAGGTAACTCTAAGCTCTATGTACCCTGTACTAATTTAAACACCATTTCATTCACCGTCCGATATGACCTAACGTTGGAGGTTTTCTCTTATTCTGAAAGATGAATGTCTGGTAACTAAGCTCTATGTACCCTGTACTCATTTGTACATCATTTCATTCACCGTCCGATATGACCTAAGGTTGGAGGTTTTCTCTTATTCTGAAAGATGAATGTCTGGTAACTCTAAGCTCTATGTACCCTGTACTTATTTGAACATCATTTCATTCACCGTCCGATATGACCTAAGGTTGGAGGTTTTCTCTTATTCTGAAAGATGAATGTCTGGTAACTCTAAGCTCTATGTACCCTGTACTTATTTGAACATCATTTCATTCACCGTCCGATATGACCTAAGGTTGGAGGTTTTCTCTTATTCTGAAAGATGAATGTCTGGTAACTCTAAGCTCTATGTACCCTGTACTTATTTGAACATCATTTCATTCACCGTCCGATATGACCTAAGGTTGGAGGTTTTCTCTTATTCTGAAAGATGAATGTCTGGTAACTCTAAGCTCTATGTACCCTGTACTTATTTGAACATCATTTCATTCACCGTCCGATATGACCTAAGGTTGGAGGTTTTCTCTTATTCTGAAAGATGAATGTCTGGTAACTCTAAGCTCTATGTACCCTGTACTCATTTGGTCATCATTTCATTCATCGTCCATTATGACTTAACGTTGAAAGTTTTCTCTTATCATGAAAGATGAATGTGTGGTATCTCTAAGCTCTATGTACCCTGTACTCATTTGGTCATCATTTCATTCATCGTCCATTATGACTTAACGTTGGAGGTTTTCTCTTATCGTGGAAGATGAATGTCTGGTAACTCTAAGCTCTATGTACCCTGTACTCAATTGGACATCATTTCATTCATCGTCCGATTTGACTTAACGTTGGAGGTTTTCTCTTATCGTGGAAGATGAATGTCTGGTAACTCTAAGCTCTATGTACCCTGTACTCATTTGAACATCAATTTATTCATCGTCCGATATGACTTAACGCTGAACGACGTTAAATAGTAATAAAGGAATATAGAATGGAACTCCATATATTTGAATGTATCCGTAGTAGTAAGTGGCCCATATTGTTTAGGTAAAGTGGTGCAGCCGGAGGTATTTTGGCGGGCGGGCGCGCGTGTCGACCCAGGTCAAGGGGTCAGAGCCGTTACAAGGAAGAAAGGACGTTTCTTACGCCTCCCTCATTACACGCGATGAGTTATGTGGAGGGTGAGATGGCGATACTGATAACCGCCTGCTTCCATTCTGCTTAAATACGCAACGGAGCTCTCCAAACAATGCAGTGTCAAAGTTTATTTATTTACTTGTGTTTGTGTTCTATATTTTCATCTTTCTGCTTATTTTATAATCCATAATTTCGTTTCCCATCTTAGATTTATAAAACATGACAAGATTTATCTTACTTTGTAGTCTTGGTAGCCTCCTAAACATAATACTACATACTCCTAATTTAACTGGCACTTTTTTGGAAACTGTTCTTTCGCTATTTTCAATACCTCTTCACGACACTTTTAATTATATTGTTTTAGTAACATTTTCAGAGTGTAATGCCCAACTAAATTTCAAATGTCAAAACACAAAACTTATCCAATTTCGCTTATTTGATTTTTTTAAAGTGTAATTTTGATTGGCTCATAATGAATTGCAAAACATAAGGAAATTTAAGAAATTCACGAAAACAAGACCTAAGCCTTTGATATCTCTAAAACACAATATGTGCTTTCCGAAATTTTTTTATTTATTTAAGAAAATGCAACTCAAAGGAAAATGTCCACACCAAACTGCAGAATACCAAATACTATGCATTCACAAGGAAAGTACATGGCTTGAATATACAGAAACTCTCTAAATAAACAGTAGTGCCAACTTGTAGAAAGGTACTTCTCCTATATGATAGATAAGGTACATTTCTCTCATTTAATTGAATTTGCCTGGAGTCACCTCACAAGTCCTCTTCATCCAGGAATACTATATTATAAATAATAAACATTGAAAGATTAAGATCTTGTTAAAACATTTATATCTATTATTTTTTTCATAGACTGACACATTTCCGAGATATTCTTTGTTTTTACTTTTAATTTCCAAGTGAAAGCCTTTCTCAAACCACATTCCAAACTATCCCCTTACCCTCTCATAAATATGGTCGAAAGAGACATCCACCAAATATAATTTGCACCTTCTCCATCAAGACAATCTTAACGAAAGCCAAATGGGAGTGCGTTATTCATTTTATCTATTAGACATACAAAGGCTTATACCTAAAAAGACGTCACCTAGACAACCACTTTGAAAAGATTTGACTATCACTTAAGTTTTACTGTATTCCCTTGTAACTACAATAAGATAATGTTTATCTTGAAGTAGATAAGCAATAAGTGCTGTACAAGAGTAGAGAAAGTCATGCATAGAAAACATTTGACTATCACTTAAAGTCTACTGTATTCCCTTGTAACTACAATAAGATAATGTTTATCTTGAAGTAGATAGAGCAATAAGTGTTTCCACAAGAGTAGAGAAAGTCATGCATAGAAAACATTTGACTATCACTTAAAGTCTACTGTGTTCCCTTGTAACTACAATAAGATAATGTTTATCTTGAAGTAGATAGAGCAATAAGTTTTTGTACAAGTGTAGGGAAAGTCATGTTTATAAAACATTTGACTGTCACCTAATGCTACTGTATTCCCTTGTAACTACAATAAGAGAATGCATATCTTGAAGTAGATAGAGCAATAAGTGTTTGTACAAGAGTAGAGAAGGTCATGTATATAAAACATTTGACTATCACTTAAAGTCTACTGTATTCCCTTGTAGCTACAATAAGATAATGTTTATCTTGAGGAAGATAGAGCAATAAGTGTTTTTACAAGAGTAGAGAAAGTCATGTATGAAAACATTTGAGTATGACTTAGTCTACTGTATTCCCTTGTAACTACAATAAGATAATGTTTATCTTACGGTAGATAGAGCAATAAGTATTTGTACAAGAGTAGAGAAAGTCATGTATATAAAACATTTAACTATCACGTAAAGCCTGCTGTATTGCTTGTAACTACAATAAGATAATGTTTATTTTGAAATAGATAGAGCAATAAGTGTTTGTACAAGAGTAGAGAAAGTCATGTATAGAAAACATTTGTCTATCACTTAAAGTCTACTGTATTCTCTTGTAACTACAATAAGATAATGTTTATCTTGAAGTAGATAAGCAATAAGTGTTGTACAAGAGTAGAGACAGTCATGCATAGAAAACATTTGACTATCACTTAAAGTCTACGGTTTTCCCTTGTAACTACAATAAGATAATGTTTATCTTGAAGTAGATAGAGCAATAAGTGTCTGTACAAGAGTAGAGAAAGTCATGTATATAAAACATTTGACTGTGACTTAATGCTACTGTATTCCCTTGTAACTACAATAAGATAATGTTTATCTTGAAGTAGATAGAGCAATAAGTGTTTGTACAAGAGTAGAGAAGGTCATGTATATAAAACATTTGGCTATCACTTAAAGTCTACTATATTCCCTTGTAACTACAATAAGATAATGTTTATCTTGAAGTAGATAGAGCAATAAGTGTTGTACAAGAGTAGAGAAAGTCATGTATATAAAACATTTGACTATCACTTAAAGTCTACTGTATTCTCTTGTAACCACAATAAGATAATGTTTATCTTGAAGTAGATAGAGCAATAAGTGTTGTACAAGAGTAGAGAAAATCATGTATATAAAACATTTGACTATCACTTAAGGTCTACTGTATTCCCTTGTAGCTACAATAAGATAATGTTTATCTTGAAGTAGATAGAGCAATAAGTGTTGTACAAGAGTAGAGAAAGTCATGTATATAAAACATTTGACAATAACTTAAAGTCTTCTGTACGCCCTTCTGACTACAATAAGTGAAGTGGATAAGGGAACAAGTGTTTGCAACAAAAGCAGGTAAAGTACGCTCAAATGATACCGTACGTAAGAGGAGTGATGTCTTATGCCAAGTGGGATTGACAGATTTTGGTAAACTGCTATAAAACGAGGGTGTTATGCAATTATGAGAAAGTGAGGGGGGTAATGGTTTGCACAACTGCGCATAACGTAATGTTTGGATGGAACTCAGAATATTTGTTTAGGATAAGTGATCGTGCTGCCCTCTCTCGTGTTAATCCGATATCATCAGCATACGTTCTCTAGTTTACACTGCAAACTAGCCAACCTAATAACAATAACCCGTTAGACACTGGAGCATCGAGATTCAGGCCCGCCTATTGCCCCTGGGTTTTCTTAATACCACACCAAATATTTGTCAATTGGCTCAAGGATTCCTTGTTTTGTTCAGAACTATTCACGTACAATATCGTCTTTCGCATTTGGCCTAGATACCGTTTGAGAGTCTAGGGGGCAGTTTCAAACATTTCTAACTAAATCGACTGTATTACCTTAACTCAATTTAAACCACTACCCATTCGATAATAATTATGACAACTTTTCTAAATTTGAATTAACGTATGGGAAACTTTTAACTGATATTGATACAAAAATATTTGTGCTGTCCTGCCTAAATTTCTCTGCTCATGTACAAACTATTGTTATAAACTATTGTTATTGTTGTTATGGCTGTATATACTTCAAGGAAACCACTACCGTACTGCAGTTACTAATTAATACAGTAGTTTAAGTTAAGGTCAAATGTTTTATATATATGACTTCCTCTACTCTTGTTCAAACACTTGTTGCTCTATATACTTCAAGATAACCATTATCTTATTGTAGTTACAAGGGAATACAGTAGACTTTAAGTGATAGTCAAATGTTTTATATACATGACGTCCTCTACTCTTGTACAAACACTTATTGCTCTATTTACTTCAAGATAAACATTATCTTATTGTAGTTACAAGGTAATACAGTAGACTCTAAGTGATAATCACATGTTTCATATACTTGACTTTCTGTACACTTGTACAAACACTTATTACTATATCTACTTCAAGATAAACATTATCTTATTGTAGATATAAGAGAATACAGTAGACTTTAATTGATAGTCAATATGACTTTCTGTACACTTGCACAAACATATTTTTCTCTATCCGGGACCAAGAAATACTTACATCTATATAGTATTTGATAACAAGACTTTGCCTAGGAATAGCCATTTTCAATATGGAGCCATCGAAAATATTTCACGCCACTGATGTAAGTAGAAACACGCAATATGAGATGCAGTTTCATTACTCACGTTTTTGGTAAGTCGTTTTATCTGTCGACTGTTCTTCCACCACGTGATGACAGCCTCAGGACGTGAACCCGACGACTTGCATTCCACATCGTACCTCTTGTCAGCTGAGACTTGCTTGTCTTTTGTCATGATGTGAACAGCAACAGGTTTCACTGTAAGCACAAATAAAAGAAGATCAACTGCTTGTTTACCGGCGTAAACAATTTATGTAAACAATTTATTTATGTAAGATCAATTTATGTGATCTTCATCTTTGAAGTAAACCAAATAACGGTATTCGTTTTAAAAGCCTAAAGCGATATAATTATTTGGAGCTTTCTGAGAAGCCTTACCCAGTCAATGAGGATGCAGATGGAATGCGAGATCCTACAGCCTTTAGAGTGGAATGAGAGCAAAGATTTAGTTCGGGGACATTTCATATGAGTTAGTCAAAGGTGAATATTGTATCACAGACCTTAACTTTAAAACTATGGAAGCTACTTAAATGCCCTTTATAATACGATAATGTCAGAAATCACTCAAGCGAATTTGATCATCTTCGTACTGTTGGAAGTCACTATTATTTCTAGTGGACAGAGGTTATGACAGCTTCAAGATGGCATTGCTAAAGAACGAGGTGCGTTCAAGTAAAAAAGCTTCTATAATTTTTCTCACAAAGTAATCACAAGATAAATGTGAAGCTAGTGTCACTTCTCAACGTAATCTCCCTCTAGACGTTCACGGTTTTCGCAACGTCGACGTCATGATTACATGGCCACTAAGATAGCTTCTTTAGGAGTGTATTTTGACCACTGGAAATTCGCTGAGGTAATAGTGACTCTAGAGTATCTTTCATCGTGGGAAACAGTCAAAAGTCGCTAGGAGCCATGAGCATGAGTGACCACTTCAAAGTTGTCACGAAGAAACTCCTGCGTCGGGTTCGCCTAATGCGCTGGTGCGCTGTCTTAATGAAAGAGCACACGTCCAACCGTATCCGCCCATTTTTCACGCAATGCTGGGAGGAGTTTATTCTTCAAAACATTTTGGTATGATGCAGCAGCCACCGTATAACCCTTTGAATTTCAATAAGTAAGGATTACATCACTCCTGTCCCAGAAGATGGCCACCATAATTTTGTCAGCACTGGTGCTCACCCGAAACTTTTCTGGTGGCGGTGAGTCTGTGTGCTTCCATTGAGCTGACTGGCACTTCGTTTCAGAGTTGAAAAAGGGCATCCAAGACTCATCCAATTTCACAATCGATTAGAAGAAAAGTCCAGTCTTGTCGTCATCACGCGTCAACATCGCCTGACTATTTGCCACGCGCGCAGCCTTGTGATCATCCATCAGCATTCGTGGTACCCACATGGAAGACACTTTCCGCATTTTCAGATCTTCATACAGGATTTTGTGCACAAATCCCACGGAAATGTCAACATTTGAGGCGATGTCTACAACGCTCAATCGGTGATCCTCCAAAGCTCACTCGACGGATCATGACGTCAGACCGGCTGATGCGAAGCCGTGACTGCCCTGGTTTGTTGTCACACGACGTTCTGCCTTCATTGAACTGTCGCACCCAGGAACTCACATTAGTCACATCCATGGTACCATCACCACATGCCTCACTCAACTGTCTTGGTTTACTGTCACACGATGTTCTATCTTCATTGAACTGTCGTACCCAGGAACGTACATTATACACATCCATGGTACCATTACTACATGCCTCACTTAACTGTCTTGGTTTGTTGTCACACGATGTTTTTCCTTCATTGAACTGTCACGCCCAAGAACGTACATTAGACATATCCATGGTACCATTACCACATGCCTCACACAACTGTCTTAGTTTGTTGTCACACGATGTTCTGCCTTCATTGAACTGTCGTACCCAGGAACGCACATTAGACAAAACCATGTTACTATCACCACATACGCCACTTAACTGTTTTGATTTGTTGTCACACGATGTTCTAACTTCATTGAACTTTCACACCCAGGAACGTACATTAGACACATCCATGGTACCATCACCACATGCCTCACTCAACTGTCTTAGTTTGTTGTCACACGATGTTCTGCCTTTATTGAACTGTCGCATCCAGGAACTCACATTAGACACATATATGTTACCATCACTACATGCCTCACTCAACTGTCTTGGTTTGTTGTCACACGATGTTCTGTTTTCATTGAACTGTCACACCCAGGAACGTACATTAGACACATCCATGGTACCATCACCACATGCCGCACTCAATTGTCTTGGTTTGTTGTCACACGATGTTCTACCTTCATTGAACTGTCGCATCCAGGAACACACATTAGACACATCCATGGTACCATCACCACATGCCTCACTTAACTGTCATAGTTTGTTGTCACACGATGTTCGGCCTTCATTGAAGTGTCGCATCCAGGAACTCACATTAGACACATATATGTTACCATCACTACATGCCTCACTCAACTGTCTTGGTTTGCTGTCACACGATGTATTGTCTTCATTTAACTGTTGTACCCAGGAACGTACATTAGACAAATCCATGATACCATCACTACATGCCTCACTCAGCTGACTTTGTTTGTTGTTACACGATGTTCTGCATTATTTGAACTGTCGTACCCAAGAACGTGCATTAGACACATTCATGGTAGCAACACCACATGCCTCACTCAACTGTCTTGGTTTGTTATCACACGAAGTTCTGCCTTCATTGAAATGTCGCAGACAGGAACGCACATTAGACACATACATGTTACCATCACCACATGCTTTACTCAATCCTCTTGGTTTGTTGTCACACGATGTTCTGACTTAATTGAATTGTCACACCAGGAACGTACATTAGACACGTTCATGGTACCATCACCACATGCCTCACTCAACTGTCTTGGTTTGTTGCCGCACGATGTTCTGCCTTCATTGAACTGCCGCACCCAAGAACTCACATTAGAAGCGTCCATAGCACCATCACCACATGCCTCACTCAACTGTCTTGGTTTGTTGTCACACGATGTTCTGTATTCATTGAACTGTCACACCCAAGAACGTACATTAGACACATCCATGGTACCATCACCACATGCCTTACTTAACTGTCTTGGTTTGTAGTCACAAGATGTTCTGCCTTCACTGAACTGTCACACCCAAGAACGTACATTAGACACATCCATGGTACCATTACCACATGCCTCACTTAACTGTCTGAGTTTGTAGTCACACGATGTTCTGCGTTCACTGAAATGTCGCACCCAGGAACGTACATTAGCCACATCCATGGTACCATCACCACATGCCTCACTCAACTGGCGATGAATTTCAATAAATGTCACACCACGAATATGGAGAAAAAAAATGATTACACCCTGTTCTTGCAATGAAAGCGTCGCCATTTTAAGTAAAAAACAAAGAGTCCTAACTCTCGTCGCTGTCGCTAGAGTTCTATGCACTTTACAGTGCTGCAATCTCTTACGCATTCACAAAAAGTCCAGGTGTATTTTAAAAGAAACCAAAAGTTCCTCTCTGGTCCCATTTATTACAAAATAGGAGGTGTTATAACTTGAACACACCGCGTACAATGTAATTAACAGGCATAGGTATTCTTAAGCCTTAAGCTTCAAATTCGCTTCTCTGAAATCCTCACTGCAAATAAAATAAACAAGAACGATCAAGAGTCAGTGATAAACAGACCTGATTGTTGTCTGTAAACAATAAGAGTCCAATGAGGAGCCGACATTCTGCCTTTAATGCTTAGGAATTCCCATACATTTAATACAATGAGAGATCAGTTTGATCGTTGTAACAATGAAGCAATACTTATGTCATATCTTCGTACTCATGTTCCTCAGCCTGTTATAATTAATTACCCAGGTGGATATCTCCCTGACAGTTCCAAATATACATAGGGGAACATGGGGCAGGACAGGGTACTTAATATTTGTGCATCCATATTTCACATTTGAACTTTTAGCAATTGTGTTTTTTATAATGTAAATGTGTTTATTATTGCATAATTATCTCAAAAGCATAAATTAAATAGACACTCATAACAATTGGGAGTAGCTATCACGTCAAAAACAAAATTAGTACATTTTCCCCGTTTTGCCCCATAGGTGGGGCAGTAAGGAGTATTATTTCTTTGACAAATTTTTGATCAGTTTATTTTTTACGATTAGTTCTCAGCTCACAATATGCACAAATATGTACAACATCTTCATAATTATTTTCGACAACTGCAAAAGAATTATGAGCCCACTGCAGGAAGCAGGGGCTGCTAACCCACCCTTCTTCAGAATAATCGTGGCAGTAAGGACAATCATCTTCGTCGTATGTTGCCACTTCTTTCCTGTTACCAGCAGACAAATGACTTCTGGAACGTTTGGTCACAAGAGGGTGAGGACATCTAGGCCTAGCTTTCGATGATTTCTGTTTTGTTTCGCTTTCGGGCAGAGCAAAACGCCTTTTTACAGGTCTTTTATTAATTTTTTCTTGTTCCGCATTCAACAGTGCTTCTTTAAGAGGGGATGTTTCCAGTATTGTACTTTCCAAACTCTCTTGTTATTCTGATCTACCTATGGAATAGGTGTGCAATTTTCTGGGCTGGAACTCTGAAAACTACTGCAGCTTGGCATTCAAATGTTTTCCCTGCCCATAGGTGAACCAGAGACAATGGGCATTTCAGAACTTGAAGGATTAACATCATCAGGAACTCCAGAAGAAAGCTCAATATCTGTCGTTTTGGACGGTAGGAAATCAGCATCATCAAACACATTGATGTTCACAGACCATATTCCTGCTTTTCGAAATCCATTGACTGTCGTGCTCTTTGTTGAAGTTCGCCTATAACTGACGCCAAACAATGATGCAACTTGAAACAGTGTCACGACTTTTCCAGGATTAGATCTAACTCAGGAGCGAATTTCATCCTCATAATATTTGATTGGTGATTTCATGAAAGAAACACCTAGCGGTTGCAGCCTGTGAGAACATTTTTAACAACATAATCAGGATTATCTCGTTTCTTCTTAACGTAGCGTTCGAGAGCTTTTTTTGGGGCACTTGAAATTGACTAGCTGCCCTTTTGTACCCCATTGAACCATCAAGTACAGCATTCACAGCCCCCTCCATTGAGACTAAAGGCCACTCCTGCCTCTGTGATTTCTTTACGTAATTACGCACTATTCCGAAATCACATGAAACATGAGTAGTCAATCATATGAATAACACAGAAAGAGTTTTACACCAGGGGCATAATGGGGTAGTACCCTGTTATACCCCACCCATATTGCCCCGTAAACGAAAGCTTAGATTAATGCTTGTCGATGGTTCGATATTCAAAGATAACTTAGCGAAACACATGGATTTAGAAGTAAATTAAGTGTTATATTCCATAGTAATTATTGTTTTGATTTAACTGTAGATATGATGTACTTGTATGTTTTGAAAGGGATCACGAATCTTGTAAAAACTGCTTCAAACTACACTCCTGGAGATTGAAACAAGAACACAGTGAATTCATTGTTCCAGGAAGGGGAAACTTTATTGACATATTCCTGGGGTCAGATACATCACATGATCACACTGACATAACCATAGGCACATAGACACAGGCAACAGAGCATGTACAATGTTGGCACTAGTACCGTGTATATCCACCTTTCGCAGCAATGCAGGCTGCTATTCTCCCATGGAGACGATCGTAAAGATGCTGGATATAGTCCTGTGGAACGGCTTGCCATGCCATTTCCAGCTGGCATCTCAGTTGGACCAGCGTTCGTGCTGGATGTGCAGACCGCAAGAGACGACGTTTCATCCAGTCCCAAACATGCTCAATGGGGGACAGATCCGGAGATCTTGCTGGCCAGGGTAGTTGACTTACACCTTCTAGAGCACGTTGTGTGGCACGGGATACATGCGGACGTGCATTGTCCTGTTGGAACAGCAAGTTCCCTTGCCGGTCCAGGAATGGTAGAACTATGGGTTTGCTGACGTTTGGGATGTACCGTGCACTATTCAGTGTCCCCATGACGATCACCAGAGGTGTACGGCCAGTGTAGGAGATCGCTCCCCACACCATGATGCCGGGTGTCGGCCCTGTGTGCCTCGGTCGTATGCAGTCCTGATTGTGGCGCTCTCCTGCACTGCGCCAAACACGCATACGATCATCATTGGCACCAAAGCAGAAGCGACTCTCATCGCTGAAGAAGACACGTCTCCATTCGTCCCTCCATTCACGCCTGTCGCGACACCACTGGAGGCGGGCTGCACGATGTTGGGGCGTGAGCGGAAGACGGCCTAACGGTGCACGGGACCGTAGCCCAGCTTCATGGAGACGGTTGCGAATGGTCCTAGCCGATACCCCAGGAGCAACAGTGTCCCTAATTTGCTGGGAAGTGGCGGTGCGGTCCCCTACGGCACTGCGTAGGATCCGACGGTCTTGGCGTGCATCCGTGAGTCGCTGCGGTCCGGTTCCAGGTCGAAGGGCACGTGCACCTTCCGCCGAACACTGGCGACAACATCGATGTACTGTGGAGACCTCACACCCCACGTGTTGAGCAATTCGGCAGTACGTTCACCTGGCCTCCCACATGCCCACTATACGCCCTCGCTCAAAGTCGGACAACTGCAAATACGGTTCACGTCCACGCTGTCGCGGGATGCTACCAGTGGTAAAGACTGCGATGGAGCTCCGTATAGTACGGCAAACTGGCTGACACTGACGGCGGCGGTGCCCAAACGCTGCGCAGCTAGCGCCATTCGACAGCCAACACCGCGGTTCCTGGTGAGTCCGCTGTGTAGTGCGTGTGATCACTGCTTGTACATCCCTCTCGCAGTGTCCGGAGCAAGTATGGTGGGTCTGACACACCGGCGTCAATGTGTTCTTATTTCCATTTCCAGGAGTGTATATCCAACACACAACTCGCACACAACAGATTCTGTTATGGCAGCCAACTGACGTGTACTGGTAGCTATGATTGAGATGACGTAGTTTCGAGAGATTCGGGTAGATTGTATCACCTACTAGAGAGAAAACACATATACCCCGTTCCACCTCACTACCCTGATATGCCCGATGTTCTTCTATTTAAGTTTTTGCGATGAACAAATGAGCTATGGTAATTACAAAATCCTTGGCTGCATACTTACGATTAATGTCGAGTATCATAACTTCCGACTGCGCATGTGTAAGATTGGTGTTGGAAGCCTGACATATGAGTCTGGCGTTCAGGTGTTGGCGCCCAACGTTCGGGAAGGACAGATGGTTCGTTGTCAGATCTTCGCCGTCGTGCGTGTAGGAGTCGTCGATCACAGTGTTCTCCAGGAACCATGTCACCCGCGGCCGAGGTCTTCCTGTAATACAAAACATCGCAAAACTTTAATATATCCAAATGCTCTCGTTCATTTATACAAGCCAATGCCTTTTTACAACGTTTTTACACATATGTTTTACAATAATTTTAAGAATTGCATTTCTTCTAAAAATATTGCTGTTAAGTAAGCCTGTGATGAAAAAATTGCTAAACGTTAAAATATTAACGAGAAAGAAAGGAAACAGCATCGAAGTATAATAAGATATCGTAAGTCGAACCTTCACCCGGTCTGCTCTCACCTAGCAAGAAAGCAACACTTAACTAATGTTATATCTCACTAGCAGAGCATACTGAACAGTCACATGCTTGAGTTGCACTAGAAACACATCAAACTCCCGATTATATATCGTTGATATTGTATCAGCTTCTGTAGTGTACGGATAGCGTGTCTACTTAACGTTCACAAACTCCCAAGATCGTATTTCTATCAGGGAAAGTTTTCTACATAATGTTTGACTGCGGTATTTCCCTTATTCTAAGTTGACATGGTAATTCAAAACTCTGTGGGCCCTGTAGTCATTTCACAATTATTTCATTCATCGTCGTATAGGACATAACGTTGGAGGTTTTCTCTTATCTTGAAAGATGAATGTCTGATAACTCTAAGTTGTGTGGACCCTGTGCTAATTTGAATATAATTTCATTCGTCGTCCAATATGATTAACGTTGGAGGCGGTACCTTCTCCTGAAAGATGAATCCAGGTAACTCTAAGCTCTGTGGACCCTGTGCTAATTTGAACTTCATTTTATTCATCGTCCAATACGACTGTTGGAGGTTCTCACTTATCCTGAAAGATTAATGTCTCGTATATCTATGCCCTATGTACCCTGCATTTATTTGTTTCATCGTCCGATATGCCTTAAACTTGGAGGTTTTCCCTTGTCCTGAAAGCTGAATGTCTCCTAATCTAAGCACTATGTACCTGTACTCATTTGAACATAGTTTCATTCATTGTTCCATATGAATTAACGTTGGAAGCTTTCTCTTATTCTGAAAGATTGTCTGGTAACTCTAAGCTTTATGTACCTGCACTCATTTGAACGTCATTTCATTCATCGTCCAATATGACTTAACCTTGGAGGCTTTCCCTTGTCATGAAAGCTAAATGTGCGGTAAATCTAACATCTATGTACCTGTATACTTATTTGAACATCATTTCATCCATCGTCCGATAGAACTTAACGTTGGATGTTTTCTCTTATTCTGAAAGATGAATGTCTGGTAACTCTAAGCTCTATGTACCCTGTAGGCACTTGAACATTATATTATTCCTCGTCCGATATGACTTAACGTTGGAGGCTTTCCCTTGTCCTGAAAGCTGAATGTCTGGTAACTCTAAGCTCTATGTACCCTGTAGGCACTTGAACATTATATTATTCGTCGTCCGATATGACTTAACCCTGGAGGCTTTCCCTTGTCCTGAAAGCTGAATGTCTAGTAACTCTAAGCCCTATGTACCCTGTAGGCACTTGAACATTACATTATTCGTCGTCCGATATGACTTAACCCTGGAGGCTTTCCCTTGTCCTGAAAGCTGAATGTCTAGTAACTCTAAGCTCTATGTACCCTGTAGGTACTTGAACATTATTTTATTCGTCGCCCGATTAGACTTAACCTTTGAGGCTTTCCCTTGTCCTGAAAGCTGAATTTCTGGTAACTCTAAGCTCTGTGGACCCGGTACTCATTTCACCATCATTTCATTCACCGTCCAATATGATTGACGTTATAGGTTGTCCCTTATCCTGAAACATGAATGCCTGGTAACTAAGCTCTATGCACCCTGTACTCATTTGAACATTATTTCAGTCATCGTCCGATATGACTTAACGCTGGAGGTTATCCCTTATCCTGAAAGATGAATGTCTGGTTACTCTAAGCTCTATGTACCCTATAGGTACTTGAACAATATTTTATTTATCGTTCGATATGACTTAATTCTGGAGGTTTTCCCTTATCCTGAATGATGAATATCTGGTAACTAAGCACAATGTACCCTGTTCTCATTTAAACATTATTTTATTTATCGTTCGATATGACTTAACGTTGGAGGAAGTTAATTTTAAAAATGCTTTTTTTTTCCCAAAGTTTTAGAGTTTGGGAGTTAAAAGGTTCCAGGAAAATCCGTTCATGTGTCGATATAGTTTTGGTGTTACGCTGGTGACCGAGCGAGTTTGTGCCGCGGTAAGTTTTGAGGGTCCCTGTTTTGACCCAGAACTGCCACTTCGGCTTTTTCTGGTAATTCCTTTGTCATTTGGGCTGTGCACTTTGATAACACAATTTACTATATATCACTTTCCTTTATTACTCTCTTTGTGTTCTTTCACATCATCCTTTGTTCCTGGTTTATATTAGTCTTATTAGGCCTGTGTGGTGTGGCAATGCGCATGCTGCACTTTTACGCTGGTAGTAGTCCTTATCCTTTCAACCGGCCAGTTGGTTAGTCAACACCATCCACCAGTCAATAACTGCGTTAAGGTATTTGGTAAGATAATAAATTTAAAAAATCAACAGTGTACGATACGTTAATTTAAAGCGTATATCAGTTGTGTATTATTATTTATTCAAACAAACACCCAACTAGAGGTTTGACAAGACAAATGTTGGTTTATGAAATAGCACGAGTGGTTCCATTGTTTTTCATTGACACATTTGGGTTAATTTCCCGGCAACGCTGCCACAGCGCTGCTCGTTTGTTATTTCTTGTGAACATATACAATTCATTGCTTGCTTCTCTTGCAATTGGTTCAATATGCACTTACCGCAAGACAAATGGTCTTCTATTATGAGAAAATTATACAGGCACCAAGGTTCTTCACTGTTGCTGGAATCTATAGCCTGGCGAATAGGAAGGCCTGAGGTTCGGTTCACGACTGGAAGGTTTTATATATCGACTTACTGATGAGTAAGGGGCGTAGTTCTGTGACATGCCATATTTTTGATAATGCTTATAATCTAAGTTTCAAGTAAGTAAAAACTTGCATACAGTGCGATTCAAATAAACCTGAACCATTTCAATAGTTCATAAGTTTTGAACCAATAATATGACACATGTGCAACTTTGGAAGAATATAATACACAATTGGAAGACTACCTTACACGATTTACATTTCAGATAAAATGTTGGAAGTGTCCTCCACCAGCATCTATACTTGGTTGCACTCGTCTCACCATATTCTCTGAAGTTTTGCGGAGAGTGTCCTCGCCAAAGTTACTTATTTCGGTTCGAATAGATTCCTCGGGAACATTAATGCCCGATTTCACCAACAGATGTTAAAATCGATGCTAACAAATGTCACAGCGCTAAAACTAATGTTAAATTTCCTGCATTTCACCAACCTGTTAACAAACCTGTGTTAACGCCATGAAACTTGTAAATATAACAGCTATAGAAGGCTATGGATGATTTTCTGAACGCACACCAATGCGCTTTTGTTTTCATTTTCGTCTGCACAAATGGCGGATGAAGAAAATCATAAATAAAGCCGTGAGACAAATTTCTCATCGACGGAGAAAGAATTGTTAATTGAAATGATGACGAAGTGTAACGATATCGTGGAAAACAAGAGGACGGATGTAATGTAAAAGAGAAAGATGTCGCGGGGGAAATATTGGAAACGAATTTAATTCAAATGCATGTGTCACTACTACAAGCACCAAACAACTTGTCAGTATTACGTAAATTTAAAACATAGTGCGCAGAAAAAGTCACTTAAACGTTTCAAGATGGGAGGTTAACAATGTATTATCCACATAATTGAGTGAATTATAAAATCGCAAAGTTTTTAATGCTTGAAGCAAAGGCGAGATCGGCATATTCCTTTCGATGCATATTCTAACTCATTATTACGTAAATTTAAAACGAGGAGCGAAGAAGGGCAAGTGACTTGAACGTTTCAAGACGGGAGATGGACAATGTATTATCCACATAAATCAGTGATTTATAAAATCGCAAGGTTATTAATACTTGAAGCAAAGGTGAGATCGCCATATTCCTTTCGATGCATGTCTTGCTCTCTTGGACTTTCGCAGTAATCTTCATAGCAACATGTTTCGACAGTCTATACCTCCGTAAAACAATTTTCTTCGGATAGTTTCTTAAAATCATTCTCCTCATAGGCCGTACTCTATTATGAATGCCATTGAGACGGTCTTAAACATAGCAAATCGACATCAACAGCTCAGTTCACGCCCGCCATCTTGACTAACTGTAATTGTTAAGGACTTAACATTTGAATTTCGGCTTGTTAGTTTAACATGAGATTTAATACGAGTGTTACGCTAACACTTCTTGGAGAAATGCAATTGTTGTTTTAACTATTGCTAAACTCGTGTTAAGTCTTAACATTTGTTTGTGAAATCGGTCATAAGTATCCGTGGCCTATTATTGTACAATCTATTTTTAAATACCCCTAAAAGAAAAAAAATGCGATGAGGTTAGGGCAGGGAATTTAGGGAGCCACAGATCTTTTGAGACTATTCGATTATACTGGACAGCAAAAAATAATTTTTGAATGTTTCTAGAACTTCATGAGGCAATTCCTACTAATTTGTCGTTGAGAAAAACAAATATGACAATGAAACAGTTTTATTAGCTCTAGTTTCTATGATATACGCTAGGTGGAAGTATTAAACATTAATGGATACATGCTAACAATAATGAAAGTGTATTTAATTTTTTAAATGGTAATTACATGAAATATACTTCGCAGATACTCGTGTCTGAAGAGAATCGTGTAGTGGCCTATTGACTTCGTCGTCTTTTAGCTTACCTCTTGTGATGGATTTCCGCAGAATCCCTATACAAAGACCAACAGTAATGTGCAAGCATTACTTCATTCCAACGGCCCTGATATCCTTGTTACATAACAGAAATGTCCTGATGGAATCTCTCCCCATGTTCATCACTAACAGCTCCACAACTAGGAGGGAAAAAGGTTAGGTGGGAGTGGAGAAAATGGATCTTAAGGGACATGTTGTATCCAAGGTTACGGTATTTTTGCAGGGGCACTGTCACCAAATGTTTGTAGTTGTCATCTCTTTTGTTGCATAAAAATCCATGAACAACTCCCTTAAAGGCTTCCCAAGCTTCCGTTTCTTTTCGTTCCTAAACTTGGTCAAATGCAAGATCCTTTACAGGTTCTCTTATTTTTGGCCCGACAAAAATGCCTTCCTTAACTTTTCTATCACTTAATTTACAAAATTTCTCTCTGGTTGTGTTTTTTTTTATTTAAAAGGTGTGCCAAATATCCAAAAAATTCCTCCAAATTTAAAATCTTCACTCTAAAGGTGAAATGTCACTTTATCGTCCAAAAAAGAGCTACTCTATCAACATGTTACAATATCTATCGTCAGTTGTTTATATAAAACCGAACGCTTCCGGAGTCATTGAGATAGGTATTTGTTTTTGTACGCTACTGCGGAAGGAACTGTAAGTAGACAAATGAACGTTGTTAAATGTACACAGGAGTAGATGAACACAATTATTTGACGTGGTAACACAGAGTAAGTGAAGTTCATCAAGGTTTTGTGTCAGGCATGTAATATTTCATTCTCTGGGTTTAAATTGGAAATTAACTGGTGACAAAAGGCGGCCATGGCCACTCTGTTTGCATGTGGCTTTGTGCATTGTTTGCGGTGCACGAGCCCGGTTCACTATTTCAAATTATACGTTTAACTTGTTACTGGTCTATTTTTGGTAAACATTTCACTGCCAAAATCTTTCTGCACGCCAAAGTAATGCGTATCCGTACCTCTCTGCTTATGAAGGAGGAGATGAGAACCTGGTAATTTAAACATTTCAAAGTTAATGATGAATTAGTATATAAACATAAGTCAAACGGTTACATAAATTGGACTAAGCTTCAAATTCCAGAAGTATAATTGTTGAAATATTCTTAAATGAGATAATAATGTGGCTGTTATACAATCATGAATTTCCTAACAAATATTTTAACGGATATGCAGAGACAGACAGCAAAATTCTGCGATTTCTACCATTAATTTTCATAAATTTACATAATGGCGGTACCTATGAAACCTGCGACTCAAGTACGTACAGCATAGTAAGTCGCCACAAAAGGTGCATGTCTCATAGAATATGAGAAACCCTAGTGGTCTACCGACAAAGATATACTTGTTTATCTACTTCAGGATTAACCATATCATACACTAGTTACAAGTGAATACAGTAGATCTCCTGTGATAGATGTTTTATACATGTGACTTTCTCTACTCTTGTACAATATCTACATCAAGATAAACATTATCTTATTTTAGTTACAAGAGAATACAGTAGGCTTAAAGTGATAGTGATTTTTTTGTATTCATAACTTTTTCTACTCTTGTACAAACACTTATTGCTGTATCTACTTCAAGATAAACATTATCTTATTGTAGTTACAAGGGAATACAGTAGACCTTCAGTGATAGTCAAATGTTTTATATACATGACTTTCTCTACTCTTGTACAAACACTTACTGCTCTATCTACTTCAAGATAAACATTATCTTATTGTAGTTACAAGAGAGTACAGTAGACTTTAAGTGATAGTCAAATGTTTTATATACGTTGCTATCTCTACTCTTGTACAAACACTTATTGCTCTATCTACTTCAACATAAACATTATCTTATTTTAGTTACAAGGAAATACAGCAGACTTTAAGTGATAATCAAATGTTTTATATACAGGACTTTCTCTACTCTTGTACAAACACTTACTGCTCTATCTACTTCAAGATAAACATTACCTTATTGCAGTTACAAGGGAATATAGTACACTTTAATTGATGGTCAAATGTTTTAGAACTTGTTATCAAGGTGACAACATTATCTTTGTGTGTCTAAGAGGAAAAAAGTGAATAAAGTTGTGGCATTTGAGGAAAGTAAAAGTATTTTTAAGTTTGAATAAATAATATGTTATAGCTCGGGAATTGTATATTTCACAGAAAACGTATCTTACAAAAGTTTTGTGTTTTCAGGAAATCTACATTTCTTCTGCAACAAGATTTTTCTGCCCCAATGGTTTACCAGTTTTAGAAAATTTATCCAGAATAAAGACAGCTTTTGAGTACCTCTTCAGAAGGTTCGAGATGTATACTTTATTTCTCATGAATAACTCAAACCTCTGATAGTTTAACCAATCAGAGAAATTTTGAAGTAAATCAAATTAAAGAAGAGGGAATACCTGTTAAGAGATTTAAAAATGATCTTTAAGTTTTTTTCGTGTTATAGATACCAAAGTAGAGTATGATATTCAGCTGACTATTTGTTCTTACCTACATGTTTTTACTGAAACGTTTTTGACATTTTAGATGGAACCTCCAGGGCAAGACTATTGACAGAGTCCAATAATTTGTCTATTTACCAAAGTCATAGAGAGTATTTAAGTTAAATCAGAGCTCTCTTTCATTAAATTAAATTCCAGGGCTGGAGAAGGAGTGAGTATAGAAAATTAATTAGATATATAAAAACGTGACTCTTCTGTGCTTCTTAAACCGACGGATTTCCATTTTAAGGCCGGTTTCCAAGAGGAGCTGAACTGGAATCCAGCATCAGGATTAAGCGTGCTGCTCTCAGAAGAAATGACCGAAGCCTCCTTAACTCTCCACTCCCAATAACTGTTGCATTTTGCCAAGATAGACGTCTCCCGAAAGTTAGCTCTATGGTCGTTACCAAAACAATACTCTGCAAGTCCAGACTTCTCAGATTGCATTAAACCAATACTCCATTCATGTTCGTTTATTCTGGTAGCGATGGATATTCCGGTTTGTCCTATATACGGTCTCCCACATTCACAGGGAATGCAGTACATTCCCGGAATTCGGAAGTACAGTTTGTTTTTCACCGGTCTCAACAGATGTTTAATCTTCGGAGATGGCTTTTGGATGGTTCTGATGTTGTACTTGGCGAGAATTCTACTGATTCTGCCGGATAGATTGCCGGTAAATGGGATACAGCCTATAGAAGAAGGTTTATTTGACGCTTGCTGTATTATAGGTTTCCCTTTCCTAGCTTTGGTGATCAAGATTGCTGATTCTGTCGGATAGGTTGCTGGTAAACGGGACGTAGGCTGTAGCGGTAAGCTTATCTGACGCTTGCTGTATTACAGGTTTCCCTTTCCTAGCTTTGGTGATCAAGGTTGCTGATTCTGCCGGATAGATTTCCGGTAAACGGATTAGGCTGTAGCGGTAGACTTATCTGACGCTTGCTGTATTAGAGGTTTCCCTTTCCTAGCTTTGGTGATCAAGGTTGCTGATTCTGCCGGATAGGTTGTCGGTAAACGGGATGTAGGCTGTAGTGGTAGGCTTATCTGACGCTTGCTGTATTACAGGTTTCCCTTTCCTAGCTTTGGTGATCAAGGTTGCTGATTCTGCCGGATAGGTTGTCGGTAAACGGGATGTAGGCTGTAGCGGTAAGCTTATCTGACGCTTGCTGTATTACAGGTTTCCCTTTCCTAGCTTTGGTGATCAAGGTTGCTGATTCTGCCGGATAGATTGCCGGTAAACGGATTAGGCTGTAGCGGTAGACTTATCTGACGCTTGCTGTATTAGAGGTTTCCCTTTCCTAGCTTTGGTGATCAAGGTTGCTGATTCTGCCGGATAGGTTGTCGGTAAACGGGATGTAGGCTATATTTATTTAGTGCTGGGAATAAAAAAGTTACGGGATACAAGATCGGGGCTGTAAGGTGGATGTGGTACACAAGTAATGCTGAATCGAGCCAGAAACAGCATGCCTTGATTTGTGACACGAGGCGGTATATTATCATGATGAAGTCGCCACCCAGTCCGAGAAATCTCTGGTCATTTCTTTGCAATGTGCTTCCTCAGTGTAGCCAATACTGACGTGTAGTTCGCTGCTGTAACAGTAGTATGAAGGGGAACTGTGTACTGGTAAATCATTGCATTACAGTAAAAAAATATGATCACCATTACTTTCCCTGCAGATGAGAAAAATTTTGCCTTTTTTGGTGTTGGAGAAACTGCTGATTTCCACACTGTGCTGGCTTAAGTATCGTGACTCTTTTTATTTCCATCTACCAAAGGCAAAGCTTAGGGGTATTGGTTTTGAGAAATCTGAGGCAGTGCACAAGAAAAGTGAGGCGATTCTCAAGGACCTGACAAAGAATGGTGTGCACCACGTGTTCAAAGACTGGCAAGACACTATAAAAAGTGAATTGAAGTAAAAAAAAAAGATGATGAAAAAGAAGTGTGTAAACATTTAATTGCAGTTATAAACATCTGTTAAAAAATCAGTCTGTCTTTGTTGATGAACCCTCATAGTTGGATGTCACTAAATTTGACCGCATGTCCCCAATAAATGATATACCTGAGCGCAAACTAATACTAAGAACTTCGTTTCCGATTCACAAAATTACATCCATCACCTTCATTTTGTAAATCTACCAAGGGACCAAACGTGGAAGTGTAACCAATGTAATGCCTAATTATGATGCATACAACACGGAAAGCGACAGCAGAGTAATCTAGCGGCAGCCAATTAAACCACCTCGACAAGTAATCAGAGAAGAAGAGACAATTAGATCTGGGATAAAAGCGCTAGGAGTGCAGTGCACAATTTGCATATCATCTATGAATCATGTAGTGCTTTGAGGACAATAACGGGATTTGTGGCAGACCTCTGTGACAATAATTGGATCAAGTGTGGACGTACATCATGCTTCCAGCTCATTACTGACAGCGTTTTACAGATATCTATCTCATGCGTGTTTACATAGATATTGAAATAAAACTTCACACATTCTTAATAATCCATAGTATATAAACATCTATCAAAATAATAAAATAAACTATACTACTACAATATTGTTCCATAAAAAGTGATTGTGAAATGTTATAGGTTATGAATATATTTATAAGATTCTAAACAAAACACGGGGGCAGCATGACCTGTTCACCAGAGAGACAAATAATATTGCACTACAAACAATACTAAAATATATAAACCTTGAACATATAAAGTAAAATATATTTACGTCATTCTAAATATGACTAGAAATCTGCAACTACATTAAACGTCCTCCAATGTTGTCATATCGGGCGATGAATGAAATGGTGTTCCAATGAGTATTAGGTAGACAGACCTTAGCGTTACCAGACCTTCATCCTTCAGACTAAGGGAAACCTCCAACGTTTTCAAACGATGAATAAAATTATGTTCAAATAAGCACAGGTTACACAGAGCTTAGACTTACCAGACATTCATCTTTCAGGATAAGAGAAAACCTCCAGCGTTGAGTCATATCGGACGATGACTGAAATGATGTTCAAATGAGCACAAGGTACATAGACCTCAGAGTTAACAGACATTCATCCTATTGGATAAGAGAGGACATCGAACGTTAAGTCATATCGGACGATGAATGAAATGATGTCAAATGAGTAAAGGATATATAGAGCTTAGACTTACCAGAAATTCATCTTTCAGGATAAGAGAGGACATCGAACGTTAAGTCATATTGGATGTTCTAATAAGTACAGGGTACATGGAGCTTAGAGTTAACAGACATTCATCTTTCAGGATAAGAGTAAACCTCTAACGTCAAGTCATATCAGACGATGAAAGAAATGATGTTCGAATGAGTACAGGTTACATAGAGCTTAGGATTACCAGAAATACATCTTTCAGAATCAGGGAAAACCTCCAACGTTAAGTCATATCGAAGGATTTATGAAACGATGTCTAAATGAGCACAGGGTATATAGAGCATAGAGTTAACAGACATTCATCATTCAGGATAAGAGAAAACCTCCAAATTTAAGTCATATCGGACGATGAATGAAATGATGTCCAAATGAGCACAGCGTGCCTAGAGCTTAGAGTTACCAGACAGTCATCTCTCAGGATAAGAGGAAGTCTCCAAATTTAAGTCATATCGAACGCTGAATGAATTGATGTTTCAAAGAGTACAGAGTGCACAGAGCTTAAAGTTGCAAGATATTCATTTTGCAGGATAAGGGAAAACCTCCAACGTTAAGTCATATCGGACGATGAATGAAATGATGTTCAAATGAATACAGGGTACATAGAGCTTAGAGTTACCAGACATTCATCTTTCAGGATAAGGGGAAACCTCCAACGTTAAGTCATATCGGATGATATGTAAATACGATCAGTCATTAAATACTTCCATTTGAAAAGCTTAACGCCTAAAGAAATCAAGAAGGAAATGGACAGTACATTGAAAGATTCTGTCTCTTCATATACAATGATTAAAAGGTTGGTTGTAGAGTTAAAATGGGACGTACGAGCAGTAGTGATGAGCCTCGCCTTGGACGTCCTGTGGAAGTCACAACTACAGAGATCATTGAAAGACTCTGTCCCTTCATATACAATAATTAAAAGGTTGGTTGTAGAGTTAAAATGGGACGTACGAGTACTAGTGTTGAGCCTCGCTCTGGACGTCCTGTGGAAGTCACAACTACAGAGACCATTGAAAATATTCATCGTATAGTACTGGAATACTGCAGATTAAATTTATTTGAGATAGCAGGGCTCTACACATATCAATCAAGGTGCAGGTAATGCTTTAAGTTAAATTTTTAGCTCTCTCAAAGCCTGTGCAAAATGGGTGCCGCGTTTATTGACACTTGAACAAAAGTTGCAAAGGAAAGCAGTTTCTATTAAGAATTTGGAGCTGCAATTTAAAACTTCCAGTGAATTTGTAAGACTGCTTATTAACATGAGTGAACTTATAAATTATAAATTATTATAAACGGAAATACAGAGGTGATTTAACTAAATTATAATACATCATCGTCATCATCTTCCTTCATGCTTTAGGCATTACTGCCTTTTGGACTCTACATGATTTCCATTATTGGCTCCACCGTTTTCTTGGTCTTCCAATACTCCTATTTCCCACTGGTCCACAGTTCATAAAATAGCGTAGCAATCTTTTATTTGTACATGGGTAACCCACTTACTTCTATATTTTTTTACTCTGTCATTTTTAGGTCGAATATGTCTAGTTCTACATTTTGTTTGTGGTCGATTATTCTATATCCCGTAATGTGTCTTAGATATTGCATTTCTTTTACCTGAGGTTTTCTTTCATCTTTTACACTTATGCCCGATATTAGAATACAGATATGAGAAATGCATTAGCATTTCTAGAATTATGTTCAGTAATAACAAAGAATTAATTAAATGTTTTTCTTCTATTGTGAAGAACGAGACTGATCAGCCGACCCTCGTAACAGAGGGTCTGTTACTGCTTATTTACGGTTATTTATATGGCTGTAATGTAATACCGGCTATCGCTACAATTTAGAATATCAGTGAATGCTAAAAGGTCTTATTTTGGCACCCAAAGGGAATTTCTGGTGAAATGTGGCAACAATGGGCAACAATGAAAATTTTTCGAGCTTAAAAATAAGAAATTTACATGTATTTCAATCTGCTGAATTCAAAAATCACCATAAAATGACTTGTTTTGAAGATAAAGTGACATTTAATATGTTAGAGTGCTAAGTTTAAATTTGGGGGAACTTTTTGGGAGTTGGCACACCTGTCAAATAACAAAACAAATTCAGAGAGAAATTTTGGAAATTAAGTAATGCAAAAGTTAAGGAAGGCATTTTTGTCACACCACAAATGAGAGAACTTGTAAAGGATCGTGCATTTGACCAAATTTTGGAGAAGAAAGAAGAGGAAGCTTGGGAAGCCTTCAAGGGTGTTGTAACGGGATTATATTTTCGTTCATCTTCAACTAATAAGAAGCAAGCCAACTTTTTATAAGATCCAAGTCGAGTTTTAATATACTGAGAGTCGTGAGATCTTTTCTCAGGTGTGGATACGGATTTTTGGTGAAAATAAAATTTAGATGAGCCCAATTTTGTAATATATTATTTAATTATATAATATGAACTATGATTCACTCTTATCTATTATAAATATTGAATAACACTTTTTGAATCTTATTAATTTTCCTTTACAATTACAATCATCGTAACATCTTTCCTCCTTCTCCAGCAAGACACAAGATTCTAACACTTTTCTAGATTATTGATTTTCTTGTCCCCATAGTAATTCCCACTTTATTTTGTGATTGGCCGATTCACTGACACGTCATCACACCACGTGATACCACGTCACACCACTACTACTTCGGCCAATCACACAACTACATACATTTTTATATATTTATTATTCCTTCGAACATTACTAAACAAAAATACTGTTACAAATGCCCCTCTTCGAAATATATGGAAAATAACCAAATAAAGGAATCAACAATCTGTTTCCATATATTTCGAAGAACAGCCCCAATTAACAATTTCGTTTACACCAATATTACACAACACCAATACAACATACATAAAATATAATAATATACATACATTGGATGAAATATAATAAATGAACATTTAACAACAATAAATTAACATTAATTAAAATACAACAATATATTGATGTTTAACAATGTTTTATTTTTATTATTATTTAACACACACATAGTACATATTCAATATTGTTTCAATTACTGTCAAGGCTTTTATGTGTATAGGGATCAGTATAATTCACTTTAAATGTGTGTGTGTATTTGTTACACAGTCCAGGTTTTGAACTAAAGGCTTTTCTATTCTTTAATATACACAATTTCAACTGTTCTTTTCTCGCTTGGTCTAAATTGTATGTGTTTTCTAACTTTACTTGTAATATTCTCTGGAATTCTATTTCTTCCTCCACTTGGCTTCCGCCGTTCTTATCTTGTATTGTATATAATTGGCAACAATGCTTTTCAAGGTCAGTTACATTATTTTACAATCCATCAATAATTAAATTCTTCCCACAATTTTCATTTTCATCGTATTCAATATTACCATTTTCTTGCAAAAGTATATCTTCCACAAAAAAAACTTTCATTATTTATATTATCCATATTCTCTTCTTTTCTTCCATCTTCTTCCAATAATTTGATTACTAATAAATCATTTTCTGTCTTAACCTTCATTTCATGCATTTCGAAATTCAATACACTTTGCCATTCATATAATAAATCATTACCCACAATTACATCTCTTGCCAAATGTGGAATTACCAACGCAATGAAATTGAAATTCCATTCACCTATTCGGCCCTTAATTAATACTTTCATTGTTGGTTAGGTTGGTGCTATCGTTTATATTCGCATCATTCTCCGTGCTTTGTGTATTTTCGACTCTTTCATTTTGATTACTTCTTTCAAATCTCACACCCCTAAAATCTCTTTGATTTGCACTAAATAAACTAGTACCTCTACCCCTATTAAAATTACTTATTCGCTGATTATTTCCTCGATAAAATCTTACATGGTTTATTTGATCATTTCTTCCAATTCTCGTCGACTGATTGTTATGATAATTCCTTTGCACATTATTTTGAACTCCACTTCCTGTTCCGGGAATTACAGATTCATAAGTTCGTCTAGGATCATAACCTCTTCCTTCAAATCTTTGATTTCTCACGGGTGCCCCGCCCCAATTTAAACTCGTCCTATTATTCCTATTATTTGTAGGTTGTGATTCCTGTCGATTTCTTCCTCGCTCAATATGGACGTTATTATAGTTACCATCACAGGATGTAGTATCATTAATGAGGTTATGTGCTTCAAATTCGGATAATAATTCAATCATATCAGAGAAATCGATAGGCTTAGCCACAATTAAATGATTTCTGATATGTGGTGGATAATGACGTATTAGCATGTTGACAATTTCTGTCTCAGAAATTTCGGGATTGATCAACTTACTTTTGTTTGCTAATTTTAAGAAATATTCAGTCATAGAAATCCCTTTTTTAAACTCAAACCTACCCGTTGCTAACTCAACTTTTATTCTTCTTTGTCTCTCAGGTCCCCAAAATCTATTTATAAACAGATTTCTGAAATTACTGTATGTTTCATGTGAAGCCAAAGTTAACCTTAACCATTCAAGAGCATTTTTCTTCAAACAGCGTTTTACTATTACCATCCGAAATTCATTGGGAATTCTCTTAATACGGAAATATTCTTCCAATTCCCTAAGAAATACTTTTGGATTATCACCTGATTCCTCATCAAAACTTGGTGGACTAATATCATTTAGTGAATAATGTACACATTCATTTTGACCTAGACTGTGGAGTTGTGTGTGTGAGGACATGTTCTGTGTGTTTCTGTGATAATTAATATCATTATCTGGACTCACAAAATCACTACATTCACTTACTACATCACTAGACTTCTGATGATTGCTTAATTCACCTGGTAAGTCACAATCGTTTATATTTGTAATTCTAGACATTTCTTTCCCGTTATTTACTTTTCTAGCCTGTAATGCAATTACAACTTGTGTCAATTTTCCTAAGTTATCCTTTTCTTTTTCAAAATGTTCTTTTACCTCTTTAATTTGCAAAATTACTTCTTCTTTTGCTTTACTTATCTCATCAATTTGTAACTTTATTTCCTCTTGGTGTATCTTACTTTCATCATGTTGTAATTGCATTTCAGAACAAATTACATTGATTCTTTGTTCTACTTTATCTCCTAATTCTTCTCTTTGTTTTTGTGTTATTTCTGCCTGTTGTATCCTAAATGTTTCTAACTCTTTGTTTAATTCCATTCTTATTTCTTGTTTCACAATGTCCTGACCTAACCTAGTTTCCTGAATTATCTCTCTCAACTCATTGACTTCCTTTCTATTCTCATCCTTATTAATCTCTATGATCTGCATGAGCCTTTCCATATTATCCCTACACTCTTTTCTCCCTTCTCTAATCTCCTGTGAAATTTCAGATTTTAATTCCTGTTTTAGCTTCTGTAATAAATTAATTTCTAAGTTACTCACATTTTGTGCTAGTTCCTGTCTTACTCTTACATCTAAATCATTCATTTTCTTAGTTAAATCATTTACATTTTGTTCTATTTTAGAATCTAAATTACTCATTTCTGATTTTACATCTTTCATTCTAGAATCTAAATTACTCATTTCAGATTTAACATCTCCTATTTTAGAATCCAAATTACTCATTTCTGATTTTAAATCATTTGCATTTTGTTCTATTTTAGAATCTAAATTACTCATTTCTGATTTTACATCTTTCATTCTAGAATCTAAATTACTCATTTCTGATTTTAAATCATTTGCATTTTGTTCTATTTTAGAATCTAAATTACTCATTTCTGATTTTACATCTTTCATTCTAGAATCTAAATTACTCATTTCTGATTTTAAATCATTTGCATTTTGTTCTATTTTAGAATCTAAATTACTCATTTCTGATTTTAAATCATTTGCATTTTGTTCTATTTTAGAATCTAAATTACTTAACATTCTCGTTATTCTTTCCAACATTGACTCATTATCTATGCTTAATCCTGTGTTCTCCCTATTCATTCCTACACTATCAGTAACTTCTCCTTCCACTGTTATTTCTTTTCTACTCGCCATCTTTTTAACTATTTTCTGATTTCTTAACAACATAAATCTACTACTACTACTATTTTTTTTTCACTCACTTAAACCAGTTCTCGTTTTCTTCTTTCTTCTCTCTTCTTTCTTCTTTCCTTTTAAATTCCCACGGAGCTGCACGATGCTTTAATCTCCTCTTCTTTATCCTATTCGAGCCCCACGTTGGGCGCCATTTGTAACGGGATTATATTTTCGTTCATCTTCAACTAATAAGAAGCAAGCCAACTTTTTATAAGATCCAAGTCGAGTTTTAATATACTGAGAGTCGTGAGATCTTTTCTCAGGTGTGGATACGGATTTTTGGTGAAAATAAAATTTAGATGAGTCCAATTTTGTAATATATTATTTAATTATATAATATGAACTATGATTCACTCTTATCTATTATAAATATTGAATAACACTTTTTGAATCTTATTAATTTTCCTTTACAATTACAATCATCGTAACATCTTTCCTCCTTCTCCAGCAAGACACAAGATTCTAACACTTTTCTAGATTATTGATTTTCTTGTCCCCATAGTAATTCCCACTTTATTTTGTGATTGGCCGATTCACTGACACGTCATCACACCACGTGATACCACGTCGCACCACTACTACTTCGGCCAATCACACAACTACATACATTTTTATATATTTATTATTCCTTCGAACATTACTAAACAAAAATACTGTTACAGTGTTGTTCGTGGATTTTTAGGCAACAAAAGAGATGACAACTAAAAACATTTGGTGACAGTGCTCCTGCAAAAATACCGTAACCTTGGATGCAACATGTCCCTTAAGATCCAATTTCTCCACTCCCACCTAGACTTTTTCTCTCCTAGTTGTGGAGCTGTTAGTGATGAACATGGGGAGAGATTCCATCAGGACATTTCTGTTATGGAACAAAGATATCAGGGTCATTGGAATGAAGGCCACGCTGTGGCTCAGTGGTTAGACCGCTTGGCTCTCACCAAGGCGGCACGGGTTCGATCCCAGGCGACCGCAAAGTGAGATTTGTGGTGGACAACATGGCGCTGGGGCGGGTTTTCTCCGGGACCTCCGGTTTCCCCCGTCATCTCATTCCACCTGTGCTCCATCTTCATCTCATGTATCATCAGTGTCATCGCCTGCGTTGCCAATTGTATTAAAAGCCGGCGTTAAACTCTACACATTTCACATTTCGTTGGAGTGAAGTAATTATTGCGGATTACTGTTGGTCTTTCGAAAGGAATTCTGCGGAACTCCATCACAAGAGGCAAGCTAAAAGACGACGAAGTCAATAGGCTACCACACGATTCTCTTCAGACACGACTATCTGCGAAGTATTTTTCCAGCAATTTAAAACTCTTTGCATGTAATTGCCAGTTAAAATATCTAATGAACTTTCACTGTTGTTAGCATGTATTTAATTAAAATGTATCCTTTTCTCTCAATCCATTAATATATAATACTTCCACTTTGTGTATATCATAGAAACTAGAGCTAATAAAAAGTTTTCTTTGTCATATTAGTAGGAATTGTCTCATGAAGTACTCGAAACGTTCAAATTTTTTTTTTTGTTGCCCAGTTATATTTAACTAATATTATTTGGGGTGTGAAATTTCGCGTGCAACGGAATGACCTTGAACCCTTGACCTGGTATCGCATATAAATAAATCTACCAATCCGACCTATTGGGCAGTATAATGTTTCCGGGGCTCTAGTGTTGAACGGGGGTTGGGGAGGGTTAATGTATAGCAGGCTTACCCCGGTACAGGGGCGCCGGAAAGTAAAGTAACGCCAAAAAAAGGACTGCTAACAAACAATGCAAAAAAGGGTTGAAAGGAAAGGTAATGGAATGTGAAATACACACGTATGGAGTGGGGAACAAAATAACGCGACTAGAAAGGGAATAATTGTGAAAAACCTGCAGCTGCAGCGTTTCGGCGCGTTCTTATTTAATAACGGGGTCAACCTTGTTGCATTAAAAGCAAAGTGTTTGATCATTCTCTGTGAAGCTGTGTTCAGAGATAATCTTCCAACACTTGTTTCAACACAAATACACAACCATAATGAAAAAACCACTTGAGCTATAAATATAAAATGTCTCAAATCACAATTGATGACTTTTCATGCTAAGCTGTCATATCACAGCCTGTAACTACTACTCACTTCTCTCCCAGAAAAGTTATGTTTTGTTTATGGGTTCAGTACAGCCGAAAATACGAAAAGGAATACAGACAGAAGAGCGAAACTCCCATTCACATACACATAAATATGTTCTCATTTATGTCAACCATCCAACTAGTGAAGAGCAACACCAAAATTTGCTAAATCATTCATTATACTGACAGCAAACACGGAGGTGGCTCCTCCAAATTCGTTTATTTATCTTTTATTAAAACAAGAACATTCGTTTGTTTGTTAAACGTCCTTTCAGTGATAGAGTTCCTTAGTTATCTTGCAGTTGCTTAGAATTCTACTAAGCACTGGCTGTAGAAATTTGAACTATTCCATCTTTTTAATAAGTTAAGGTCTTCTACTATTAGGTTATACTGGATGGTGAACGAAATGATACCAAATGAGCCTTTGGCACACAGAGCTTACAGTTACCACACATTTATCTAAGTCACCAGAAATTCATTTCCCAGGACAAGGGAAAACCTCCAACGTTAAGGCATAGTGGACGATGAATGAAATTATGTTCAAATGAGTACAGGATACATAGGGCTTAGAGTTACCAGACATACATTTTTCAGGATAAGAGAAAGCCTCCAACGTTAAGTCATGTCGGACGGTTAATGAAATGATGTACAAATGAGTTCAGCGTACATAGAGCTTACAGTTACCAGACATTCACTTTTCAGGATAAGAGAAAACCTCCAACATTAAGTCATATCGGACGATGAATGAAATTATGTTCAAATGAGTACAGGGTACATAGGGCTTAGAGTTACCAGTCATTCACTTTTCAGGATAAGGGAAATCCGCCAACGTTAAGTCATACCGGACGATGAATGAAATGATATTAAATGAATACGCGGTACATAGAACTTAGAGTTAATAGGCTTTCAAGATAATTGAGAACCTCCAACGTTAGTCATATCGTACGATGAATGAAATGATGGTCACATGAGTACAGGATACATAGAGCTTAGAGTTACCAGACATTCATCTTTCAGGATAAAAGAAAACCTCCAACGTTAAGTCATATCGGACGATGAATGAAATGATGTTCATATAAGTACAGGGTACATAGAGCTTAGAGTCACCAGACAGTTATCTTTCAGAATAAGGAGAAAAATTAGAGAAACGTTATCGACCGCACCGAGATTCGAACTCGGGACCTCATGAAATTGAGGTATGCACGCTACTATCTATGCTACAGGGGTGGGCAATTTCACCTCTGTTGTGCGCTTGTGTGTGAACCACTCAATTAAAAAACAAGAAATACCTTAAATTTTTCAACTTCATAGAACTCCACATGAAAATCGAAAAATAATCCCGCAAAGCAAATTTCACATCACTTGGAACAGTTTTAGAAGATCTTGGTTCGTCCTAAATGTTTCAGGCTACTTTTATTAATATAGTATATTCTTAAAATAAATTTATGACAAGTGAATATTTTCAGAAGTGCTCTGTATTATGGATTCCTTTAGTGAATCTGTTTACTGTAAGAAATTTTACTATAAAACTAATATTTCTTAGTAAAGAATTTATATCTAATTACTTTTTTGTGAATTGAACCATTTCCGATTTATCTCTTGTTGTTTCTCAGAATTTTACAATTTTCGGTCCTTTTTTTATAATATAAAGTAAACATCCATATTTTTATCTATTGGCCATACAAAGAGAATGTAATTACAAAGACGTCCGCTAATCAACCAGTTTTAAAACATTTGACCATCACTTAAATTCTTCTGTATTTCCTTGTAACTACAATAAGATATTTATGTTGAAGTAGATAGAACAATTAGTTTTTGTTCAAGAGTAGAGAATGTCATTTTTATATCCTGAAACGTGGTGCAAATGTTAAATTAATAACAGAAACTTTAATTGTTTTGTTTAAGGTGATATGTAATTGTTAATTTTGTCAAAATAAAAACGCGTGATTTAGCTAAAGAGTTGCCTCTTCGAGAACAACTTGGTTTACTAAAGCAGATGCTCCTTCCCCTCTTGATAAATCTTCGCCTTGCATGTGGAGAAGACTCGCAGAATTTGAGACGGAAGTTCTGGCGCCCTTTGTTTAAAGGATGAATAGAATGCAGTAAACGTATATGCTTTGTAATTTCACTATCAGCTCGTTATGTTCAGGAACTGAGATTTCCTAACCCATTTGGCTCCAAATTTATCTTTTAAATTGGTCTCTTCGTGTTCTCTCGTGGCATAATCTTCCTTTAGCCAATATTTCACCAGCTTACTTCTCTGCGTTTTATACTGTAGTGAATGTAATTGTAATTGTGATGTTAAAATATAACTACAGTGAAAACAAAAATATTGAAAGGCTTCTTTTTTTTTAAAAAAAAGTTTAGCAGCGAGAGAGGAAGGTAATGTTAAATTGTAATGAAAAGAAGAGAAGTGTTTTTATATCTTGACAAATGGAGAGCGATGCGCAGTGGTATCTGGACGAGTCCACTTCTGAACGACTGCAACTGGAGGGTAGGGTAAGTCACTTACCTATCAGTTGTGAGCAAGTAAACAAGAGCAGAGCTACCCGGTAATACTACAGCATGTTCCAAAATGTGCGTGTCTTCTAGTTTCAAGAGGTGATTTGGAAATGACGCCTGCTATCACCACATTAGAAAATAGCTTGCTACATTTAAAAACACGAGAAGATATAACCAATGTCTACTGATTTATAGAAAAGGAAAATGGTCTGTGTCTGCCATGAAAATATGAGAAAGGGCGTCTGAGGCAACAGTTGTGTCTGAAAGCAGTTTAGGAGAGTTTTTAAGGAAAGAAAAGTCATTGGTGCTAGTGCAACAACGTCCTTCTCTATGCCCAGTAAACAAAGATTAAGAATATGTACAAAATCTAATTTGGATATTTTAATTGAGAAGTAGTTAGGCTAACTGCGATTAATTTTTAAGCCAAAGAAAATTAAATAACAACTCTGAAGAAAGTGCTTATGAAGCTTCAAAGTTCTACTGACTTCCAATATTAAGAAGAGGTGTTTTGAAGATAGGATTCGTATTGGGGAAAAAAAACTAAGCGTGACAGTCAAATTTTAATCGAACAACGTACCATACGGGCAAAAAGGCTTAAGTATTTACGAAATATTCAGAGATATCACAGTGAAATTTCTATAGTTTATATGGATGAAACTTATATCAATGAAGCACATACTAGACCATATACCTGGAGTGAAATTCGATACAGGGACAGGGCTATGTCGAAAGTCCGGCTGTTGGTTATCATGCCTGCTGGTGGAGAACATGGTTTTGTTCTAAATACCTATGTATTATTTGAAGTCCAGCAAAAGCGTGCAGACTACTGCCTGTAACTGTTGTCCTTGGTCACAAACATAAAATCGCTTAATATTGTCACCCGAACGTCAGAACTCCCGATAGAACCGGCCGGCAGTAGGGTCAGACGGGAAGCATTCAAACCACGCCTACCCATTTGTCTCGTGTCACTAACTGAAGGGATAATTAGGAGAGCGACGCAAGCCCTGTACCGTCCCTTTCTGCTCCCAGTAGACGTCTCGAAACCTCGGGATAATTGTGCGCGCCGCGAACCTTCCAGAAACGGCGATCTTCCCTATATAAGGCTGTAGTTGGCGAGACCCTATCCGATCTTCAGATCCACAATGCCCATCGGCCTCAAACTGCGAACATACCGTGCGATCGTCCCGCCTCTGATCCTGTACGGATGCGAGGTCTGGGGTTCGGTGGCTCATACCACCCCCCGCAGGCTGCAAGCCGTGCAGAACAGGGCCTTAAGGATGATCTACGGTACCGACCGCAGGTTCCCATCTCACTTCCTGCATACCCAGTCTGGCATACCATACGCCGTAGACGTCGTTCGCGAACGAACACGCACGTTGTATGCCAAGATCACTCCCCACCCTACTCAGCTGGTGAACACACTTAATCAATATGACCACCGTCTCCCCAGGAGACGGAGAAGCTATCGCCTACCCAAGGACGCCCTTGGGTGGTAGAGTCTGCCTCTCCTCCCACCCCTAACAATCACCGCCAGATCATATCGCGCCCTCGCCGCGGCTGGCAGGTTAAAACCTGCAGTCGTGCCCTGGGACGTGCGCACGACCTGGAAATACCAACACCATCTACCCAGTTTCCATCTGGTCTCTCGCTACTGGTTCCACCACGGCTTGTCGGCTCGCTAGCGATCGCAGAAGCAGGGTGGAACGGGCACTGTTCCCCCAAGGGGGAATATCCCGGCACCAGAAGCATCAGTAGAGGCCAACTGCGTCGTCTAACATAACGACACGCAAGCTTGCGCAAAAACTTACATATAATTTACCGCACGGGTAAATCCGCACAGCGCATAGGTACCGTGGCGTATAACTCTCCGCCCGGGAGAACCCGGGCGACCTGCACCTGCTCTTGGCTCTTGGCTCAGTTCAGTTGTTGGCGAGCAGCCGTGAGAAGCGCCCAGTTAGGGAACGGACTAGAAGACTGTACGTGTATCGGAGGAGTGTACGTAACTGCAAGTGCAGAGTGGAACTGCGAAGGACGAACTGGTGAATTGTAATTCTGTGCGCTACGTAATTCTGTGTAATCGGCAAGTGTTCCAACTGTAATTCGGTGGAAATAAAGAACATTTTGAGTCTGTGCAATTGGACTTTTGATTTCAGGAACCCACAAAGTTACAATATATATATATATATAAAGTGTTTGATGGACTAGAAATGTAAATGAACAGAGAAAACAAGTATGAGGTCCCTCAGCAAAGTGAAGGCTGAGAACACAAGTAAGTCGGATTTATTCATAACAAAGCTCAGCCCTAGGAACAATGCCTGCGATCCATGTGGAGCCTCAGTTTATCGCTCTCGACACTTCTATGTCTACCCCGGTACGTGTCCAATACAATTGCTTCACAGCTGCATTCCTAAACATTTCGCACCGTTCGTGCTTCTGAATTAAGTAAGCGGACGCAGTGGGAAGATTTCTACGAACGTTCGGTCATGCGCACATACAAAATTGGTACGCTCTTCAAACTCGAAATTCAAACCAACCAATTACAGTTTAGAACTTACACACGTGATTAACACAAAATTCAAATGTAACGATAGAGAGGGAAATCCAGGGAATGGTAGATCCATGATTTTGATATCTAAGACACTCTCTCTCGGTCGGGCCGTAGTGAAGTCACGTGATATGTACAAGTGCGGTAAAAATACACCGAATACACAACACGTGAAGAGAACTGACGTTACCCCCAAACACATCACACGAGTCTGCGAACAGCGACTTTCCAGGTGGCTTTTGAGGTACCTGACTATAATTGTAAATAGATCTAGCATGGAACAGTCGAGGATTTTCTTCGCTACTCACACCACATCCAGTCAGGACATATCCCAGATCCTGGAACAAAGAAGTGAGCCCGACCTGTCCAGTAAACCTCCTCCAACCGTAACGTTCACCCGTCAATTTCCCTACAGTATTGGGTTTTGAGTGCTGGGAAGACTCAACCAAGTTCCTATCGGGCAAAGACCGAATCATACCATAGTAAGAATTACAACTTGGTTTATAACAGCTGCAATACAGGCTTCGAGGGTGAGATTTGTTTTTAGACAGCTTGTGCAGCGCACTCTCCTCTCGTAATCTTACGCGAGTGACGCACTGTGGCGATAGGTGCACTATCCCCACCACAGCTGCTATTAATCCCTACCACGCATAATATCTGCCAATATAAAATAAAACATATGAATAATAATAAAGAAAACACCCTGCCAGCTTGGAATGGCATGTATGTCTACGACTGCAAAACAAGGGACCCAAAAGTAATTCCTATATGTCGAAACTGTATGCAACTGTACGTTTTCATTGACTTGGGGTATAGATCACTATAAAACTAGAACTCGCAAACATATAGCTATATACTGAAATATATTTCCACACACATATATGCACCAACCACATCATATGAAGACAAGGAAAGTTCTCGACGTGTAAACTAATCCCTACAGATAGGATCACATTGGTTGCTTTCGTCACAAGTATAGCGTCAATACCGAAGAAGGAAATGCAAAATAATAAATCAGTTCAAATGTGTAGTAAAATGTGTAGTCAGTACAAACATTATAAAGTCATGTATATAAAACATTTGACTATCACTTAAAATCTACTGTATTCCCTTGTAACTACAATTGGATAATGTTTATCTTGGTGTAACTAGAGCAATAAGTGTTTGTACAAGAGTAAAGAAAGTCATGTACATAAAACATTTGACTATCACTTAAGTCTACTGTATTCCCTTGTAATTACAATAAGATAATGTTTATATTGATGTAGATAGAGCAATAAGTGTTTGTACTAGAGTAGAGAAAGTTATGTATATAAAACATTTGACTATCGCTTAAAGTCTGCTGTATTCCCATGCAAATACAATAAGATAATGTTTATCTTGAAGTAGATAGAGTAATAAGTGTTTGTACAAGAATAGAGAAAGTCATGTATATAAAACATTTGACTATCGCTTAAAGTCTACTGTATTCGCTTGTAACTACAATAAGATAATGTTAATCTTGAAGTAGATAGAGCAATAAGTGTTTGTACAAGAGTAGAGAAAGTCATGTATATAAAACATTTGACTATCGCTTAAAGTCTACTGTATTCCCTTGTAACTACAATAAGATAATGTTAATCTTGAAGTAGATAGAGCAATAAGGGTTTGTACATGAGTGGAGAAAGTTATGCATATAAAACATTTGTCTATCGCTTAAAGTCTACTGTATTCCCTTGTAACTACAATAAGATAATGTTAATCTTGAAGTAGATAGGGCAATAAGTGTTTTTAAAAGAGTAGAGAAAGTCATGCATATAAAACATTTGACTATCACTTAAAGTCTACTGTATTCCCTTGTAACTACAATAAGATAATGTTTATCTTGAAGTAGATAGAGCAATAAGTGTTTGTACAAGAGTAGTTGGTATTATATGTGTGAATATTTCGCTATTTGCTGTAGTGCATTTTTATTACTTTCGTCAATAACAAAGAAACCGACGTCCTCAGCCAGTGGTCTCTATAACGTGGGCGCTTGCGTGACTGTCTCAGCTTTAAGGTATCGTGAGTTCCGATCTCAGTGACGGTGACAGGGTGCTTTCCGAAGGTTTCCGATATTCTTAAAGATGAATACCTGTGTAACTATAAGCTCTATGTGTCCTGTATTGATTTCGACATGATTTCATCCTTCGTTTGGTATAACTTAACCTGGAGGACGTATTTTTTAGCAGTTTTTGGAATTGGGCATTGGTAGGATACATCGCTACGCTATCTATTGAAAGTTGTGATAAAGGTTTTGTTTTGTCATTAGCGTATTTTGTTTGAGAACGGTTAACAACAAACAACGAGCCGTATGAGTGACACGGGCGAATTTTGGTACACACGAGCACTTTGTCTATTTATATTCAAAACAAAAACAGATGAAAGGGGAAAGTCATTAAAATAACGCCACCGTCGCTAGTTACACAAACTAGTTAGTTGGCCACCATTTTGAGTACGTTTAATCTAAAACAGATGAAGGGGAAATGTGTTGACATGCGCTCGGTAAAATGACGCTTTTGTAACAGATAATTTCACGATACGTGTGTGTCCGGGGTAAACTCGTATTTTCAAGCAAACGTCTCTTTAAACTGACGGACTCTACATGTGTAATGCTTCAAAATAAATAGCTATGGTTTATTTCAGACTTATATACTTGGTACTGTAAATACTTTCCTTAAAATTTCACGGTTCTCTAGAAGACTATTGTCACTTTTCTGTAATATTTTGTAGTAAACATCAGTAAATAATGACGTAGAAAATAAAGCTAGTTAAAGTGAAGAAATAAGTTTTTTACAAATATAACCATTTGTAAGAATAAACTTCACTTACCTTCAGAAAAATGATTTCGATTTTTATTAATAGTTGAATTAGTTAAAGGTGAAATCGATTTCACGTCATCAGTCAGAGAAAACCAAGGAGAAAATATGTTGCATGCAGTGGAGATATGGGTGGTGGCACAGAGGTAAACAAAATGGTGGACCAAAACTACAGAAGGTTTTGTAAAGAGCTACTAGACTTATCAAGATCAGCACCTAGGGAAATAGCTTTAGTAGAAGAAATGGAATGATAATGGAAAAATAATATAATTTTGGAATAGGTGCTTGGAAAAGGAAGAAGGGGAAGTTATGAAATTATGCATGAGATAGCAAAAAAGGTTAGCAAAACTCAAATAGTAGGTGCGCAGAAGTAGGAGAAATTATGGAACAAATAGGTATGGGAGATATGTGGAGATTAGAGGAAAGGAACACAAGTGATGTGGCTAAATTAGTAAAATACAGAGTAGAAGATATAGAAAGAGAGGAAATATGGGGAATTCTAGAAAGTATGAAATCATTACAATTTTACAAGCAAATAAAAAGAAATTGGGGATAAGAAGCATATGTAGATTACTGCAATAGGCGAGAGAGAGAAGGGTTAGCTTGGATGAGAACCGGAACAATATTTCTAAGAGGGATAAGAGGCAGGCAAAAGGGAATTTGTGAATTGTGTGGGGGAAAAGATGCATAGAACACTATGCAACAGAAAGACAGGAGGTTACAGTAAGGAGAAAAATTTTTTGGAAAGAAAAATGGGAGAAAGTAGAGAAGAGGATAGTAGCTATAAAAATGTTAACGGGTAGGGAGGAAAAAAAGGTAAGAAGCATTGGTGAGTTCTTGCAGAAAGTAAAAGAAAAATTGACCAGAAATTTAAAGAATATAAGAAAGGAAGATGAGGAGGAAGAATGGGACTAAGTAAGTAACAAGGAGACGTAGAAGTTAAGAGCCACCTGACAGAGCAGATGACCAGGGTGTCATGTAAGCCAGGAAGGTAAAGACAAATAAATGTAAAGAATATAAGAAACGAAGATGAGGGTGTAGAAATGGACTAATTAAGTAACAAGGTGTTATGGAGGTTAAGAGTTACCTGACAGAGCAGAAGACCAGGGTGTCATGTAAGCCAAGGTAGCAATAAGGTAAAGACAAATAAATGTAAATAATATAAGAAAGGAAGATGAGGGTGAAGAAAGGGACTAATTAAGTTACAAGGAGACATGGAGGTTAAGAGCTACCTGACAGAGCAGAAGACCAGGGTGTCATGTAAGCCAAGGTAGCAACGATGTAAAGACCAATAAATGTAAAGAATATAAGAAAAGAAGATGAGGTGGAAGAAAGGGACTAATTAAGTAGCAGGGAGGTATGGAGGTTAAGAGCTACCTGACAGAGCAGAAGACCAGGGTGTCATGTAAGCCAAGGTAGCAACAAGGTAAAGACAAATAAAGGTAGCTTAAAGTTGTAAAATTGTAAAATTTTGGAATATACACGTAAACCCCTTTCCTAACTCTCGTGATCAGCGTTGCTCATTCTGCCGGAAAAGTTGTCCGTAAACGGGATGTAGGCTGTAGCGGTAGGCTTATCTGACGCTTACCATATTGCAGGTTTCCCTTTCCTAGCTTTGGTGATCGAGTCTTCTACGTCATATTCGGAGTAGCCGTTTTGACGGAAAGGGAAAGCTAGGAAACGGAAACCTGTAATACAGCAAGCGTCAGATAAGCCTACCACTACAGCCTACATCTCGTTTACCGACAATCTATCCGGCAGAATCAGTAGCCTCGGTTACCAGAGCTAGGAAAGGGAAACCTGTAATACAGCAAGCGTCAGATAAGCTTACCACTACAGCCTACATCTTGTTTACCGGCAACCTATCCGGCAGAATCAGCAGCCTCGATCACCCGAGCTAGGAAAGGGAAGCCTGTAATACAGCAAGCGTTAGATAAGCCGACCGCTACAGCCTACATCTCGTTTACCGACAACCTATCCGGCAGAATCAGAAGCCTCGATCACCAGAGCTAGGAAAAGGAAACCTGTAATACAGCAACCGTTAGATAAGCCTACCGCTACAGCCTACATCTCGTTTACCGATAACCTATCCGACAGATACAGCAGCCTCGATCACCAAAGCTAGGAAATGGAAGCCTGTAATACAGCAAGCGTTAGATAAGCCTACCGCTACAGCCTACATCCCGTTTACCGACAATCTATCCGGCAGAATCAGTAGCCTCGATCACCAGAGCTAGGAAAGGGAAACCTGTAATACAGCAAGCGTCAGATAAGCCTACCGCTACAGCCTGCATCCCGTTTACCGACAACCTATCCGGCAGAATCAGTAGCCTCGATCGCCAGAACTAGGAAAGGGAAACCTGTAATACAACAAGCGTCAGATAAGCCTAACGCTACAGCCTACATCCCGTTTACTGGCAATCTACCTGGCAGAATTAGTAGCCTCGATCACCAGAGCTAGGAAAGGGAAACCTGTAATACAGCAAGCGTCAGATAAGCCTACCGCTACGGTCTACATCCCGTTTACTGGCAATCTATCTGGCAGAATTAGTAGCCTCGATCACTAGAGCTGGGAAAGGAAACCTGTAATACAGCAAGCGTCAGATAAGCCTACCACTACAGCCTACATCCCGTTTACTGGCAATCTATCCGGCAGAATCAATAGCCTCGATCACCAGAGCTAGGAAAGGGAAACCTGTAATACAGCAAGCGTTAGATAAGCCTACCGCTACAGCCTACATCTCGTTTACCGGCAACCTATCCGGCAGAATCAGTAGCCTCGATCACCAGAGGTAGGAAAGGGAAACCTGTAATACAGCAAGCGTCAGATAAGCCTACATCTCGTTTACCGAAAACCTATCCGGCAGAATCAGTAGCCTCGATCACCAGAGCTAGGAAAGGGAAGCCTGTAATACAGCCAGCGTTAGATAAGCCTACCGCTACAGCCTACATCCCGTTTACCGGTAACCTATCCGGCAGAATCAGTAGCCTCGATCACCAGAGCTAGGAAAGGGAAACCTGTAATACAGCAAGCGTCAGATAAGCCTACCGCTACAGCCTACATCCCGTTTACCGACAACCTATCTGGCAGAATCTGTAGCCTCGATCACCAGAACTAGGAAAGGGAAGCCTGTAATACAGCAAGCGTTAGATAAGCCTACCGCTACAGCCTACATCTCGTTTACCGACAACCTATCCGGCAGAATCAGCAGAAATCTCGCCAAGTACATCAGGACCATCCACCAGCCACCTCCGAAGATTAAACATCTGTTGAGACGAGTGACAGACAAACTGGATTTCCAAGTTCCGGGAGTGTACCGCATCCCCTGTGAATGTGGGAGACCGTATATGGGACAAACTGGAAGGACCATCGCTACTAGAATAATCGAACATGAACGGAGCATTCGTCTAATGCAACCTGAGAAGTCTGTGCTGACAGAGTATTGTTTTGATAACGACCACAGGGCCAACTCTCGGGAGACGACCATCTTGGCAAAAAGCGACAGTTACTGGGAGCGGAGAATCAAGGAGGCTTAGGCAATTTCCTCTGAAAGGGGCACGCTTAATCGTGATGCTGGATTTCAGTTCAGCTTCTCTTGGAAACCGGCCTTAAAATGGAAATTCGTCGATTTAAGAAGCAAAGATCGATAGAGTTTGATATTCAAGTTAAGCAGTTACATTTTTTTTACTCAATTTTCTATTCTCACGCTATCTTTCGCGCTGGCATTTAATTTACTGAAGACAGTCTTTGGTTCATTCATGCGAATTTTGATAGTGTTTTGTCTTTGCTTATAGTTGTGTTATATCCAGTGTTTCATTTGTGGTTATAACATTTTATAAATATCCTGATGATGGGAGAAGCACACTCCCGAAACGTTGATATCTGATCACCTTTCACCTGGCTGTTTGCTCGATAAGAAAGTGAGCGTATTAGTCCCCAGAAAAGCTTCAGGTCCTATCTTAGGCAAATTCTATTTCCCGCGAACAACTAGGGATAACTGAGCTAAAGAGTATGTGATTCACCAGTGTCAGCAATATGGCAACGTTTGTTTACGTTACCATGCCAACGATCTTCCCTTCCTGCCCTTGGCGTCCCTTGCCTGATAACCTTCACCTATCTTCTTTTAAAAATAAGACTGTAGATTCAACTGTAAACTTCTTGACACTGTTTATTTTCTATATGAAGGTATCATATTAAAGCCCTTGAATGCTTCATCCGCAAGTTCTTCTCTCTGAATCCCGTTTCCAATTTCACAACATCAACTGCAATGTAAATTTCTGAGGTACAATTTGTACGTGTAATTTTGTGGGGAGGATATTTAAAATAGCCGGAATACTTTCGGTGCGTGATTGGCAGCTCGCTGCGGGGGCATTTAAAAAACCGTGCCGCCATTTCCCATAGAGAACAACTCCAAACTGGGTGACATAAAAAGGAAAACTATATTCTGCCCCGGGGAGCTGTAGAATTTCAAATTATATTCTCGTGTACTCATATGGTAAATAATTTATCATATTTTTCAACCGCAAATTTGGAAGGATTTATGGTAGGAATTGCCAGTCGCAACTGTATTTATTAACTGGGTAGGTACTCTGCAGTGTTCTGCACACATTATCATCACTGATGCTACTACTCTTAACAACTGGTGTTGAAAACGCGTTTCAAAAGCCCTAAGTTTCTCAAGAAATGTTGGTCCATTCCTTCCAGAGCTGGTCACACAACGACGTTGTGATTCATTCTCTTTACATCACTAGAAGAAACATTTTAGTGTAGCACTTATATGACTTTCTCTATTCTAGTACAAACACTTATTGCTCTATCTACTTCAGGTAAACATTAACTTTCTAAAAAATATGATGGTAATATAAATCTAAAAGTACAGAGTGACATTGTGTCAGAAGTAAAAACACATAAATTTTTGGGTATTGTGTTAGATAATCTACTAATTTGGGCTGATCATATTGAAAGCATATGCGGAAAAATTAGTAAATCATTATATCTCTTAAGATATTTTAGCAAGTACAACAATACAAATATCCTAAATTTAGTATACCATGGATGTATCTATCCATATCTAATCTATGGAATATAAATATGGGGTTCAGCAGCCAAAACACACATTGATAAACTACTTATTTACCAAAAAAAGTGTGCTAAGATCATGTATAATCTAAAAGCAAGAGAATCTTGCAGGGATACCTTTATAAATACAAAAATAATCACCATCTACTCTCTGTATGCTTATACAGCTATAATGTTTATTGTGGACAAGTGTAGTCCAGTTAAAAACAATCAGGTACATGAACAGAACAACAGAACCAATATGAATTACTGTAGAGATAGTGTAATTAAAACTGTCTCTCAAAAGGAATTAAGCTTTACAATAAACTGCCATCTGATATTAAATCAATAGCTATCACCTCAAAACAGCAGTTTAAATGGAAGTTAAAGGCTTTCCTCATAAATAAATGTTTATATAATTTAAATGAATTATGGCGTTGCAGCTTTAATTATACTTGAAAGTGATAAATTCCTTAAGCTGATTAAGAGATCGTGTGTAGAATTAGTTTCTAATGCTGTGATTGACTTTGTAAATTAGATTCTAATGTTGTAGAATTGACTATGTACAATTAGTATTAATGATTAAAAATTGACTATGTCAGAAATTGTAACCAACAATTTATTGACAATATTTATTCGCTTTTTCTACTTTAGACTTTTGTTGGATCCTGGATCTGTTACAGTTTTTAGTCTTACATAACTTTTTAAATTCATCTTTGTATCTCGAACTGACGTGTCCTATAACATACGTATTATGTTCCAAAGGATGAAATAAATACAAATACAAACACAAATCTTATTTTAGTTACAAGAAAATACATTAGACATTAAGTGATACTCATATGTTTCATATATATGACTGTCTCTACTATTGCATATACATTTATTGCTCTATCTACGTCATATCGGACGATGTACGAAATGTTCAAATGAGTACAGGCTACATAGAGCTTAGTGTTACTAGGCATCTATCCTTCAAGATAAGAGAAATCCTCCAACGTTAAGTCATATCGCACAATGAATGATATGTTCAAATGAGTACAGGGTACACAGAGCTTAGTGTTACCAAACATTCATCCTTCAGGATAAAGGAGAGCGCCAACGTTAAGTCATATCGGGCAATGTTTGACATGCCCAAATGAGTACATGATACATAGAGCTTAGTATTACCAGACCTTTATCCTTCAGGATAAAGGAAACCCTCCAAAGTTAGGTCATGCCGGACGATGTTTGACTTGCTCAAATGAATACATGATACACAGAGCTTAGTGTTACCAGACATTAATCCTTCAGGATAAAGGAAAGCCTCCAACGTTAAGTCATATCGGACGATGTTTGACTTACTCAAATGAGTACATTATACATAGAGCTTAGTGTTACCAGACATTAATCCTTCAGGATAAAGGAAAGCCTCCAACGTTAGGTCATATCGGACGATGTTTGACTTGCTCAAATGAGTACATGATACATAGAGCTTAGTGTTACCAGAAATTAATCCTTCAGGATAAAGGAAAACCTCCAACGTTAGGTCATATCGGACGATGTTTGACTTGCTCAAATGAGTACATGATACATAGAGCTTAGTGTTACCAGACATTAATCCTTCAGGATAAAGGAAAGCCTCCAACGTTAGGTCATATCGGACGATGTTTGACTTGCTCAAATGAGTACATGATACATAGAGCTTAGTGTTACCAGACATTTATCCTTCAGGATAAAGGAAAACCTCCAAAGTAAGGTCATATCGGACGATGTTTGACATGCTCAAATGAGTACATGATACATAGAGCTTAGTGTTACAAGACATTAATCCTTCAGGATAAAGAAGAGCGCCAACGTTAGGTCATATCGGACGATGTTTGACATGCTCAAATGAGTACATGATACATAGAGCTTAGTGTTACCAGACAATAATCCTTCAGGCTAAAGGAAAACCTCCAACGTTAGGTCATATCGGACGATGTTTGACATGCTCAAATGAGTACATGATACATAGAGCTTAGTGTTACCAGACAATAATCCTTCAGGATAAAGGAAAACCTCCAACGTTAGGTCATATCGGACGATGTTTGACATGCTCAAATGAGTACATGATACATAGAGCTTAGTGTTACCAGACAATAATCCTTCAGGATAAAGGAAAGCTTCCAACGTTAGCTCAATACCGGACGATGGTTGACATGCTCAATTGAGTACATGATACATAGAGCTTAGTGTTACCAGAAATTAATCCTTCAGGATAAAGGAAAACCTCCGACGTTAGGTCATATAGGAAGATGTTTGACATGCTCAAATGGGTACATGATGCATAGAGCTTAGTGTTACCAGACATTCATTCTTCAGGATAAGGTAAAACCTCCAAAGTTGAGTCATATCGAACGATGCTTGACTTGCTCAAATGACTACAACGTACATAGAGCTTAGAGTTACCAGACATTCATCTAAAGGTGTAACAGAAACCCTCGAACGTTAAGGAATTTCGGACGATAAATAAAATGACTTTGAAATGTGGACATGGTACAGAGGGCTTAGTGTTACCGGATACTCATATTTCAGCATAACGGAGAACTTCCAAGGTTAGGTCATATCGGACGATAAATAAAATGATGTTTAAATGTGTACAGGGTACATAGAGCTTAGACTTACCAAATATTCATCTTTCAGAATAAGAGGAAATTCCAACCTTAAGTCATATCATACGATGAATGAAATGATGTTGAAAAAAGTGCAGGGTACATAGAGCTTAGAGTTACCAGAAATTCGTCTTTCAGGATAACGGGAAACAACGGCAAACGTTATCCAAATAATTCAGTATGACCGAGATTCGAACGGAGACTTCTTGTACACGAGGCAGACAAGCTACCTCCACGCCACAAATTACAAACTATGTTTAATGCTGTTTGATTAAAATTCAAGGAGGTCTTTAGGGTTACCATCGTCGATCAGACCTAGAGTAGTTAGTCTACCCTGCTAACGAAGCAATAATCGATACAAGATGATACTTACGGGGAATTTGCTTCAGAGGAGGAAACGGTGGTCCCATCCACCAGAAAATATTGGTTAGTATTTGACTTCTTGGATAAACTACAGCTAATTTTTTGACAACACTCCAGTGGCCCAATTCGAAGAGAAGTTCTAAAATATGCATCCCTATTTGTCGAGTAAGAAGGTAACATTTTAATATGACAATGGACCAGCACATGTATGCGGTATTATCGCCGCCATACTTCATGATTTGCACCTACTGCGTAAGAGGGGGTGTCTTAAAATGTAAATTATCACCCAGTAATTTTTATGCTAGGGGGATGAAAATTTTTAAGTGTCGTCATTGATCCCTAGGGACACAAATGTTGGTAGTTTTAATGATTTGGGTCCTTTTGTTTCTTACAATGAGCGCCAGAAGGGACTGAGGTGTATAATGGAGGAAATTGAGGCTCGTAGTGTGATCAAGTTCCTGCATTTGAAGGTCAAAACAGCTGGGAAATCCATGACGAGATGACGGCTGTTTATGGAAATGATTTCCCATCGTATGACACTATTGTGAGGTGGAAAAGGAATTTTCAAACTGGTCACATGTCCCTGACAGATGAGTCAAGAGCTGGTAGACCGTCAGCTGTCACAGTGAAGAAAGTGGAGTGTTTAATACTGGAAGACAGAGGAGCAACGATCCCATTGATCATGCATGAGACACATCTTAGTTATGGTAGTGTGTGGAAAAACTGTACATGTCTAAGGTGTCTGCACGGTGTGTTCCGCGTTTGTTAACCCCTTTACAAAAGCAAACATGGCGTGACCTTTCAAGACAGATGTTGATGCTGTTGGGACATGATAAAGATGACTTTTTGATCGTCTGGTAAACATGGATGAATGCTGGATCTATCAGTAAGATTCAGAGACAAAACCAGTTCAGACAGTTTTCTGGGACTGTCGTGGAGTGACCCTTAGAGATTATCTTGCCAATGGTCAAACCATCACTTGCAGATACTACTTCAAACTTCTGGACAAGTTACGAGCAGCTCTGATTAAGAAACGACCCGGTATGCTTTCCAAAGTTTTTGGTCTTCTGTCTGACAATGCCCCTGTAGGGGATGGGATCCATCCCCTTCAGCTGCCGTGGTGCGGGCGCTGCGGACCCTTAGCACTCGTGGTACCTCTGACGTTACTAAAGGAACCTGGGGCCGAACATCTGAGCCCCTCCCACTGGGAGCTGTTCGGATTGGGTTGGACTTCACGGGGCAGTGTGTTCCCGCCACCCACGGGAAATTGGGTACCTCCGGCCAGACTTTGAACACCCGGAGGGGGTAGAGGGTTGCCTCATAATTCCCGGGTGCTAGCCTGCAGAACTAGTTGCTGTTGTGCTAGATCACCGGCGGCCCTACCAAGGTTTTCTGGTAGCTGGTACATTAAGGACCGGCGCGTAAGTGGCGTATCCACTACCGTCCCGTCTGCCATGTGCAGCGGGGGGGGGGTGCAATTTATAAAATAGGTACTGTCCTACGGTAAATATAACCGAGAGGCCCCGTTTGTGGTCCTACGGCTCCAGGACTAATGGGAGTAGATCCTCATATTTATTTGTCTGACAATGCCCCCGTAGGGGAGGGGATCCGTCCCCTTCATTTGCCGTGGTGCGGGCGCTGCGGAACCTTAACACTCGTTGTACCTCTGACGTTACTAGAGGAAACTCGGGCCGGAAATCTGAACCCCTCCCTCTGGGAGTTGTTCGGATTGGGTTGGTCTCGAGGGGGCAGTGTGTTCCCGATATCCGTGGGAAATGGGTACGTCTTCGGACGGGTTTGAGTGAAGCCATTAATTCTCCCGGATACTAGCCTGCAAAGCTGGTAGTAGGTGCACCAGATCACCAGGCGGCCCCACCGAGGTCATATCGGTAGCCTTCACCTTTGGTGTTGGCGCGCGTAAGTGGCGGATTCACTTCCATCCCGTCTTGTGATCTTGGACCAGAGGGGAGGCTTGTTTGTAACCCAGGTCTTGTCCTATGGAAAGCCCCATGGAGGACGCCGAGCGCCCTTTGGGACAGCTCGGATAACTCCCTGGTTGAAGGAGTCCCCCTGACAATGCACCAGCTCATTCATCTCAAGTTGCAGTTGACAAAACAAAGAAATGTGGCTTTGTGATCTTACAGCATTTACCTTATTAGCCCGATCTTGCACCAAGTGACTGTTTCTTGTTCCCGGAAATGAAGGATCTGTTGCGTGGTCGCAGATTTGACAACACGAAATTAATCAAGTGGAAGAATGGCTTAGAGCAAACACTGCAGACTTCTACAATCCAGGTATACGGAAGGTCAATAAACGCTGGGAACAATGTGTAAATATGAATGTTTACCGTGTTAGAAGAACTAAAAAGCACAGATAAAAACAAACTCTTTATCACATTTATAAAGTGTGATAAAACCTTACAGCAGCCCCTCGTACACCCAGGCTGGCCCTCTAAGCGTTCTTCTTAACCTCAAAAATTAAGACAAAGTTCGCGGGAGCTACACTTAAATGAGATGGAGAGGTTAGCTTTGAAGCAGACAGGTTTTTTGCAGAACTTGAACATTTTTATGAGGAATTACGAGATATAAAGCATTTGTTTTTCAAAAACTTTGATTCTACCTGAGGCTTTATTGAAACGCCGTGATATTAGATACTTTCTAATTTGTTTAGACGAGTATTTTCTATAAAGTTTGTTACGACCTGGCACCTTGTGCTGTGTCATTACGCAAGATTTAATGATATCTGCGAGACAATTTTCGTGCTCGTCTCTGAGAACCAACACCCGGATTATTAATGGCGAAAGCTCTTCACCTAATTACGTCGGCAGAGGACTCTGTAATACAAATGTGTTATCTTCCTCTGCTTTTCGACATTCCTCTTACACTACTTCCCCTTCTGCTTGCGCTGCTTTTAGCATTCCTTGATCGGCTGACATTTCTGTTTCTCGTTTGTTTCTTTAAAGAGAACGCACCTTTGCCAAACACGACGGAATATCTTCTTGCATATGCATCGGTATTCTCCGTATGCATGAGGCTAATACAGTAGCGTAGCGTAACAAAAGAAAAGTGATATACTGTTTTACACGAATCTTCTGCATGAAAAGAAAAGTAGCGCGAAATTAAAGTGCAGCCACTGGCTGCCCTCAGCAGGTCGGAATTCACATTGTTACCTTTTACTACTAGAACCTTGCCCCTGCGTCCGGAAGGTTATAAAAGCCGGTGCAAAACCTAGTTTACGGTTCAGTCCGTAGCAGAGAAGCAAATATTACTGAGCAGTTCAGTTAACATCTGAGAATCGCTAAGACAGCTACAAAATAGGAATGAACATAAGGCGGGGTTAGGCGTAGCTGATCTATCGCTACTAGCCAATGCGGTGTTTGCAACGTTGTACAGTTAAGCGCGTATACTGGTTCGCTGTGCCAAGCCATATGGCTAATTTCTTTCCACGCTCTAAAGTTACTAATTACAGAATTGTTATGCTTCTCCCATGATACAGAGCTCTTTTTTCTAAGGATTAGTGTGATCCCAACACCCACGGATAATTGGGTGCTTCCGGCCAGTCTACGGCCGCCCGAAGGAGGTAGAGGGCTGCCTTATAAGTCCAGGGTACTAGCCTGCAGATCTAGTACGAAGCACGTTTTTTAAGTCAGTACCGTTTTGCGATTCCGCCGCCACAGCGCTGCGGTCGGCGTTCCGCGCATGCGCGCTGGTTACCTACATCTCTTGTCTACGCTCTGATGCCATTAGAGTCTGATTCTTCATTGTATACGTTGGTTACTGAGTGTTTAAGATGCCTCCGACAATCGTGAGTCCCGCCGATTGTGAAGTACGGGCTGTTATACGATTTCTTAGTGCTAAAGGCGTAAAACCGATCGATATTCATCGTGAGATCTGTGACGTTTATGGACAAAACATTATGAGTGATGGAATGGTAAGGAAGTGGGTGAGAGCATTTAAATATGGCCACACAAATGTGCATGATGAAGAACGGAGTGGGCGTCCTACGGTCGTTACTGAAGATTTGGTGCAGAAAGTGGACGAAAAGGTAAGAGAAAACAGACACTTTACAATTTCATTATTTGGCGACTATTTTCCTCAATATTCTCGTTGTGTTTTGTATTGCATTGTGACCGAGAACTTGAAGTACCAGAAATTGTGGTAACGTTGGGTTCCGAAAATGTTGACGGATTTGCACAAAGCCCAACGTTTAGGTAGTGCATTGACTTTCCTTGAGCGGTACCACAATTAAGGTGAAGATCTTTTAGACCAAATTGTTACCGCTGACGAAACATGGGTGGCCTACGTCAGACCAGAATCGATACAACAATCCATGGAATGGCCACATTCATCATCACCCACAAAAGTGAAGTTTAAGGAAACAATTTCTGCCCGGAAAATCATTTGCACAGTTTTTTCGGACAGAAAAAAAGTATTGCTGGTGGAGTTTCTGCCTCGTAATGAGACAATAAAATCAGCGTCTTATTGTGTGACATTGAAAAATCTGCGCCGTGCAATCCAGAACAAAACACGTGGCAAGTTGAGTAAGGGTATCGTTTTGCTGCATGACAATGCCCGTCCGCATGTGGCTAATCGGACCAAAGATCTCATCAAATATTTTCAATGGGAAACTCTAGATCATCCTCCATACAGCCCTGATCTGGTGGCCAGCGACTACCATTTGTTACAGCACTTGAAGTAATATCTGGGCGGTCAGCGACTTCAAGACGATTACGAAGTCAAAACAGTTGTGATACAGTGATTAACACGTCAGACGGCAGAATTTTATGACGAGGGTATTCAAAACTGGTGCCATGTTATGACAAGTGCCTCAATATTCACAGAAATTATGTAGAAAATTAGATAAAGGTACAGGCTTTCATGTAAAAATAAAATTATTGCGATATCTATGCACGTCTTTTATTAATTCCTAAACGGTACTGACTTAAAAACATTCCTCGTAGAAGGTGCTAGATCATCAGGCAGCACCACCGAGGTTTTCGGTAGTCTTCCATGCGGGGTTAACGCGCGTAAGTACGGTATCCACTTCCATCCCGTCTTGACTTTGTGCTCAGAGGGGGGGGGGGGATTTTTAAGAAATCAGGTATTGCCCTATGGAAAGAGCCCCGGAGTATCCATCGCTTCCGGGTAGAAGGAGGGCCTGGTCCTTGGTCCTACGGGTCCATGACTAATGGTAGCAGAACCTCTGCACATAACTAACGGTCCAAAACCAATATTTTAGCACATCTGGTTTAAGAGTTACGGGAAGAATCATCAACTGACAGTGAAGAAAAGCACACACGTGCTGTGCTGCAGTTGCATTCAGTAATGTGGTGATCCTTTAAGAGTGTACACGTGCATTTCAAAGTTAGTAAGTATATCGCTTAGCAAGTCTAGTACTGGTGCGTCTAGTAGTAACTGCGAAACAAACTGTAAGATTTTACATAAGCAGGCTAGAAATATTCTTGTTAATGTGTATTCCTTTTTCAGTCAGTTTTCAATTAAAGATATTTTCAAAATTACAAATTTCTCTCAGAGTCAAGAATTACTGATTCAAGCTTGTCACGTGCGTGCTCATTCTGTGACAAACATTGTTAAAGAAGGCAAACAGTTCACAAAATAAGGAGAAGTTTCCATATTTAGATCTCCAGGGAAACATAGAGCAGCCAAAAACGTGCTACCAACTTAGACAATTTTCAAAATTGTGTTTTAAAAAGAGAATTATTATATATGACAAGGGTGAATGTACAACTGCCAATAGGCTGATCAATTTAATGTGGGGGAATAAAATATACGGATTCTGTATCTTCTATACATCTTCTGAAATCTCTTCGATTAAAATATAGCCGAACAAATAATGGTAGCAAATTTCTGCATGAAACAACGACATTGTTGCTGCAAGACTAAACTTTCTGCACAACATTAATACAGAAAATTCATGCTGTACAAATGCTTCGTAAATTCACATCATATCTTCCGTATTTATTAAGTATTTTAATGAAACAAAAATGGTTTAAAGTCCATTACAGGCAGTGTACAAATATATCATCAGTAAAGCAGTAACTACATTCACAAATCCTTGAAATGCCACTGTTTTGTTTCACTGTAGCAGACACCTTCTATCGTAAAACACATTTAATTTGAATAATTTTGTTTTGTGTGTATATGAACGATAGCTTCGTAAGCGAACTGTTCTCCAGTTCAAGGTTTTAAGATTCAAATTATGTGATAATCATTGTATATGTTCTCAGAGACATGCTCAAATATTAAGCAAACATCTCTGTCAGTATCTGTATGATACTTGCTAGGTGAGACAAAGACAGTTATCTTCCATCTGTCACCCGATAGCCGTGCAACTGGCAACGCCAAGACAGTAGGACACCCGTGTTGGCTCAACCCATGTTTACTCTTCTTTTGTTTTACAGGAGTGTGTACTGTAGACCCACAAGAAGAAGGCAAGCTAGAGGAATGTGTAAAGTAATCAGTTTTGCTGCCCCAAAGGTATTTATGCTTGCCTTCCCAGTATGACAAGGATGCTAGATTCGTTTAAAAGATGCAATTGTTGTCAGATCAATCTCCTATGCATAATACCTATTTCTACAGTTACTTCAACAAATAGTAGATCGGCGGCATTGGTGACAAATATGTACTTACATACATTCATTTCCAAGTAAACAGTTCCACTAATAGAGCAGATAAACAGTTCAAACCCCTCTCCGATTCATTCCTCCCTTGCCTTCTTGTCGTGTGTATGCAATACCAGAACGGCCGCAAACAGGACCATTGCGGGGGTATAGATTGAACAAAAGAAAAGCAACCTTCAAGTAAGTTGACTATCAGTTAATATCTAAGCATTGTACTGCTATAAAACTATGGCTGCAAAATATATTACTTTAATACATGAGACAAGTTCACAACATAGAAGTACAAAAGACATTTTGCCTGCCCATGAAGAGTGGTGGTAGCGTGTCAGCGTCACGCTCAAGAGGTTCAGGGTGAAATGGTTCTTTCCATTATCCTGAAAAATGAATGCTAACTCTAAGCTCTTTGCACACGGTACTCAATTGAACACGATTTCTCTGATCGTCTGATATGGTTTAATTTTTCCGGTCCCCTTTATTCTAAAAGATGAAAGCGTGCTAACTGAAAGCTTCATGGAGCCTGGTCTCATTTGAATATCATTTCAATCATCGTCTGATATTACTAATCGTTGAGGTTTTCCATTATTCTGAAAGATGAATGTCTGGTAACTCTCAGCGCTATCTATTCTATACTCATTTGTACATTATTTCATTCATTGTCCGATATGTCTTAACGTTGGAGGTTTCCTCTTATCCTGAAAGATAACTGTCTGGTTACTGTAAGCTCTATGTATTCTGTACTCATTTGTACATTATTTCATTCATCGTCCGAAATGACTTAACGTTGGAGGATTTCTCTTATCCTGAAAGATAAATGTCTGGTTACTCTAAGCTCTATGTATTCTGTACTCATTTGAACATTATTTCATTCATCGTCAGATATGACTTAACACTGGATGTTTCCTCTTATCCTGAAAGATGAATGTCTGGTAACTCTAAGCTCTGCGTACCCTGTACTAATGTCATTCATGGTCCGATATGATTTAACGTTGGAAGTTTTCATTTATTCTGAAAGATGAATGTCTGTTAACTCTAACCTCCATGTAACCTGTACTCATTTAAACATCATTTCATTCAGCGACCGATATGACTTAAGTTCGGAGGTTTCCCTAATCCTAAAATATAAACTTCTGCTCTGTAAGCTCTATGTAGACAGTATTCCTTCTAACATCATAATTGACTTAAAGTTGGGTGTTCTCCATTATCTTGAAACATGAATGTGTGGTAACCTTAAGGTCTATGTATCCTGTACTTATTTCATCGTGCGATGCGACATATCGTTGCAGGTTTTCCATTATCTTGAAAGATGAATGTCAGGTAACTCTAAGCTCTATGTGCACTGTACTCATTTGAACATCATTACATTCATCGTCCGATATGACTTAACGTTGGAGATTTTCCCTTATCATGAAAGATGAATGTCTGGTAACTCTAAGCTCTATGTACCCTGTACTCATTTGAACATCATTACATTCATCGTCCGATATGACTTAACGTTGGAGGTTTTCCCTTATCATGAAAGATGAATGTCTGGTAACTCTAAGCTCTATGTACCCTGTACTCATTTGAACATCATTTCATACATCGTCCGATATGACTTAACGTTGGAGGTTTTCCCTTATCATGAAAGATGAATGTCTGGTAACTCTAAGCTCTATGTACCCTGTACTCATTTGAACATCATTTCATTCATCATCCGATATGACTTAACGTTGGAGATTTTCCCTTATCATGAAAGATGAATGTCTGGTAACTCTAAGCTCTATGTACCCTGTACGCATTTGAACATCATTACATTCATCGTCCGATATGACTTAACGTTGGAGATTTTCCCTTATCATGAAAGATGAATGTCTGGTAACTCTAAGCTCTATGTACCCTGTACTCATTTGAGCATCATTGTATTCATCGTCCGATGTGACTTAACATTAGAGGATTTCCTTTATATCTGTTAGCTCTAAGGTCCGTGTACACTGTTCTCATTTGAAAATCATTTCATTCATCGTCCGATGTGACTAAACATTGGAGGATTTCCCTTATGGCTGGTAACTATAAGCTCTGTGTACACTGTTCTCATTTGAACATCATTACATTCGTCGTCCGATTTGACTTACCGTTGGAGGATTTCCATTATGTCTGGGAACTCTAAGATCTCTGTACACTGTACTCAATCGAACATCATTACATTCGTCGTCCAATGTGACATAACGTTGGAGGTTTTCTATTATGTCTGGTAACTCTAAGCTCTATGTACCCTGTACTCACCTGAACGTCATTTCATTCATCGTCCGATATGACTTAACGTTGGAGGCTTTAAATTATCCTGAAAGATGAATGTCTGTTAATTCTAGGTAGCTGTACTCACTTGAACATCAATTTGTACATGGTCCGATATGGCCTAACGTTTGAGGACGTAAAAATAAGAAAAAAAATATTAGCGACGATATGCAAAAGAATATCTGAGGGAATTGACATAAAAATAATAGGAAAGAATGGTAAACTGTACGCGTTATAACAAGTGAGCGTCGAACAGCTTACCGTACACAATGTTTACCTTTGTGTCGTGAATGTGATATCCAAGCTGTCAGCTAAATGATTACTAATTTTCCAAATGATGATTTGGACCAATAGTTCTGCTGACACATTAGTTTGTAGTCAAATTTGACAGCTAGAAAGTGTATCGAACGTTCTAGGGCTTTCCTTGTACAGGAAATATAATCATAAAAATAGTAATATTTTGTATGAAGGTTAATACGATGAACGTAAATTTACTTTCAGAAGGCTATGTGCGGGACTGGATTCGATGAATAATTCATATTTTCATTTCTACTGCGCTGTGGCCAAACAGAGAATATATATGCGTAATGGGTTTACATATTTGTCATACTTGATTCCCGCTCTTTTGTGTTGTCGTCAAGTTACTTTTTTGAATCATTGTTTTAGTCTCATTAAACTCTTGCGCAGATAAACAGTCACCTAACGAATGTTTCTGCAGGCACAAAACTCTCTCGAATCACTGGTCACCGAGAGATAGAAATATACACATAAAGGCGAGCATTGCAAAACACGACAGCTCAGTCAATAGAGCACCTTGAGATATTTGTCTTTTATCATCTTCAGGAACTCTGTAATCTGGTATATGATGGCGTTACTCGAATGTTTTTCAAGAAGCTATTTCAGTGCACCTATTATGTGTTTCAAATGGGAAGGGTTCTGGAGTCCAGATAACCAGATGCCGTATCACACTCAGCGTTGCCAGCTTGTTACCCCACTCCTTTTATATTTCCCTCTCTCTCTCGCACACTCAAACATCACGTAGGCCTGCTTGGCGCAGACTAAGGGTAAGAAAATTACATTTTACAAACTTTTACAATGATTCAGTTGCAAAAATCATAATTGGAAAAGCATTTTTGCAAATTATGTATATTTTAAAATACCATATCTATAAATATAGTTTATGAATTATCTGTTTTTTTAATCCAATAGAACTGCCAGTGGCTCATCCATATCGCTGTCAATGCCATTTCCTTTAAGAGACAGTTCGTCATTGTCACTGTCTTCATCGTCTGAGTCTTGCAAATTTATGATTATAGGTTCCAAAATCTCGTCACGATCTATTTCTTTCTTAAAATTGTCTTCTTGAAGGTTTTCTGCATGCCACACGCAGTTTTCCCAGTCCTATTGTGTTACCTTATCAATTTCTTCGCCAACAAGTCATTTAACGTCCGTCAGTTTAAAAGTATTATTTTTGTTTGCAATCTCCCTTTTTATTTGAGCCCACACCAACTCCATTGGATTATATTGGCAGTGGTAAGGTGGGAGGCGTATTACCTCGTGTCCCGTTTCAATTGCCAGTTGATCCAGCTGATACACTTTTTCCGTGTTTTTAAACGGAAGTACACTTTGCAATAACTAATTTTTAGTTTCTGTTTCCAAATTTTTTTGAAGAATCTGTACTTCTTAAAAATAATGCTTCAAGCCTTACATCGGAAAACCTGCCTTTCTTACTCGACACTAAATTCACCGTATGAAGCCATTGCACTATTTAACTCTTACTCTACTGTTGTGTAAAGAACAACTGAATGATATTGATCTGAACTCTCCAGAGTAAACAAACATTTCTTATCCAGCATTCATTTATAAACATTAGCATACAGCATTCCACAGGCTAACAGGAAATGAAGCATTTGCTCTTTCTCAAATTTAACAACTTGACTTATTCACGGTAATTCTTTTATCCGTCATGTCAGTAGTTTAAATTTCAGTTCTGAGTAATGAAAAGTATATGTACATACATACACACCAACCACTTTGAAATCTCTAGAGTAAATAGAGATTACGAACCATTCATAAAAAAGGTATAATGTGAACAGACACGTTCTGCCAGGGCAGCAGGAAATTTATTGTTTCCTTTCGCTCGAATTGGCTCATTCAAAGTAATTCTTTTATCACGTCATGTCAAACATTTACGTTTCAGACATGAGTAATTACAAATATACGTACACACATACATGGCAAATTCATACAGTGCTTACGTCGCGATTTATTGTTTTAATACAGATAATATTAGTTTATTTATATTTATTAGAAAAACTATTTAAGCTAAAAATATGGGGTTTTCACGGTTGTGTTAGATACATTACTCTCTACCTTACACATGGATCAGTTTCGGCAAAATCTGAATTTATTAGTTAAGCAAGCACGAATTGTACATCATACTGTGACTTTGTAGGTTCGTGAAATAAAAAGTCCAGGTTACAAACACAAAACAATTGCACTTTATTTCCGTAGCAAATCACTGTTCACATACACAAAGTCACAACTGGCGTCCCGGAGCGGGATATTATGGCCATGGAATCGGCATTGGAAAGGATTTTGGAGAAGAGGAACGAATTGGCTGCGAAGACGGAAGCTGCAAACAACAACTTGGCCACGACAATGACCGCAAGGATGGCCGAACTGACCACGGAGATGAAGGTGGCGAACGAGGCTCTCGCCGCCAAATTTGAAGAACAGTGTTTCGGCGTAAGGGATGACGTGACGGAGCTGGGCAAGCGGGTGGGTCAAGTGGACGAGCGCGTCGAAGTCCTTGCTGACCGCGTAAACAACCTGGAGGGAATGGCCGAAAACACAAAGTCCCTGAACGTCATGGTGGAGGACGTCGTCGGCAGGAGGTTAAAGGATTTAGAGGTCGACGCGCCGGGACGCGACACAAAATCTGCGCGCGTCAAAACTCGTAATTATGACGGCGCGAACAGTTTCGAAGTCTTCCGCCGCCAATTCGACGCAGTGGCCAAGCACAACAAATGGTCACCAGAGGAGGCCAGACAGTTAATAGCCAGCCTCCAGGGACGGGCCGCGGAAGTCCTGAACGTGGTGCAGACAGCGCGGCGCCCAAAGACATCTGGGAAGCCCTGGAGAATCGTTTTGGAAACCACCGCTTAGCCGCAGCGTACCGCAGCCAGCTAAAGGCAAGGTCACAGCAGCCAGGGGAGACGCTGCAGGAGTTCGCCCTGGCAGTTGAACAATTGGCTAGCAAGGCCCTAGTCGACCTCCCACCAGAGTTCGTATCCCGGGAAGCTGCCTACACATTCGTTGACGGGGTACGAGACACGGAGATTCGTCAGCGCCTAATGCTCGGCGCTTATTAAACCATCTACGAAACGCTGACGGCAGTGCGGTGTGGAGATGGAGGCTTGCCAAGATGGTGGGCGGGAACAGACGGATTTGGCAAGAGTTCGCCTTTGTTCTAGCCGGTCTCGATTGTTCGAGAAATTTCTGGTATGTTAGAAATCGATAAAAAGGCAGCCTGCCTGAAAAGAGAGTCAGTCGGTAATTGAACGCGTGTGGTTAAGCAGCTGTGTTGGTTGACCTGTATGTTACATTGTGTATGTGAACAGTGTATAGCTACGGAAATAAAGTGCAATTTTTTGTGTTTGTAACCTGGACTTTTTATTTCACGATCCCACAAAGTCACAATACAGAATGATTGGGTTTCCGCTTGTCACACACCACTTAGCGGGAATGCAATACAACACCGCAGTACTCCGATTTGTTGGTCCCCTAGTAGTGCAAACACCTTTCCATTTGAAACACATAATAAGTGTCCACTTTCTAGTAATTACAGATACTGTCTCATAACTGAGGGGCGGATTTCTCCCTATTTGCCTATTTTATTCCTTTGTTCAGACACGCAGGCTTTTAAGTTTTAAGCACCTTTCCTACAATTATTAGCCTAATGTCTTAGTTTTTACAGTGCCTATAAATGCCTAAGTCATATATTTGTGCCTATTCTGCTTAGTAGTGGCCAAAACTGCCATTTTAGCCAATTTCTTCTGCTTGTAATTTGTGACAACAGCATTTTTATTTGTTAGTTTCAACGTGCAGTTTTCGGGGAAGAGAAATTTCTTAGTGCTGCACATTGGATATACAAAAACGGGTTTATTAAGGAGACACATCTGTGCAAATTGGCCCAAAACTTACAACAAACCCAAATTTAGTTTTTTGTCTAAAAATTAATCTAGACATTCTTCAATAATATCAGTTTTTTTCCTAAGCGGCACTACATAAAATTTCACATGACTATTTAAATAACCCTACACCTGTATCGTAACAGCTATAACGTAATTTTAACCTCAAATTTCCCAGACTCCATATTTTCTGCATTTTCCTAACTTCAAAATATTCCATAGGATGCAGTTTTCTATTAATCTGTAGGAAATCCTAAACATGCCTCTAAGGGCAACTGCATATTAAGTGTACCCATTTACATTTGTTGTGTTTTTGTTTGTAGTGAAAAGTATTGTAATGCTTACTTCATACTGAAAACGCGTAGGAAAATAAAAATTGTGAAATAGGTGTGATAGATAGACTCAACATGAAAAGTTCAATGCCATGGCCGGTATATGAACCACGGATCACGTAGTTGCCGTCCTGTCGCTCTAACCCATTGAGCTACCGTGGCCGACGAGCCGTCCTGACATTACATTCTCCATTTGACTCATATACTTCCCCGGTAAACCACTAGGGGCTCTCGCATCCGAGATACACCGTTTGTGGCGACTTACTATCGTAAGTACTTGAGTTCCAGGCTTCATCATTTAACTCTTATTATTTTAGCCAATATACGGCTAGTGTGAAGAAATGATTAATTTCCATCAATTAATTAAAATTGAATAAGAAATAAGAAACTGGACGAGGACGACATTGCTCGTGTTGCTACGAACGTATTAAACGGCGATGTAAGTATGAGAGGAGCAGCAGGGCTTTTCAGAGTGTCTTACTCTACACTCAAGGATCGTGTTCATGCTGGAAGGAAGCTGGAACGAAACTGGACGAGCACGACATTGCTCGTGCTGTTACGAGTGTATTAAACGGCGATGTGAGTATGAGAGGAGCAGCAGGGCTTTTCAGAGTGTCTTACTCTACAGTCAAGGATCGTGTTCATGCTGGAAGGAAGCTGGAACGAAACTGGACGAGCACGACATTGCTCGTGCTGTTACGAGTGTATTAAACGGCGATGTGAGTATGAGAGGAGCAGCAGGGCTTTTCAGAGTGTCTTACTCTACAGTCAAGGATCGTGTTCATGCTGGAAGGAAGCTGGAACAAAACTGGACGAGGACGACATTGCTCGTGCTGTTACGAGTGTATTAAACGGCGATGTAAGTATGAGAGGAGCAGCGGGGCTTTTCAGAGTGTCTTACTCTACACTCAAGGATCGTGTTCATGCTGGAAGGAAGCTGGAAAGAAACTGGACGAGGACGACATAACTCGTGCTGTTACGAGCGTATTAAACGGCGATGTAAGTATGAGAGGAGCAGCGGAGCTTTTCAGAGTGTCTTACTCTACACTCAAGGATCGTGTTCATCCTGGAAGGAAGCTGGAAAGAAACTGGACGAGGACGACATAACTCGTGCTGTTACGAGCGTATTAAACGGCGATGTAAGTATGAGAGGAGCAGCGGAGCTTTTCAGAGTGCCTTACTCTACACTCAAGGATCGTGTTCATCCTGGAAGGAAGCTGGAAAGAAACTGGACGAGGACGACATAACTCGTGCTGTTACGAGCGTATTAAACGGCGATGTAAGTATGAGAGGAGCAGCGGGGCTTTTCAGAGTGTCTTACTCTACACTCAAGGATCGTGTTCATGCTGGAAGGAAGCTGGAACAATACTGGATGAGGACGACATTGCTCGTGCTGTTACGAGCGTATTAAACGGCAATGTAAGTATGAGAGGAGCAGCAGGGCTTTTCAGAGTGTCTTACTCTACACTCAAGGATCGTGTTCATGCTGGAAGGAAGCTGGAACAAAACTGGACGAGGACGACATTGCTCGTGCTGTTACGAGTGTATTAAACGGCAATGTAAGTATGAGAGGAGCAGCAGGGCTTTTCAGAGTGTCTTACTCTACACTCAAGGATCGTGTTCATGCTGGAAGGAAGCTGGAACAAAACTGGACGAGGACGACATTGCTCGTGCTGTTACGAGCGTATTAAACGGTGATGTAAGTATGAGAGGAGCAGCAGGGCTTTTCAGAGTGTCTTACTCTACACTCAAGGATCGTGTTCATGCTGGAAGGAAGCTGGAACAAAACTGCACGAGGACGACATTGCTCGTGCTGTTACTAGCGTATTAAACGGCGATGTATGAGAGGAGCAGCGGGCCTTTTCAGAGTGCTCTACTCTACACTCAAGGATCGTGTTCATGCTGGAAGGAAGCTGGAACAAAACTGGACTAGGACGACATTGCTCGTGCTGTTACGAGTGTATTAAACGGCAATGTAAGTATGAGAGGAGCAGCAGGGCTTTTCAGAGTGTCTTACTCTACACTCAAGGATCGTGTTCATGCTGGAAGGAACCTGAAACAAAACTGGACGAGGACGACATTGCTCGTGTTGTTACGAGCGTATTAAACGGCAATGTAAGTATGAGAGGAGCAGCAGGGCTTTTCAGAGTGTCTTACTCTACACTCAAGGATCGTGTTCATGCTGGAAGGAAGCTGGAACAAAACTGGACGAGGACGACATTGCTCGTGCTGTTACGAGCGTATTAAACGGCAATGTAAGTATGAGAGGAGCAGCAGGGCTTTTCAGAGTGTCTTACTCTACACTCAAGGATCGTGTTTATGCTGGAAGGAAGCTGGAACAAAACTGGACGAGGACGACATTGCTCGTGCTGTTACGAGCGTATTAAACGGCAATGTAAGTATGAGAGGAGCAGCAGGGCTTTTCAGAGTGTCTTACTCTACACTCAAGGATCGTGTTCATGCTGGAAGGAAGCTGGAACAAAACTGGACGAGGACGACATTGCTCGTGTTGTTACGAGTGTATTAAACGGCAATGTATGTATGAGAGGAGCGGCGGGGCTTTTCAGAGTGCCTTACTCTACACTCAAGGATCGTGTTCATGCTGGAAGGAAGCTGGAACAAAACTGGACGAGGACGACATTGCTCGTGTTGTTACGAGTGTATTAAACGGCAATGTATGTATGAGAGGAGCAGCGGGCCTTTTCAGAGTGCCTTACTCTACACTCAAGGATCGTGTTCATGCTGGAAGGAATCTGGAACGAAACTGGACGAGCACGACATTGCTCGTGCTGTTACGAGCGTATTAAACGGCGATGTGAGTATAAGAGGAGCAACGGGGCTTTTCAGAGTGTCTTACTCTACACTCAAGGATCGTGTTCATGCTGGAAGGAAGCTGGAACAAAACTGGACGAGGACGACATTGCTCGTGCTGTTACGAGCGTATTAAACGGTGATGTAAGTATGAGAGGAGCAGCGGGGCTTTTCAGAGTGTCTTACTCTACACTCAAGGATCGTGTTCATGCTGGAAGGAATCTGGAACAAAACTGGACGAGGACGACATTGCTCGTGCTGTTACGAGCGTATTAAACGGCGATGTGAGTATAAGAGGAGCAACGGGGCTTTTCAGAGTGTCTTACTCTACACTCAAAGATCGTGTTCATGCTGGAAGGAAGCTGGAACAAAACTGGACGAGGACGACATTGCTCGTGCTGTTACGAGTGTATTAAACGGCAATGTAAGTATGAGAGGAGCAGCGGGGCTTTTCAGAGTGTCTTACTCTACACTCAAAGATCGTGTTCATGCTGGAAGGAAGCTGGAACAAAACTGGACGAGCACGACATTGCTCGTGCTGTTACGAGTGTATTAAACGGCAATGTAAGTATGAGAGGAGCAGCAGGGCTTTTCAGAGTGTCTTACTCTACACTCAAGGATCGTGTTTATGCTGGAAGGAAGCTGGGACAAAACTGGACGAGGACGACATTGCTCGTGCTGTTACGAGTGTATTAAACGGTGATGTAAGTATGAGAGGAGCAGCGGGGCTTTTCAGAGTGTCTTACTCTACACTCAAGGATCGTGTTCATGCTGGAAGGAAGCTGGAACGAAACTGGACGAGGACGACATTGCTCGTGCTGTTACGAGTGTATTAGACGGCGATGTATGAGAGGAGCAGCGGGGCTTTTCAGAGTGTCTTACTCTACACTCAAGGATCGTGTTCATGCTGGAAGGAAGCTGGAACAAAACTGGGCGAGGACGACATTGCTCGTGTTGTTACGAGTGTATTAAACGGCAATGTATGTATGAGAGGAGCAGCGGGGCTTTTCAGAGTGTCTTACTCTACACTCAAGGATCGTGTTCATGCTGGAAGGAATCTGGAACGAAACTGGACGAGCACGACATTGCTCGTGCTGTTACGAGCATATTAAACGGCAATGTAAGTATGAGAGGAGCAGCGGGGCTTTTCAGAGTGTCTTACTCTACACTCAAGGATCGTGTTCATGCTGGAAGGAAGCTGGAACAAAACTGGACGAGGACGACATTGCTCGTGCTGTTACGAGCGTATTAAACGGCGATGTGAGTATAAGAGGAGCAACGGGGCTTTTCAGAGTGTCTTACTCTACACTCAAGGATCGTGTTCATGCTGGAAGGAAGCTGGAACAAAACTGGACGAGGACGACATTGCTCGTGTTGTTACGAGTGTATTAAACGGCAATGTAAGTATGAGAGGAGCAGCAGGGCTTTTCAGAGTGTCTTACTCTACACTCAAGGATCGTGTTCATGCTGGAAGGAATCTGGAAGGAAACTGGACGAACACGACATTGCTCCTGCTGTTACGAGCGTATTAAACGGCGATGTGAGTATGAGAGGAGCAGCGGGGCTTTTCAGAGTGTCTTACTCTACACTCAAGGATCGTGTTCATGCTGGAAGGAATCTGGAAGGAAACTGGACGAACACGACATTGCTCCTGCTGTTACGAGCGTATTAAACGGCGATGTGAGTATGAGAGGAGCAGCGGGGCTTTTCAGAGTGTCTTACTCTACACTCAAGGATCGTGTTCATGCTGGAAGGAATCTGGAAGGAAACTGGACTAGGACGACATTGCTCGTGCTGTTACGAGCGTATTAAACGGCGATGTGAGTATGAGAGGAGCAGCGGGGCTTTTCAGAGTGTCTTACTCTACACTCAAGGATCGTGTTCATGCTGGAAGGAATCTGGAAGGAAACTGGACGAACACGACATTGCTCGTGCTGTTACGAGCGTATTAAACGGCGATGTGAGTATGAGAGGAGCAGCGGGGCTTTTCAGAGTGTCTTACTCTACACTCAAGGATCGTGTTCATGCTGGAAGGAATCTGGAACGAAACTGGACGAGCACGACATTGCTCGTGCTGTTACGAGCGTATTAAACGGCGATGTATGAGAGGAGCAGCGGGTTTTTCAGAGTGTCTTACTCTACACTCAAGGATCGTGTTCATGCTGGAAGGAAGCTGGAACAAAACTGGACGAGGACGACATTGCTCGTGCTGTTACGAGTGTATTAAACGGCGATGTATGAGAGGAGCAGCGGGGCTTTTCAGAGTGTCTTACTCTACACTCAAGGATCGTGTTCACGCTGGAAGGAAGCTGGAACAATACTGGACGAGGACGACATTGCTCGTGCTGTTACGAGTGTATTAAACGGCGATGTAAGTATGAGAGGAGCAGCAGGGCTTTTCAGAGTGTCTTACTCTACACTCAAGGATCGTGTTCATGCTGGAAGGAAGCTGGAACAAAACTGGACGAGCACGACATTGTTCGTGTTGTTACGAGCGTATTAAACGGCGATGTAAGTATGAGAGGAGCAGCGGGCCTTTTCAGAGTGTCTTACTCTACACTCAAGGATCGTGTTCTAGCTGGAAGGAAGCTGGAACAAAACTGGACGAGGACGACATTGCTCGTGCTGTTACGAGTGTATTAAACGGCAATGTAAGTATGAGAGGAGCAGCGGGGCTTTTCAGAGTGTCTTACTCTACACTCAAGGATCGTGTTCATGCTGGAAGGAAGCTGGAACAAAACTGGACGAGGACGATATTGCTCGTGCTGTTACGAGCGTATTAAACGGCGATGTAAGTATGAGAGGAGCAGCGGGGCTTTTCAGAGTGTCTTACTCTACACTCAAGGATCGTGTTCATGCTGGAAGGAATCTGGAAGGAAACTGGACGAACACGACATTGCTCGTACTGTTACGAGTGTATTAAACGGCGATGTAAGTATGAGAGGAGCAGCGGGGCTTTTCAGAGTGTCTTACTCTACACTCAAGGATCGTGTTCATGCTGGAAGGAATCTGGAAGGAAACTGGACGAGGACGACATTGCTCGTGCTGTTACGAGTGTATTAAACGGCGATGTGAGTATGAGAGGAGCAGCAGGGCTTTTCAGAGTGTCTTACTCTACACACAAGGATCGTGTTCATGCTGGAAGGAAGCTGGAACAAAACTGGACGAGGACGACATTGCTCGTGTTGTTACGAGTGTATTAAACGGCGATGTGAGTATGAGAGGAGCAGCAGGGCTTTTCAGAGTGTCTTACTCTACACTCAAGGATCGTGTTCATGCTGGAAGGAAGCTGGAACAAAACTGCACGAGGACGACATTGCTCGTGTTGTTACGAGCGTATTAAACGGCAATGTAAGTATGAGAGGAGCAGCGGGCCTTTTCAGAGTGTCTTACTCTACACTCAAGGATCGTGTTCATGCTGGAAGGAAGCTGGAACAAAACTGGACGAGGACGACATTGCTCGTGCTGTTACGAGTGTATTAAACGGCGATGAATGTATGAGAGGAGCAGCGGGCCTTTTCAGAGTGTCTTACTCTACACTCAAGGATCGTGTTCATGCTGGAAGGAAGCTGGAACAAAACTGCACGAGGACGACATTGCTCGTGCTGTTACGAGTGTATTAAACGGCGATGTATGAGAGGAGCAGCGGGCCTTTTCAGAGTGCTCTACTCTACACTCAAGGATCGTCTTCATGCACATCAACGTCAAGAGGCATTAGGAGGAGGAGTGTACAAATCAGTTGGTCATCGTACAATGTTCAGTTTGGAGGACGAGATAGATTTAGTTTTCAGGATAAAATACTTGATGATGATGTATAATGTGGATTTTGGAAGTAAGGGGCTAATTAAGTAACAAGGAGGCATGGAGGTTAAGAGCTACCTGGCAGAGCAGAAGACCAGGGTATCACGAAAGTCAATGTAGCAAAAAGGTAAAGACAAATAGACGTAAGGAATAAAAGAAAGGAAGATGAGGGGGAAGAATGGAACTGATTAAGTAAAAACGAGACATGGAGGTTAAGAGCTACCTGGCAGAGCAGAAGACCAGGGTGTCATGTAAACCAAGGTGGCAACAAGGTAAATACCAATAAATGTAGCCTAAAGTTGTAATTTATAACATTTTGAATTATGCAAAATAAATTATTCATTCACAGAATTTCCAGCATACAGTACAGGAAGATGACTATGCAACTAAGGCCATTAACCAGAATTTTTCCTAAGCAGGTTTTATATGAAGGTGATCACACCTAAGGTATCTTATATCAGGAGGTTAACCAAGCATTTGGCACAGGAGGCCAACCACGCAACGAAGACCAGTTAACAAGTTTGAAATTTGGACAGAAGTGGAGGTTAAGGATTTTCAAAATGAAGGACATGTTAACTATAAAAATACCGTAACTTGATTTTGGTAGAAGCGCTGGACATCGTTTTAAACAAATTGAAATTAAAAACTTATGAAATAAAATACGAAATCAGAAAGAAAGATACATATTCCAAAAATGCTGCTCAACCCCGGGGTAAATGTACATCAACATTTTAAATTACTGCCGTTTCACACAATTACTACACACGAATTGGGGCACTGTACCCAGTTATCATTTTCCTTGTATTACTGTTGGCAGATATCATCTATCTGAGGGGCAAGTCTTCTAGTTTTAGCTCCTGCTCAATTTTCCCAGTGTGGGCGGTGCAGATATTATGTCCCACAGATTTCGTGGTTTTCGTTTTGGTTCTTGATTTACTATTAATCTCCAGGAATTCTGGGAGGAAGATCTAGCTTTACAAAGCTTAATCAGAGCTTCCTGTACTTTTGTGTTATTACCTTAACTGATCGTACGTTGCATCCCACACGCTTCGTTCGGAGTTTCAGGAATTCAATTTTCAGTGCCTGCCCTGCATTTTCCTGTGAGAATGTACACATATGATTGGAATTCTAATGTTGAGTTAATTCAAATAGTATGACCTATTTAGTTACAATGCAAAAAGTGGAAGTGGTATAGGAGTTTGACTGTTTAGGGATGAGACTGTACTACAATGCAGGCTGGTGAGCACATGGGAAAAAAGTTAAGCGTGTAAGGAAAGATAGCGATGTCTAGGGTAAGAAACTGTAAATATAAATTACCAGATATGTCATTAAAGTGGCATGAAAGAATCTATGAAGCAACAGTAGAATCAATAGTGGCATATGGTGTGCAGTTGTGGTGGACAAAGGAGATAAGAAATCATGGTGCCCTATGCCGAAGCAGAGTTCCCAAGCAAGCAAGCAGAGTAATTGTCGTTGGAAGGGGGCCCCACAAAGTGGTGGTGGGGCTTTCTGACAGAAACCATTCCAGGACTAGATCCTTCACATTTTTTTTTTTTTTTTTAAAGAGAGAGATGTTAGGCTAAGAATTTTTCTGGGAGATTTTCCTTTTTTCCGGAGGATGAAGGTATTCAGGGTCCATGAAGGAGGAGGCTGGGATGTTTTTAGCGCTCCCTAGGGTCGATGTCATATCAGCCATGGCCGCGGATCAAGGCGTTGAAATTATGCGGAAGGGAGTCGAAAAATGTTTGAGAGAGAGAGAGAGAGGGGGAGAGAGTGCATGTAGTCAGCGAGGAGTGGGAAGGAAAGGTCCACGGTGGATGTTTGTGTTTGGAATATACCAGTCTGCATTAACAGCAGTCCGGAAGAAGCGGTTTTGGAGGGTTTGGAGGTGTTGCATGTGGGGTTTAGCAGCGGTGGCCCAGAATGGGCAGGCGTAGGTGAGGGCGGGACGGAGGACTTGTTTGTAGAAGTTTGTTTGACAGTTTCGGTGGCAAAGTGGGTACAGCAGTGCCATCTTGTGAGCAACTTTGGTGTACAGGGTGCCGATGTGGGCCTTCCAGGTGAGCTTCTGGTCCAGCGTAATGCCGAGGTATTTGGCTGTATTGGACCAATGGACCGAACCACCAACAGAGTTCGCTCGCTCGCTCGCTCGTCGTGCTGGCTGGCTGTATTTAGCCAGAAGGTTTTTGCTGCGTGCCAGCCCGTTTTGGGTTTAACCGCAGGTAGTTTGTTCGGGATGTTATAGGGTGTCTGGTGGGTTTTTAGGTTGGAATTAATTTGTAGGGATACAGTAATTGTACCTTGGGAATGAAAGGATAGGATGCATGCCTAGCACCCTGGTGTATTGTTTCTGTAATTTGGGTTGGTAATTTTGATACCAAACAGCTTCGGAGAATATGTGGTGCTCAGCTTTAGCTGCTATTGGGATTAGCCCCTCGGTTATCTTGGGTGCCCGCATGCCATGCAGGGTATCCGATGTTGTCTAGAACGGCGTCTAGTGGGGTCATAATCTCCCAGTGATCTAACAAGGGCGCTTCTGTGAGTTGGTAAAGTTACGTAGAATTTTGATGCCCGGCGCCTAACTTCGTCCTCCACATAAGGAAGTCCCGAGGCTTCGTGAAGCAACCTGGTAGGAAAATAGCGAACCACACAATAGATGGTCCGTAGTCCTCTATTCTGTGCACGTTGAAGCCATGACAACCAGCTATCTGCGGCCATGCCCCAGATCTCACAGGCATATAGCATCACGGGGATCACCAGCGCTCGGAAGTGTAACCTCAGGCCAAGCGGTAGCATCGAGCTCGACCCCAGCATAGGATACAGTGAAACGATTGCTCCCTGTACCCTTGCCGCTAGGTCTCTGATGTGCCAGCGAAAGGTTAGGTCTCTATCCAATGTTACTCTAAGGTATCGGACAGAGTTATTCCACTCTATCCTTCGACCTCGGAAGCTGAAGTTTGGGCAGTCTGCGGGGGTGTGGCGCTTTGTGAAAAGTATGGCGTGGCTTTTGTCCGGATTTACGGACATCCACCAACGCCGGCACCACTGTTGTGTGAGAGGGAGTTGTCTCTGTATGAGGTTGAAGGCTCTGAGGATGTGTCTGTCTTTGCAGAACAGAAGCACATCGTCAGCGTACTGTGCCATTAGGACTCGTGGTTCTGTGGGGAACTCTGCCATAAATACGTTAAATAAGGGGGGAGATAGTACAGAGCCTTAAGGGACTCCGCCTCTCACTGGTCTGAGTGTTGATGTTTTTCCCGCAACTGTGTCTTTAAAAGTGCGGTGTCGCAAGAAGCTGTGTAAAATGTTGATCATCTGTCTTGGTAGCCCCAGTTAGTTCAATTTATACAGGAGTCCGGCATGCCATATCGTAGAGAGTTCCCATACACAGAATCCAACTCATCTTTGATTAGTGTAGGTATATTGCCTTTCAAAAACAAATATTTTATGACTGCTAGAGACTCTATTTGTCGATTTTCATAAAAGCACTCACATCAACTCACTCAAACGACTGTTATATAACAACTGAGCATCCAAAGTGACTGAATCTTTAATGGCTAACTCTTATTAGATAAACAACGAAAGCCACAAGCACTTATTTGCGTGTGCTGCTATCTTCATTTTGAGGTCGGAAACATTTCAGACCACCCTCGTGGTCCTTGGATATTCCTACGGTTAGAAAATTTTAATTAGTTTATTTCATGTATGTAATATATTCCATGTTTAGGATATCCATCACTACAGAGTACATTTTACATGCATTATTTGAAACTTTTGATCTCGCTGCAAAGCCCTGTAGCTTTAACAGCAAGAAGAATTGCAATAAAGTTTACTAAAACTACATTTGGCAGATCAGGTAACACCTGATGGGAATACTTCATTGAATTTTGTCTTCAAAGTACAAGATAGTACAGGGTACGTAGCAGAAACTCGCAAATAAGATCCAATATAAGCCCAAATTCCGTGCTAAAAATCCTTCCCAAGAAACAAGGCTCAAAATTCAACTCTAGCATGAAATTTTACAGTTTTACGATACAAACAAGCGAGAATCAAATCAACAAATTTCAACGAATGAAAACAAAGGAACGTCAAATACTCTTCAAAGTAATTTTTAAAACAGTAGCTTCAAAATAAAAACAAAGCATTGATACAATTAAAACACATGAAGGTAGTTTTGCTTCTAAATACGTATTCAAACTGGCAGCATTCAGATTCTACATCCTATGACATCGAACATAGCGAAACCATTTAGTAAATGAAATAATCCAGATTTACGAATGACTCTCACCGCTTCCTTTATTGGAATTCTGTTAGAATCCATTGCCTTTCACTCAATATCACATAGAATATTACTTAGCACAGTTGCAGCAATCAGTAAATCACTGTCACTATATATGTTTCCATGGATATAAACAAACGACAACCAAATAAGCATGCTTTCATGGATTACAAAATGATGACAGATTAATCACAGAAAAACAAGAATCATTTAACTCCGTTAAGGCACACTTTTGGCAGTATTCAATTAAACAGAAAAATTGAAGTGGATGATTGTAATGATGCTATAATAGGTTTGTATTCAAAACATTATGGAATGTATCATTTAATAGTTATTTGTGGTAGTAGTGAATATTTGTTAAATTTTGCAAATGTATAAATAAGTCTTGTACTACACAATGCTTTATCCAACATTTAACCTAATCATTAAAAAGGCTTACTGCTTTTTATTAAAACTATAATAAAATAGTAATATTTAGACAAACAACTTTGGGACTACACGGGAGGTTTCCAAAAGGGTGGGTCATGTACTGAACAAATATTCAATCTCAAAAAGATTATGACATAACAAAAGTCAAGAGCTACGTCATATTTAATTTCGTTTATCGATTTTAAAAAGGCATACAATTCAATTGATAGAGAATAGCTTTTATCAATCTTGGAGGAACTTGGTTTAGACACGAAGAAAACTAATATCATAAAAGCAACTATTAGAAATACTTTTACGAAAGTTAAATTTTTGGGTGAACTATCAGATTCATTTGAAATAATAACAGGGTTACGACAGGGAGATGGACTCTCACCGTTATTGTAGAGAAAGTAGTCAGAGAGTGGAGCAAAAATATAAAAAATGGAGTAAGACTGGGGTGCAAAAAGAGAAATTTTAAAACCAATTGTATTGCTTTTCGGATGATATGGATTTGTTTTCTGAAACAATGGAGCAAACACTTGAACTAGAGAAACAGCCAGGTAAAATAGGTATTCACAACTCTTTATAAAAAACCCAAATCATGATAAACTGAAAGCACCGACGTAAATATACCATAGTCTGCGAACGAACAATTGAAATAGTACAAGAGTTCAAATATCTTGGAGAATGGATTAGCTGCAATACTAAGGAAAATAAAACAATGGAATCCAGAAAAAGTAAACTTGAACTAGCTTTCCAACTAACAAAAGATACTTATAACAAGAAATCATTATCATGGGGATCCAAAATTAAACATTATAAAACAGTGATTAAACCAGCAGCACTGTACGTCTCAGAAACACTCAACTGGAATGTCAAGGGTCAGATAGAGAAGCTCGAACTAAAAGATCATAGGACCAATATTTCAAGATAATAATATAAATAAACAAAGAATGAAATTCTCCACAAGAAAACTGAAAAACTCTCCGATGTTCTGCAAAAAAGCAGGATAAATTTTTATGGCCATCTTCTCAAAATGAACTCTAGCAGATTGACTAAACAAATCTTTGATTTCTTCCGTAACAGTAAAACAAAACCTAACTGTTTAAGCCCACCTGGGTAGCGTAGATAAGTAGCGTCTGTGCATAACGTTCCAGAGGTCCCCAGTTCGATTCTCAGTTAGGGTGAGCTACATGGGTAAGGTTATTTACCAGGTTTTCCCTTATCCAGAAAGACGAATGTCGGGTAACTCTAAGCTTCATGGATTCCGGACGCATTTGAGCATCATTTCACCAATTTCATTAATCGTCCGATTAGAGTTAACGTTGGAGGACGTAAATTAAAAAAAAACTGGTTTAAAGAAACTGAAAAAGACTTAGCAGAATTAAAAATCAGAGAAAGTTCATTACCTTTTAGTAATAACTAAAAACGAAAACACAAGGTTCAAAGACAAATCTACATTAAAATCCAAACTCATTATCTCGGCAGAAGAAAGGAAATAAAGACCAGAGACAATGACCAAATACTGCGAAATAAGAAAAGAACAAACACAGAGGAAAATGACGGATTCAACGTAATCCAAAGAGGGTGAGACGAAAAGAAGAAAATAATACAATTATTTATAATGCTAATTTCTGGAATATAGAGCTATTTAGACCAAGGCCGGCTGCTAATATGAGACAATCGATGTTGGCTAGTCGTTTCTAGGTTAATTTGATTTTCATTTCAGAAAGCTACATTCACGAATGTATTGTCAGTAGAATGTGAACATATAGGATACTATTTGTTAATTACTGAATGAATACAAGTTGTAGCTGTACATTTCATTACTAAATGTTAAAACTACAATATATATTATACTTGAAATATAGACCTAGTGATTGTATTTTATTAATACAGTAGTTAAAGGGAAATTTTATCCATACTTAAAATTAAAGTGCTACTTTAGTAGGTTAATTTATAATATTAAGGCACAACCTTACAAGTATAGTTTGGAAAAGTAACAAAGCTGCAGACACTTGTATTCATTCCTTCTTAACACTTCAGTTTTCACCTTAAATGTTTATTAGCTCACCTCCAGTGACTTCACAGACCAAATAGACATCACTTCCTTCATTGTACGGTTCAGAAACTTTACTCCTATCCCGACGCTTGTCGTCGTAGATGACAGGACGTTCTGGAGGTACTGGAAAAAGAAACAACGTGTTAAAAATTGCAAACAACACCTCACGGCGTACAACACTAAACTATGCCTTAGGCTAAGTGAATCCTTTTCCTTAATTAAAATATCCTATATTATATCGCCTATAGGAAGCCAAAATGTATTATTAGCTTTATAACCCATTATAGAGGCATATACCTTTAACAGAAGTTTTATAAATATCTTGCTGGAAGTACATATTTAGTTATCTCGAACCAAAATAAGGCGTTGTTTGGAACAAGCAGACAATGTGCCTTTGTGCATGAGACAGACTGTATTTCAAGATTAAACAAACAGTAACAAATGCCTCAAACTGAAATAGTTTACATATTGAGCGACCGTGACTCTTTTTCTCTGAATATCGTAAGCACCTTTAATAAGCAGCATCTTTAGGACAGAAATAACAGCATTCATATCTTTAACTTTCTGAAAATAGCCTGAAAAAGCCTTATCATTCCAAATGACTCGTGTATAACTAGTAAAACATAGGAAATGCAAAATATCTTACAGTCTCCTCAGGTGATTTTCTCTCATCTTCTACAAAGGCTTACTGCTCTATTTCAAGATAAACATTGTCTTATTGTAGTTACAAGGGAATGCAGTAGGCTTTAAATGATAGTCAAATGTTTTATATACGAGGCATGTTTTTTAAGTCAGTACCGTTTTGCAATTCCGCCGCCGCAGCGCTACGGTCGGCGTTCCGCAAATGCGCGCTGGTTACCTACATCTCTTGTCTACGCACTGACGCCATTACAGTCTGATTCCTCATTGTATACGTTGCTTACTGAGTGTTTAAGATGCCTCCGACAATCGTGAGTCCCGCCGATTGTGATGTACGGGCTGTTATACGATTTCTTAGTGCTAAAGGCGTAAAACCGATCGATATTCATCGTGAGATCTGTGAAGTTTACGGACAAAACATTATGAGTGATGGAATGGTAAGGAAATGGGTGAGAGCATTTAAAGATGGCCGCAAAAAATGTGCATGATGAAGAACGGAATGGGCGTCCTTCGATCGTTACTGAAGATTTGGTGCAGAAAGTGGACAAAAAGGTGAGAGAAAAAAGACACTTTACAATTTCATCATTGTGACTCTACCTTCCTCAATATTCTCGCAGTGTTTTGAATCGCATTGTGACCGAGAACTTGAAGTACCAGAAATTTTGTTCACGTTGGGTTCCGAAAGTGTTGACGGATTTGCTCAAACCCCCATGTTTAGGCAGTGCATTGACTTTCTTTGAGCTGTACCACAATGAAGGTTGAAGATTTTTTGGACAAAATTGTTACTGGTGACGAAACATGGGTGGCCTACGTCACACCAGAATCGAAACAACAATCCATGGAATGGCGACATTCATCATCCCTCACAAAAGTGAACTTTAAGCAAACAATTTTTGCCCGGAAAATCATGTGCACAGTTTTTTGGGACAGAAAAGGAGTATTGCTAGTGGAGTTTCTGCCTCGTAATGAGACAATCAATGCAGCGTCTTATTGTGAGACATTGAACAATCTGCGCCGCGCAATCCAGAACAAAAGACGTGGCAAGTTGAGTAAAGGTATCGTTTTGCTGCATGACAATGCCCGTCCACATGTGGCTAATCGGAACAAAGATCTCATCAAATCTTTTCAATGGGAAACTCTAGATCATCCTCCATACAGCCCTGATCTGGCGCCCAGCGACTACCATTTGTTCCTGCACTTGAAGGAACATCTGGGCGGTCAGCGTCTTCAAGACGATAACGAAGTCAAAACAGTTGAGATACAGTGTTTAACACGTCAGGCGGCAGAATTTTATGAAGTAGATAGAGCAATAAGTGTTTGTTCAAGAGTAGAGAATGTCATGTATGGTAAACATTGGGCAATCACTTAAAGTCTACTGTATTTCCTTTTAAGTATAATAAGACAATATTTATCTTGAAATAAAGAGAGGGAGAAGTGTAGGGAAACCTCACCTGTTTAAATGAACACTTTTGACATGGATAATTGGATTGTATTCGTCTTTATAATATTAACAAAAAGGATCTCACATCAAGTGTCAAAATGATTGAATAAGCCAAACCTGCAAGGGCTTTTAACACAGTAATTTATTAACATCACTTTTGCCTATCTGGTTAGACGGATATACGACTCCTTCAAATCGAAAACTTCTTTTCCCCATCAGTTCAAAAGTTTCTCGAACCATCTAAATGGCGAATGTTGTCACCCACCATTAAACCCCAAAATCCTTTTCCCTCGTATAGCAAATGCAGATCGGTAGCAGGGGAATATGAAAAATTGCTGCTTGCAACGCCAGAGCAAAAGGAATTTGGAACAGAAAGAGGTGAACAAAGGAGACAGAAAAAGAAAATGACTGTTGAAGAGTTTTGGAAGGTTTCCATATATTTCTGGTCGCTTCCTCTTCCCATACAATTTCCCGATGTCATCATTCATTCAACTGTTTGTGAGAAGCAAGTTCAGCCCGCCCTCCGCCGACAAAACCCAAGCAATCTCGTGTTCATCTTCCAGATATGAATGTTTAAGCTCGTACCGGAGCGAATAAAAACCAGAAACACATAACAGCACTGATCAGTTCACCTTCTGAGGGAATTCAAGCAAAATTTAAGAACAAGTGCCCTCAGAAATGGAACTCTTCTCGTGAAAAATGTAAGAGAGTCACAAATATAAAAGAATTATGTAACCAAATCAAAATCTTTTTACAATAATCAAAGGAACAATAATTCGGAGTCGCTAGGCAAAAAATCTTGTAGTTTATATTATATCAAAAGACAAATACCGCCTATGCGGTATTGTGGTAGTTTTGTCTGCAACAAGTTCAAGCGTACTGAGTTCTCATCTCAGTCAAGATAAGCTGTATGATAAAATATTTTCTTCTCCTTATCCCGAAAGATCAATGTTCAGGTATCTCTAAGCTCGATGTGCCCTGTACTAACTTGAACATCGTTTTATTCATCGCCTGATATAACTTAAGTTTGGAGGCTTTCTCTTGAACTGAAAGATGAATATCTGGTAACTCTAAGCTCTATGTACCCTGTACTCATTTGATAATCATTTCTTTCATCGTCCGATATTACCTAACGTTGGAGGCTTTCTGTTGTACTGAAAGATGAATGTCTAGTAACTCCAAGCTCTAAGTACCATATACTCATTTGAACATCATTTCTTTCATCGTCCGATATTACTTAACGTTGGAGGCTTTATTTTGTCCTGAAAGATGAATGTCTGGTAACTCTCAGCGCTATGTACCCTGTACACATTTGAACACCTTTTCATTCATCGTCCTATCTGACTTAAGGTTGGAAGTTTCTTGTCATCCTGAAAGATGAATGTCTGGCATCTCTATGTTATAATGTACACTATACTTCTTTGAACATCTTTTCATTCATCGTCCGATCTGACATAACGTTGTAGGTTTTCTCTCATCCTGAAAAATGAATATCTGGTATCTCTAAGCTCTATGTAACCTGTACTCATTTGAACATCATTTCATTCATCGTCCGATCTGACTTAACGTTGTAGGTTTTCTCTTATCCTGAAAAATGAATGTCTGGTATCTCTAAGCTCTATGTAACCTGTACTCATTTGAACATCATTTCATTCATCGTCCAATATGACCTAACGTTAGAGACTTTCTCTTATCCTGAAAGATGAATGTCTATTAACTAAGCTTTATGTACCGCGTACTCACTTGAACATTTCTTTCATCGTCCGATATTACTTAACGTTGGAGGCTTTCTTTTACCTGAAAGATAAATGTCTGGTAACTCTAAGATCTATGTACACTGTACTTATTTGAACATCATTTCTTTTTTCGTCCAATATTACTTAACTTTGGAGGCTTTCTCTTATCCTGAAAGATGAATGTCTGGTAACTCTAAGCTCTATGTACCCTATACTCATTTGAACATCATTTCATTCATCGTCCGATCTGACTTAGGGTTGGAAGTATCTGGTTATCCTGAAAGATGAATGTCTGATAACTCTAACCTCTAAGTGCTCTGTACTCATTTGAACATCATTTGACTCATAATCCGACGTGACTTAACGTTGGAGGTTTTCTCTTATTCTGAAAAATGAATGTCTGGTATCTCTGAGCTCTATGTAACCTGTAATTATTTCAGCATCATTTCATTCATCGTCCAATATGACCTAACGTTAGAGATTTTCTCTTATCCTGAAAGACGAATATCTATTAACTAAGCTTTATGTACTGTGTACTCATTTGATCATCATTTCATTCACAGTCCGACGTAACATAACTTTGGAGGTTTTCTCTTATCATGTAAGTTAAATGTCTCATAACTCCAAGCTCAATGTACCCTGCGCTCATTTGAACATCATTTCATTCATAGTCCGACGTAACTTAACTTTGGAGGTTTTCTCTTATCGTGTAAGTTAAATATCTCATAACTCTAAGCTCAATTTACCCTGCGCTCATTTGAACATCATTTCATTCAATTTCTGATATGAGTTAACGTTGGAGACTTCCTCTTATCGTGTAAGTCGGATGTCTGATAACTGTAGGCTCACTGCACCCTGTAATCATTCGAACATCATTTTACTCATTGTCTGATACGAACTTTTACCTTAACCGATATTTATGATATTGTAATATTTGTTGGAGTAGATATCTGTATATTACCAGAAGTATTGTTTTCACCTGCTATATAAAAAATTGTAGAATACGGCTGCAATATATATGTGCAACTGCTTCTGTAGTGTAGATGTTCGATGTCTGTTTCACGTACAAGAGGTCCCGAGCTATAGTCTGATAAGTTCATAAGGTTATTTCATATTTTTCCCTTGTAGTGAAAGATGATTGGTAACTGAGCTCTATGTTTGCTGTGCTCATTTGAACATAGTTCGACATGACGAGCTGTAAATTACAAAAAATATGATATGAATATTTTTATTTTTCGTTCATTTTTCCATAAACAGGGCGTTTCCACAATAAATCAATTTCATATTCTGAATTTAGATGAAATACTGTAGAAAACAGGAGAGAAAACCCGCCTAAGTAACTGCAGTCGTGTTTAAACACGAGCCTCTAATTACGAAAGTTCTGCCCTTTTAAATAGGTCTCTAAGTAATACTAAAGTCTTCGAAAATTACAACCGTATGGTGTAAAACAACTGCACTAAGAAGTTATTCACCTTTTATTTCTCTACGATGAATATATTATCTCCGTGTAAGCGTTTGCAATAAAAGGAACAAAACACCAACAGTACAGCATTTCAAGCGAGCGTTCAGGCAGTGATAGAAGATCCGAGATTATCTCAGCTTACCACCAGCGGTCGGAACACAAAAACTACCTGGCATTTTTCTGTAGACGGATAAACCTCTTGCTTTAGCTGTATCCCCTACCAAATGAACTCTTTACTCGGAAGAGATCAACGTTGCAAACACTCGTGAATTATATCTCTCATTTCATCTAAGAGAAATGCTGCTCCAATCGAAACTGGTCATTATCTAATCTTATTGTAAAACTTTTAAAAGTAAAATTATATGACAGTAGTAAACTGTCAATGAGAACTAAATGAGTTATGCAAGTAAATGGAAGTATATGACAGTAGTGAGCTGTCAGTCAGAACTAAATGAGTTATGCAAGTAAATGGAAGTATATGACAGTAGTGAGCTGTCAGTCAGAACTAAATGAGTTATGAGTGAGACCGGAAGTATATGACAGTAGTGAGCTGTCAGTCAGAACTAAATGAGTTATGAGTGAGACCGGAAGTATATGACAGTAGTGAGCTGTCAGTCAGAACTAAATGAGTTACGCAAGTAAATGGAAGTATATGACAGTAGTGAGCTGTCAGTCAGAACTAAATGAGTTATGAGTGAGACCGGAAGTATATGACAGTAGTGAGCTGTCAGTCAGAACTAAATGAGTTATGAGTGAGACCGGAAGTATATGACAGTAGTGAGCTGTCAGTCAGAACTAAATGTGTTATGCAAGTAAATGGAAGTATATGACAGTAGTGAGCTGTCAGTCAGAACTAAATGAGTTATGAGTGAGACCTGAAGTATATGACAGTAGTGAGCTGTCAGTCAGAACTAAATGAGTTATGAGTGAGACCGGAAGTATATGACAGTAGTGAGCTGTCAGTTAGAACTAAATGAGTTATGAGTGAGACCGGAAGTATATGACAGTAGTGAGCTGTCAGTCAGAACTAAATGAGTTATGAGTGAGACCGGAAGTATATGGCAGTAGTGAGCTGTCAGTCAGAACTAAATGAGTTATGCAAGTAAATGGAAGTATATGACAGTAGTGAGCTGTCAGTTAGAACTAAATGAGTTATGAGTGAGACCGGAAGTATATGACAGTAGTGAGCTGTCAGTCAGAACTAAATGAGTTATGAGTGAGACCGGAAGTATATGGCAGTAGTGAGCTGTCAGTCAGAACTAAATGAGTTATGCAAGTAAATGGAAGTATATGACAGTAGTGAGCTGTCAGTTAGAACTAAATGAGTTATGAGTGAGACCGGAAGTATATGACAGTAGTGAGCTGTCAGTCAGAACTAAATGAGTTATGAGTGAGACCGGAAGTATATGACAGTAGTGAGCTGTCAGTTAGAACTAAATGAGTTATGAGTGAGACCGGAAGTATATGACAGTAGTGAGCTGTCAGTCAGAACTAAATGAGTTATGAGTGAGACCGGAAGTATATGGCAGTAGTGAGCTGTCAGTCAGAACTAAATGAGTTATGCAAGTAAATGGAAGTATATGACAGTAGTGAGCTGTCAGTTAGAACTAAATGAATTATGAGTGAGACCGGAAGTATATGACAGTAGTGAGCTGTCAGTTAGAACTAAATGAGTTATGAGTGAGACCGGAAGTATATGACAGTAGTGAGCTGTCAGTTAGAACTAAATGAGTTATGAGTGAGACCGGAAGTATATGACAGTAGTGAGCTGTCAGTCAGAACTAAATGAGTTATGAGTGAGACCGGAAGTATATGGCAGTAGTGAGCTGTCAGTCAGAACTAAATGAGTTATGCAAGTAAATGGAAGTATATGACAGTAGTGAGCTGTCAGTTAGAACTAAATGAGTTATGAGTGAGACCGGAAGTATATGACAGTAGTGATCTGTCAGTCAGAACTAAATGAGTTATGAGTGAGACCGGAAGTATATGACAGTAGTGAGCTGTCAGTCAGAACTAAATGAGTTATGCAAGTAAATGGAAGTATATGACAGTAGTGAGCTGTCAGTCAGAACTAAATGAGTTATGAGTGAGACCTGAAGTATATGACAGTAGTGAGCTGTCAGTCAGAACTAAATGAGTTATGAGTGAGACCGGAAGTATATGACAGTAGTGATCTGTCAGTTAGAACTAAATGAGTTATGAGTGAGACCGGAAGTATATGACAGTAGTGAGCTGTCAGTCAGAACTAAATGAGTTATGAGTGAGACCGGAAGTATATGACAGTAGTGAGCTGTCAGTTAGAACTAAATGAGTTATGAGTGAGACCGGAAGTATATGACAGTAGTGAGCTGTCAGTCAGAACTAAATGAGTTATGAGGGACACCAGAAGTATATGACAGTAGTGAGCTGTCAGTCAGAACTAAATGAGTTATGAGTGAGTCTGGAAGTATATGACAGTAGTGAGCTGTCAGTCAGAACTAAATGAGTTATGAGTGAAACCGGAAGTATATGACAGTAGTGAGCTGTCAGTCAGAACTAAATTAGTTATGAGTGAGACCGGAAGTATATGACAGTAGTGAACTGTCAGTCAGAACTAAATGACTTATGGGTGACACCAGAAGTATATGACAGTAGTGAGCTGTCAGTCAGAACTAAATTAGTTATGAGTGAGACCGGAAGTATATGACAGTAGTGAGCTGTCAGTCAGAACTGAATGAGTTATGAGTGACACCAGAAGTAAATGACAGTAGTGAGCTGTCAGTCAGAACTAAATGAGTTATGAGTGAGACCGGAAGTATATGACAGTAGTGAGCTGTCAGTCCGAACTAAATGAGTTATGAGTGAGACCGGAAGTATATGGCAGTAGTGAGCTGTCAGTCAGAACTAAATGAGTTATGAGTGAGACCGGAAGTATATGGCAGTAGTGAGCTGTCAGTCAGGACTAAATGAGTTATGAGTGAGGCCGGAAGTATATGACAGTAGTGAACTGTCAGTCAGAACTAAATGAGTTATGAGTGAGGCCGGAAGTATATGACAGTAGTGAGCTCTCAGTCAGAACTAAATGAGTTATGAGTGAGACCGGAAGTATATGACAGTAGTGAACTGTCAGTCAGAACTAAATTAGTTATGAGTGAGGCCGGAAGTATATGACAGTAGTGAACTGTCAGTCAGAACTAAATTAGTTATGAGTGAGGCCGGAAGTATATGACAGTAGTGAACTGTCAGTCAGAACTAAATTAGTTATGAGTGAGGCCGGAAGTATATGACAGTAGTGAACTGTTAGTCAGAACTAAATGAGTTATGAGTGAGGCCGAAAGTATATGACAGTAGTGAGCTCTCAGTCAGAACTAAATGAGTTATGAGTGAGGCCGGAAGTATATGACAGTAGTGAGCTCTCAGTCAGAACTAAATGAGTTATGAGTGAGACCGGAAGTATATGACAGTAGTGAACTGTCAGTCAGAACTAAATTAGTTATGAGTGAGACCGGAAGTATATGACAGTAGTGAACTGTCAGTCAGAACTAAATTATTTATGAGTGAGGCCGGAAGTATATGGCAGTAGTGAACTGTTAGTCAGAACTAAATGAGTTATGAGTGAGACCGGAAGTATATGACAGTAGTGAACTGTTAGTCAGAACTAAATGAGTTATGAGTGAGGCTGGAAGTATATGACAGTAGTGAACTGTTAGTCAGAACTAAATGAGTTATGAGTGAGGTCGGAAGTATATGACAGTAGTGAACTGTTAGTCAGAACTAAATGAGTTATGAGTGAGGCCGGAAGTATATGACAGTAGTGAACTGTTAGTCAGAACTAAATGAGTTATGAGTGAGACCGGAAGTATATGACAGTAGTGAACTGTCAGTCAGAACTAAATTAGTTATGAGTGAGGCCGGAAGTATATGACAGTAGTGAACTGTTAGTCAGAACTAAATGAGTTATGAGTGAGGCCGGAAGTATATGACAGTAGTGAACTGTTAGTCAGAACTAAATGAGTTATGAGTGAGGCCGGAAGTATATGACAGTAGTGAACTGTCAGTCAGAACTAAATTAGTTATGAGTGAGACTGGAAGTATATGACAGTAGTGAACTGTCAGTCAGAACTAAATTAGTTATGAGTGAGGCCGGAAGTATATGACAGTAGTGAACTCTCAGTCAGAACTAAATGAGTTATGAGTGAGACCGGAAGTATATGACAGTAGTGAACTGTCAGTCAGAACTAAATTAGTTATGAGTGAGACCGGAAGTATATGACAGTAGTGAACTGTTAGTCAGAACTAAAATACAATCATTTGACAGTACTAAACTGTCAATGAGAACTAAATGAGTTATGAGTAAAAATGGAGGTATATACAGTAGGGAAATGTCAGTCAGAACTAAACGAGTTAAGAGAAAAAAGGGAAATGTGACAGTAGTGAACTGTCATTCAGTACTAAATGAAGTATGAGTGAAGATGGAGGTATGTCAATGTAGAGAACTGTCAAAGAGAACTAAATGAAGAATAACTTAAAATCGAAGTATATGACAGTACTGAACTGTCATTCAGTACTAATTGAAGTATGAGTAAAAATGGAAGTATGTCAATGTAGAGAACTTTCAATGAGAACTAAATGAAGGATGACTTAAAATCGAAGTATATGACAGTAGTGAACTGTCATTCAGAACTAAATGAAGTATAAATGAAAATGGAAGTATGTCAATGTAGAGAACTGTCAATGAGAACTAAATAAAGAATGGCTTAAAATCGAAGTATATGGCAGTAGTGAACTCTCAGTCAGAACTAAATGAAGTATGAATAAAAATGGAAGTATGTTACAGCAGTGAACTGCTAATCAGAACTAAATGAGGTGTGCGTAAAATAGAATCATATGACTGCAGTAAACTGTCAATAGGAACTAAATGAGTTATGAGTGAAAATGTAGGTATATACAGTAGGGAACTGTCATTCAGAACTAAATGACTATGAGTTAAAATGGAAGTATATCAATGTAGTGAACTCTCAATCAGAATTCAATTAAGTATGAAAGGAAGTGGAAGTATAACACAGAAGTGAACTGTCAGTCAGAACTAAATGGGTTATGAGTTAAAATGGATGTACATGACAGTAGTGAACTGCCAATCAATACTAAATGAAGTATGAGTTAAATTGGAGGTATATGACAGTAGTGAACTATCAATCAGAACTTAATTAAGTATGACTGAAAATGGAAGTATATCGTAGTAGTGAACTGAAAATCAGAACTAGATGAACTGCCAGTAGAAGTTTAACTAGTTCATGTATGTGAAGTGACAGTAATCTCCTAATGACAACGACTTATCCTGTAAAGTTTCCCTGCTGTTAAGCGCTAATTGCTAGACAAACATTTTTCTCTAGTGGATAGAGGGTTCTGCTAATTCGCTGTCTTGTTTACTTTACGTAATAACCACTATGAGATTCCATTTCGTCCCAAACAAAACAACAAAGTTTTGTTGGAAGCGTGAAGGCGTTGGAGCGAGAGACGTATTATAGAAAAGATCTGTTGGTGACAGATGTCACAAGTTTCCAAGTCGTACTTCCATTTGTTTCAAAGCGTTCGTGCTGCTGCTTCTTCTTCTTCTTCCGCTCCCCTTCTCTGCATTCTTCCATTTCTTCGCATGGAGACGCCGCGCACCGACCAAACACTCGAAAATTAAAATCAAGCTTGTTTAAACGGCAGCTGCTTGGTGCGAAGATTCATATGATCTTGTCTAATTCTTTCATCATCTTACTTTATATTCATATAGTACAGCACTCCGTTTCTGATGTTTTACAGGGGCAGTAGATAAATTTGTCAATTAAAACTTAGCTAAATTACAGGCTTCCTTATCAATAATGATGTTTAAGGATGTTTAAGATATCTAAGTGTGGGTGCAAGTTCCTTCTTCTCCTTCTTCTCCTTCTCCTTCTCCTTCTCCTTCTCCTTCTCCTTCTCCTTCTCCTTCTCCTTCTCCTTCTCCTTCTCCTTCTCCTTCTCCTTCTCCTTCTCCTTCTCCTTCTCCTTCTCCTTCTCCTTCTCCTTCTCCTTCTCCTTCTCCTTCTCCTTCTCCTTCTCCTTCTCCTTCTCCTTCTCCTTCTCCTTCTCCTTCTCCTTCTCCTTCTCCTTCTCCTTCTCCTTCTCCTTCTCCTTCTCCTTCTCCTTCTCCTTCTCCTTCTCCTTCTCCTTCTCCTTCTCCTTCTCCTTCTCCTTCTCCTTCTCCTTCTCCTTCTCCTTCTCCTTCTCCTTCTCCTTCTCCTTCTCCTTCTCCTTCTCCTTCTCCTTCTCCTTCTCCTTCTCCTTCTCCTTCTCCTTCTCCTTCTCCTTCTCCTTCTCCTTCTCCTTCTCCTTCTCCTTCTCCTTCTCCTTCTCCTTCTCCTTCTCCTTCTCCTTCTCCTTCTCCTTCTCCTTCTCCTTCTCCTTCTCCTTCTCCTTCTCCTTCTCCTTCTCCTTCTCCTTCTCCTTCTCCTTCTCCTTCTCCTTCTCCTTCTCCTTCTCCTTCTCCTTCTCCTTCTCCTTCTCCTTCTCCTTCTCCTTCTCCTTCTCCTTCTCCTTCTCCTTCTCCTTCTCCTTCTCCTTCTCCTTCTCCTTCTCCTTCTCCTTCTCCTTCTCCTTCTCCTTCTCCTTCTCCTTCTCCTTCTCCTTCTCCTTCTCCTTCTCCTTCTCCTTCTCCTTCTCCTTCTCCTTCTCCTTCTCCTTCTCCTTCTCCTTCTCCTTCTCCTTCTCCTTCTCCTTCTCCTTCTCCTTCTCCTTCTCCTTCTCCTTCTCCTTCTCCTTCTCCTTCTCCTTCTCCTTCTCCTTCTCCTTCTCCTTCTCCTTCTCCTTCTCCTTCTCCTTCTCCTTCTCCTTCTCCTTCTCCTTCTCCTTCTCCTTCTCCTTCTCCTTCTCCTTCTCCTTCTCCTTCTCCTTCTCCTTCTCCTTCTCCTTCTCCTTCTCCTTCTCCTTCTCCTTCTCCTTCTCCTTCTCCTTCTCCTTCTCCTTCTCCTTCTCCTTCTCCTTCTCCTTCTTCTTCTTCTTCTTCTTCTTCTTCTTCTTCTTCTTCTTCTTCTTCTTCTTCTTCTTCTTCTTCTTCTTCTTCTTCTTCTTCTTCTTCTTCTTCTTCTTCTTCTTCTTCTTCTTCTTCTTCTTCTTCTTCTTCTTCTTCTTCTTCTTCTTCTTCTTCTTCACTCCAAGGGCTAGGCAACGCTGCCTGTTCCGGCTTAAAACATGTCTGACCATCGTTTTCGTGGTCTTCCCCGATGTCTCTTTCCTCTAGGTTTATAGTTTATAACTCTTCTTGGGATCCTATCTCTCGGCATTCTCTCAATATGCTCTCTCCATTCATTTCTATAATTTATTATTTTTTCTTCTAAAGAAATTATTTCTAAATCTTCTCTTATTTTTTTATTTTTAATTTTATCTAAAAGAGTACATCCCTTTACTGCTCTTAAAAATCTCATTTCGGCAGACTGTATCTTGTTTTTGTCTACTTTTGCTAATGTCCATGTTTCAGAACCAAAAGCAAAAGCAGGCACAGCCATTACTTTATAAAATTTCATCGGTGTTTCTTATCTGGTTTTAGCTTTTAGGCTTCTATTTATTATGCCGCATACTTGTTGAAACATTGGTAATTTATTTTTAAAATCATTTTCATATTTATAACTGACATATGTTCCCAAATATTTAAAACCCGTAACTTGCTCTAAGATAATATCATCAATTACTATTTTGGTTCTAATAGTGTCTTTACCTCGAAACGCCATAGTTTTTCTTTTATTTGTGGAAATTTTGAAATTATAATTCTTACATACCTTCTATAAAATATATACTGCTCTTTGCAGCTCGTCTTCAGTTTTACTTATAATTATTTGGTCATCCGCAAATAGCATCGTTTTAAGAATAAAATGTGGTGCAAGATGAATGCCTCCGTTAATCTTAAACATCCAATCTCTAATCAGATCATCTATATAAATTATGAATAAGATAGGAGACAAACTGCAACCCTGTCTTACACCTTCATTTGTATGTATCCATTTACTATACATTCCATTTCCAATATGTATGCTGATTGTTGTATCCTTATATATAGATTTTAGAACTTTAATGAGATGATTTGGGTAGCCTCTTCGAGTCAAGATTTCCCACAATTTTTTCTTATTTACATGATCAAACGCTTTATCATAATCAATAAAAGCTATGTGTATTTCCAGGGCGGAAGTTTAGGTAGGGAATTTGTGTTTGTGTGTAAATCCACATCGTCCATATTGGAGGACATATACATCCTCCAGTGCTCTGGACATGTTCGCAGGGGAGAGCCGCCAGCAGGAAATTTCAATATATATAATTATAAAAACCGTCTCTTCTCACGTCCGGCCACCTTAAGAATCTGATCACTCTCTTGCTCCTCGATAAGTCCCTTCAGACACATAGGGACAATGGGTCCTTTATAGGTCCTCCTCCTCCACCTCCTCCTCTTCCTCCTCCTCCTCCTCCTCCTCCTCCTCCTCCTCCTCCTCTCCTCCTCCTCCTCTCCTCCTCCTCCTCCTCCTCCTCCTCCTCCTCCTCCTCCTCCTCCTCCTCCTCCTCCTCCTCCTCCTCCTCCTCCTCCTCCCCTCCTCCTCCTCCTCCTCCTCCTCCTCCTCCTCCTCCTCCTCCTCCTCCTCTCCTCCTCCTCCTCCTCCTCCTCCTCCTCCTCCTCCTCTCCTCCTCCTCCTCCTCCTCCTCCTCCTCCTCCTCCTCCTCCTCCTCCTCCTCCTCCTCCTCCTCCTCCTCCTCCTCCTCCTCCTCTTCTTCTTCTTCTTCTTCTTCTTCTTCTTCTTCTTCTTCTTCTTCTTCTTCTTCTTCTTCTTCTTCTTCTTCTTCTTCTTCTTCTTCTTCTTCCTCCTCCTCCTCTTCTTCCTTTTCCTCCTCTTCTTCTTCTTCTTCCTCTTCTTCTTCCTCTTCCTCTTCTTCTTCTCCTCCTCCTCCTCCTCCTCCTCCTCCTCTTCTTCTTCTTCTTCCTCTTCCTCTTCTTCTTCCTCCTCCTTTTCTTCCTCCTCCTCCTCTTCTTCCTCCTCCTCATCCTCTTCTTCCTCCTCCTCATCCTCTTCTTCTTCTTCCTCCTCATCCACCTCCTCTTCCTCCATTCCTCTTCCTCCTCCTCCTCTTCCTCCTCCTCCTCTTCCTCCTCCTCCTCCTCCTCCTCCTCCTCCTCCTCCTCTTCCTCCTCCTCCTCCTCTTCCTCCTTCTCTTCATCCTCCTCCTCATCTTCCTCCTCTTCCTCCTCCTCTTCCTCCTCCTCATCCTCCTCCTCCTCTTCCTCCTCCTCCTCTTCCTCCTCCTCCTCTTCCTCCTCCTCCTCTTCCTCCTCCTGCTTCACCTCCTCCTCTTCCTCTTTCTCTTCTTCTTCTTCTTCTTCTTCTTCTTCTTCTTTTCTTCTTCTTCTTCTTCTTCTTCTTCTACTACTACCTCACGGCTTTGGACTTTTTAACCCGTTGCCGCTCCAAATTGGTTTGCCAATCTTATCTTCAGCCTTCCCTGGTTTCTTCTTCCTATGGGTTTATAGTTTACGGCTATTTTTGGTATTCTGCTATTATTCATCCTCTGAAAATGTTCTTTCCATTGATATCTATTTCTCTCAGTAGTTTGGTTTATTTCTTCTACTTTTAATTCTGTCCTAATATCCTGACTACTTTTTTTTATCAATTTTGATATATCCAGCTATTGCTCTTATGAATTTCATTTCTGATGACTGTATTCTCGTACTATTTCTTTTTGTTAGTGTCCATGTTTCTGATCCATAGATCAGAGTTGATATTGCAATTGTTTTGTATGGTTTTATTATAGAGTCCTTTCTTGCTTTATTTTTAATGTTCTTTTTATTGTGCCTGTTACATAGTTAAATTTATTTTCTGTATTATATCAACTTACCCTTGGTACGAGACATTACATCCTAAATACTTAAAGTGTGATTTCTGCTCAATTATTATGTTATCTAACACTATTTTTGCTCTTACTGGATTAATTCCTTTAAATGCCATGGTTTTGGATTTATTTTCTGATATTTTCATTCCATATTCTGTAGCAATTTTATCTAGACTATACAGAATTTTCTGCAGGTCATCTTCATTTGTGGCCATTATTATTTGATCATCTGCATACAACATAGTTTTCAGTTTAGCTCATAATACATTAATGCCTCCATTGACTTTATTGCACCAAATCGTTACTATTTCATCAAGATACAGTTTAAAAAGTGCGGTTGATAAAGGACAACCTTGTCTTACGCCACCATTAACTATTTCTGGTTCTCTTTTATTTATTTTTATTTTTGTATCAATGTACATACTTTTTATAACTTCAATTAGTTGTAAAGGTATGCCTCTATTATGTAAAATTTTCCACAGTATCATTCGTGATACTTTGTCAAAAGCTTTATAATAGTCGATAAATAGTAAGTGCGTCTCTAAATTTTGTTCTCGTCGTTTTTCTATTATTCGTTTAAGAGTAAAAACATTGTCGGTGGTGCTTCTGCCTTTTCTGATACCAGTTTGTTCTTCTAGGAGTATTGCATCTGTTATTTTATTTAACCGAGTACTTATTATTTTGGCATATATTTTGTATGCAGCACACAATAAACCAATCCCAATAATTTTCAGGTCTTGTTCTTTCCCCTTTCTTAAATATTGATATCACTTTAGCTATCTTTCATTCTTGCGGTATTTCTTTTGTTTCCCAACACTTGTTATATGGATACAGTAATCTGTCATTTAATTCTTTAGGAGCATATTTAATTAATTCTATATCAATATTATCTATTCCGCAGGCTTTCCTATTTCTAGTTTTAGCTATACTTTCCATTAATTCTTCTACTTCTAACCGGTCTACTTCTGCTCTGTATAATTTATCTATTTCCCAATTTTGTTTATCTCCTGTGTTCCAGAGATTTTATAATATTCCTCTAATTCTTCATCTTTAATTATTTTTATATTTCCTTTGTCTTTTTCCACTAAATTTAGGTTTATAAAATATTTCTTAAACCCCCAATCCCAAAATTGAGTTAAGTTTCTACTAAACAATACTGGTAAACAATAGGCATGTTGGGTAAGACATCAAAATATGACAAGAATACTGTTACACAATACATAGGTCACCTGATAAGTCTGATAAGCACCAAGAACATAAAATAAAACCGAACGAACATATCAGAAGTACGCGAGCCTCACGCTGTCGCCGTTCGCAGGTATGGGTGACACGCCGTGTCGCGTGTTGTAGCTGTTTCTAAACATACCGACTGAAGCAGAAACCTCAGGTTCCAAGAGGGAGAAGATAACTAGAAATTAATACAACAGTAGAGATCATAAATAAGCATAATGGGAATAAAAAGGGAATAAATGATATAAGAAATAAAGTTAAAAAATATTTGAAATAGCAATATAGTGTAAATGAAGGAAAAATCGGACAGGAGTTGCTTCTGGGCACAGAGACAAGGCAGGAAATATAACAATAGACCCCGACATCGAGACGCTAGTAAGGTATGCGAAGCTTAGGAGAAACGTAGCCAAGCATGACAGAATACCGTTATGACGCTGAGAGGTCACACAACCCAAAGGGGTGGGAATGTGACTGCTGCATAGGAAAGACAGACGGGAGTGACCAATAAGAGAAAATTAAATAAATAAACCCTGCAAATAAAATATAGAGTAAACCACGTGATAGACGTAAAATAGTAAAGGAATAGAAAAAAGGCGGTGATAGACGAGAAAAGCTAGAAGAAAAGCTGGGAATACGATGGGGGGAAAAGCGTCACTCTGGTACTTAATACGACGGGAAGAAGACGTGTTACTGGGGGAGAAGTAGGATCCGATGTCGTAGTCCGAAGCAGATTTATGGTCTTGAAGCCAGTGCAAAATAGGGAATAAAGGGAGTTAGCAAAGCAACGTAAAGAAACTTTAAGGGGAAACGAAAACTAGGAAGGCAACGAAAGTGCTAGCAAGAGAGTAAAGAGAGCCAGGTTAAAGAAAATAAAGGAATAGAGAGACGGTAAGCACGACTTTTCATAACCGAACCCTGAGAAAGAGATCTCAGCTCACCGACAATTAGACAAAACACCAACCTTTCCATCTCACCCTCAAAATCCTTCATAATCCATCCCTACCAAAGCACTCAAAAGGACAACGAACCAAAAGGAACCCACACCACGACATACTCCGCAATACCTTGATACTATTAAGAATTTCTTTGACTTAAGAAACGCCAATAAAGAAACTATTGCTTAATTATAGCATACGAGTGTTTAAAATGTTCCAAAATTCCGTTATAGCAGTCCATGCTGGCAAATAAGCTGGTGGACATATGCAACTTACACCTTTTAGAGGGAAGTTAATGTTAGTCAGGATGACGACGGAGGCATTAATTGATAAACAGAACCGAAAACTACATCAAATAATTCTAGATAAATTAACCAAAACTAAATGGCTTATACAATGAGACGAGCATTTTATTTCACGTGTTTGATAATACTAAATTAAGCATTTGTAACTGAAAGAAAAACTGTTGATTTTACAGTAACTGACCAAAAGTACGCTGGCTGTTCACTAAAGAATGATCATAATTCTTTATGGCCATAATTTTTCACACTAAGATTCAATCTTATTACGAGGTATGTTTTTTTAAGGCAGTACCGTTTTGGAATTTAAAAAAGACGTGCATAGATATCGCAAAAAATTTTTACTTTTACATGAAAGCCTGTACCTTAATCTACTTTTCTACATAATTTCCGTGAATATTGAGGCACTTGTCATAACCTGGCACCAGTTTTTGAATACCCTCCTCATAAAATTCTGCCACCTGACATGTTAACCACTGTATCACAACTGTTTTGACTTCGCTATCGTCTTGAAGACGCTGACTGCCCAGATGTTCCTTCAAGTGCAGGAACAAATGGTAGTCGCTGGGCGCCAGATCAGGGCTGTATGGAGGATGATCTAGAGTTTCCCATTGAAAAGTTTTGATGAGATCTTTGGTCCGATTAGCCACATGTGGACGGGCATTGTCATGCAGCAAAACGATACCCTTACTCAACTTGCCACGTCTTTTGTCCTGGATTGCACGGCGCAGATTGTTCAATGTCTCAATATAAGACGCTGCATTGATTGTCTCATTACGAGGCATAAACTGCACTAGCAATACTCCTTTTCTGTCCCAAAAAGCTGCGCGCATGATTTTTCGGGCAGAAATTGTTTGCTTAAACTTCACTTTTGTGGGTGATAATGAATGTCGACATTCCATGGATTGTTGTTTCAATTCTGGTGTGACGTAGGCCACCTATGTTTCGTCACCAGTAACAATTTGGTCAAAAAAATCTGCACCATCATTGTGGTACTGTTCAAGGAAAGTCAGTGCACTACCTAAACGTTGGGTTTTGTGCAAATCCTTCAACATTTTCGGAACCCATGGTGAACACAATTTCCGGTACTTTAAGTTATCGGTCACAATGCGATACAAAACACTACAATAATATTGAGGAAAATATTCGCACAATGATGAAATTGTAAAGCGTCTGTTTTCTCTCACCTTTTCGTCTACTTTCTGCACCAAATCTTCAGTAACGACCGAAGGACGCCCACTCCGTTCTTCACATGCACATTTATGCGGCTATCTTTAAATTCTCTTACGCATTTCCTAACCATTCCATCACTCATAATGTTTTGTCCATAAACTTCACAGATCTCACGATGAATATCGATCGGTTTTATGCCTTTAGCACTAAGAAATCGTATAACAGCCCGTACTTCACAATCGCCGGGACTCACGATAGCCCGTACTTCACAATCGCCGGGACTCACGATAGTCGGAGGCAACTTAAATACTCAGTAACCAACGTATACAATGAAGAATCAGACTGTAATGGCGTCAGTGCGTAGTCAAGAAATGTAGGTAACCAGCGCGCATGCGCGGAACGCCAACCGTAGCGCTGCGGCGGCGGAATCGCAAAACGGTACTGACTTAAAAAACATGCCTCGTATATTCTATTAGCTTAATGTGAAACAAACACGCCGCAGTAGGTTCATTGTTGGTAGTTCTATTTCCCGCCTGTGAGAACCAGGCAAGTTCATACACGTTCAGTATCGCCTACCACTGCAATGGAGGTAACACGCAGTTAAAGTTGATGTTAGAGGAAGATTCGGAGTTTCAAACGTAATCACTGCTGATGTATCTTGGCTACATCATTTTGATCCTGAGAGCAAACAGCAAAGCTCAGTGTGGAAATATCCTTCATCACCAACCCCCAAAAATGCAAAAGTGGTTGCTTCTGATGGGAAGGTTATGGTCATATCATTATTTGATATTCATGGAATGGTTAATTAGCATGTTGTACCTGCACACACATCAGTAACTGGACAATACTACAGGGATGTCTTGAAAACATTGCAAGTCCATATCAGGCGCAAAAGACCACATTTCCATGAAGCAGGCTGGATGCTGCACCACGACAATGCGCGGCTGCATACTGCCAATGTTGTTGCTGAATAACTTGCAAAAGTCAACGTGAAGTGCATTCCTCACCCTCCCTATAGCCGGGATTTAGCCCCATGTGACCTTTTCTATTCCATAACTTGAAGAAACGCCTTCGTAGGAGGCATTATCCTTCATCAGAAGCAGTGGTGAAGGCTGCGGAGGCGGTTTTGAAGGATCTCTCAAAAATTGTTTCCGGCATATCTTTGAAGACTGGCAGAAACGCTGGGATAAGTACATCGTATTCAGGGGAGACTATTTTGAGGAGGACCATCAAAATTATATGGATGAGTAAAGGTACTTTGTCAAAAAAAAAGTGATGATTCTATATTGAAGAGCCCTCTTATAGTACAATTAAGATCATAACAAATTTCTGTGAAGTTAAGCAAATATTATTATTAATGTAACTATTTTTACAATTCATATTTTTAATGGAACTAAATTAATCGTGCGTTCGTTGAACTCCCTTCAGCTCTGCCATCCATCAAAGCCGTATAGGTCATTCCGACGTTCGTATAGCGCTCCATATTGCTTGGATTTGATATCTAAGTACACGCAAAATCCTCTCTGTTAGGACGGAATGTGTAGTTTTACACTGAAGAGCAACCTTCAACTGTCCGAGTTATTAGTCGACTTTTACACAGGTAACTGTCTTTTGTCCCATTACCTGAAAGGCAAGCTAGGGTCACTGATAAAGAGTAAGGAGTAATGCTTTTGTTTTCGAGGTCAGTGCGTCCCAATAACTTTTGAGGTTCGCACACCAGTGGTTCCTGCACTGCCTAATCACAAAATCATGTAATATTTAATGCTATGTAAAATTGTAGCTAACAGAACTTCGAGGCTGTGACACCCAAATTCGGGCTATAACTAGACCGCGAACAAAATGTAATTGGAGGCGTGGATTCCTCTAGCTTTCCCCCCTCTACCGCCATTTTGAATTGCTTCCCCTCATTCGTGCAGGCTGCATTGGTGATGTTTCATTCACTGTAACATTCAGTCTTTGCATTTGCTGTTCCTCAGGGTTTTAAGAAACTATGATTCTACGATCGATTGTTAGGTTACGTCTGAGGTCATTATTTTCTGTTAACTTCGAAAATCAAAACAGTATTAAAATACACTCGTTTCTTGTGGTTTGCGCTCTGTCGCATGCAGGAAGGGAGGGGTGGGAGTCAGCTGATGCTTGGATGCCGAGAAGGGGAGAAGGCTCTCCTCGGGCATGCGCACACAGACCGCAGTTTGTTCGCGGTCTACCTGTAGTTAAGTTATAAACTACGCAGCGGTTATAACCGTTCGGAGTCGTTTTGAAACAACCTGTGTATATATACACAGTTGGTCCACGATGTTATAGCTGTTTCATCCCATCGGAAAAATAGTTATCCTCAAGTTTTCCAAGTTCTCACTTCTTTGTTTGATGAAAATTTCTTACCGCTAAGCAAAATTTTCAAGTTTTGAAACAGTAACATGTCACTTGACGCTCGGTCTGGTGAATAAGTTGGATGAGGAAGTAATTCAAAACCCAACTCATGCACTTCCCGTAGGGGAGGGGATCCGTCCCCTTCAGCTGCCGTGGTGCGGGCGCTGAGGACCCTTAGCACTCGTGGTACATCTGACGTTACTAGAGGAACCTCGGGCCGAACATCTGAGCCCCTCCTCCGGGAGTAGTTCGGATTGGGTTGGGCTCGAGGGAGCAGTGTGTTTCCGATACCCGTGGGAATCGGGTACGTCTTCGGACGGGGTTGAGGGAAGCCATTAATTCTCCCAGGTACTAGCCGGCAGAGCTAGTAGAAGGTGTGCTAGATCGCCAGGCGGCCCCACCGAGGTCATATCGGTAGCCTTCACCTTCGGTGTTGGCGCGCGTAAGTGGCGTATCCACTTCCAACCCGTCTTGTGTCCTTGGACCAGTTGGGGGGATTGTTTGTAACCCAGGTACCGTCTGTAGTAAATGCGGGCGTTAAACATTACACATTTCATTTAGTAGAAGGTGTGCTAGATCACCAGGTGGCCCCACCGAGGTTATCCGTAGTCTTCCCTGCGGAGTTGACGCGCGTAAGTGGCGTATCCACTTCCACCCGTCTTGACGTTGTGCTCAGCGTGGGGGCCTTTTAAGATATCAGGTATTGCCCTATGGAAAGAGCCCCGGAGTATCCATCGCTCCCGGGTAGAAGGAGGCCAGGGTCCTTCGTCCTACGGGTCCAGGAGTAATGGGAGTAGTTCCTCTGCACATAACTATAACGCATGCACTTTCGCCATTGCCATTGCTGATGTGTACTGTGCTGCATTAGCTTGGTGAAGGAGCACCTTTGCATTTCAGTCTCGGTCTCTTTTCAGTCAACTCCTGTTGCACACGATCCAACAATGAAGCATAATAGGCTGCAGTTATGGTTCACCTTTTTCCGAGTGGTTTGTGAGAATTATTACTTGAGAGTGCACAAAGACAGTGGCCATCATCTTATCAGATGACAAAAAAGGATCTTCCCTTCATTGGTGTAATTTCACCAGCATTTGTTCATTACTTTGCCTGCTCTTTTGACTGTTGTGTAATTGCTGGATTCAAGTTTTATACATGGTTACAAATCGGCGCAAAAGGTCTTGCGGATTGCGATGAAAGATACCACCCTGTTCTCCTTAAAATATAGGGGTGAGATATGAGTACGAATCATTGCCGTAAAAGTAAACTATCTGCATAAATATACCGAAAATAGTTAAATATACACTAACCCCTAAAATATATTTTATGTATCATAGTTGTTGCTTTCAGGAAGCTAGACTGGTTACTTCAATTTTTAAAACGTGTATGCCGAGTGAGGCGGGAAGCGTTCCCTAATTCTTGCCCTTCTCCTATATTACTTTTATTATTACACTTTTTCCTTCTTCTCCTTCACTTCTGCATCTCGGATATATTACGTTACGCAGGATCCGTCCTCGCGTTTTAATATCACTAATATTGTTGCCGGATCCCGTCTACCTGAAGCAGAAGCCGAAATATGTATACACATCTGCGGTTATTGTTGTATGTATGAGAGCTGACTGGCCGTATAAACTCTTATTTATCCAACAGAGGAGAAACTAGAAGTCTCAGGTTTATATATAGATAAACACGCGAACTTCTCTACTCTTGTCGAAACCCTTGTTGCTCTATCTACTTCAAGATAAACATTATCTTATTGTAGTTACAAGGGAATACAGCAAACTCTATGTGATCGTCAAATGTTTTATAAGCATGACTTTCTCTACTCTTGTACAAACACTTATTGCTCTATCTACTTCAAGATAAACATTATCTTATTGTAGTTACAAGAGAATACAGCAAACTCTATGTGGTAGTCAAATGTTTTATAAGCATGACCTTCTCTACTCTTTTACAAACACTTATTGCTCTATGTACTTCAAGATAAACATTATCTTATTGTAGTTACAATAGAATACAGCAAACTCTATGTGGTAGTCAAATGTTTTATAAGCATGACTTTCTCTACTCTTTTACAAACACTTATTGCTCTATCTACTTCAAGATAAACATTATCTTCTTGTAGTTACAAGAGAATACAGCAAACTCTATGTGGTAGTCAAATGTTTTATATACATGACTTTCTCTACTCTTTTACAAACACTTATTGCTCTATCTACTTCAAGATAAACATTATCTTATTGTAGTTACAAGGGAATACAGTAGACTTTAAGTGATAGTCAAATGTTTTATATAAATGACTTTCTCTACTCTTGTACAAACACTTATTGCTCTATCTACTTCAAGATAAATATTATCTTATATTTACATGGGAATACAGTAGCCTTTATGTGATAGTCTAATGTTTTATATACATGACTTTCTCTACTCTTGTACAACCATTTTTGCGCTATCTACTTCGAGTTAGAGGATGTTCAATAAAGAATCATTATAATTTTTTCACGGTCATAATTTTTCGCACTTAAATTTATGCCTATTAAATTCTGTTAGCTCAATGTGAAACAAACACGACGTAGTAGTTTCATTTTTGGTACTCCTGGTTCCCGCCTGTGAGAACCAGGCAAGTTCAGACGTTTTCAGTATCGCCTACCGCTGCACTGGAGGTAACACGCGAGAAACAGTATGCGGCTTTGTAATTCTGCTTTCGTCTCAACAAATCTTCAGTTGGGGCATATGCAGTGTTATAGGAGGCCTAAGAAGAGTCTGTTATTCCATACAGCACAGCTCTAAGGTGGTTTAAAATGGTTAAAGCGGGGAGGCAGTCAATTTCAGAGGAAGGTGGACACGGTGCTCCAGTTACTGCTCTTACGGTAGAAAACATCAACAATGCTGCTGCCATTGTGAGGGAGGATCGACGAATTACCGTAAGAACACGTTCTGAAATACTAAGCATTGTATTGGGTGCCATATTTAAGTGAAGCAGACTGGATGCTGCACCACTATAATGCCCGGCCGCATGTTGCCAATGTTGTTGCTGAATATCTTGCAAAAATCAACATGAAGTGCATCCAACGCCCTACCTATAGTCCGAATTTAGCCCCATGTGACGTTTTTATTCCCTAACTTGAAGAAACGCCTTCGTGGGAGGCATTGTCCATCATCAGAAGCAGTGTTGAGGGCTGCGGAGGCGATTTTGAAGGACCTCTCAGAAACTGTTTTCCAGCATGTCATTTATGACCGGCAGAAACATTGGGACAAATGCATGGCATTCAGGGGAGACTATTTTGAGAAGGACATCAAAAATATGATCATGAGTAAAGGTAAGTTGTTAAAAATATTGTGATCATTCTTCATTGAACAGCCCTCGTATTTTCTTATTGTAGTTACAAAATAATACAGTATACTTTAAGTGATAGTCAAATGTTTTATAGACACGACTTTCCCTACTCTTGCACAAACACTTATTCCTCTATCTACTTCTAGATAAACATTATCTTTTTGCAGTTAGAAAGGAATACAGTAGACTATAAGTGATAGCCGAACTTCTTATGTGCATGATAGCATTTCTAAAACAAAGGGCTTAATTTTAGCCCGTGTATAATGATGTAATACCAACCCCAGTATTTTAGCTAAATGAGCAAATTATATCCATGCTTTCTGAAAAATAAAATAACAGTTTCGCTTTTCACACCTACAAAAACAAAGAAGAAGTGGAGACAAATGAACATCAGGTTCAATGTGTTTTTTGCTCAAACGCCTGTAGCCTTCCTTTGTCATTTTATCTCCCCAAGTTAAGGGGTTGCAGATTTTTTCCTTCCCTTCTCCTGCTACAGTTTTAATTATTCAAGCTTTTATTTTGAATCTAAAGTACTGGCAGCCCAGCTCCACATTTCTCGTATCTTGAGCTGACCGGACTCTTTAGGAAAACGTACAAAAATTCGGTGACGAATCCTATGAAGCCGCATTGTCGCGCGTTATATGAATATAAGACAACCGTTCCACTTAGAAATGTGCGCGTCTTTTTCTCCCTTGGTATGGTAATACACCGTTATATCCTGTCTCAATTAAAGTAATTCTGAAGTGTAAAAGTTATATGTCACTACAAACAAGATAGTTAAGAAGTGACATACCTGGTACACAACGGGTTAAAGAAATAAAAACGGGAATTTAAAATAGAATACGCTTTTGCAAAGAAGTTAGACATCAAGACAAAGCTATAGAGAGGCAAAAGATTTTGCAGTTCTTTATTTAAGTGGGAAGACACTTGTAAAACTCTTTGACGCAGGATGACGTAACAAACACCAACACAGTCCCTCGTGGCTTAACCAAACTAAACAATCAACAGAATTCACCTTCAAATCACTACACAATTATCAGTTCTCGACTTGACTCGATACAGTTCAAATGTTTATACACAGCTCACTGGCACGCAACTGGAGCTCACTGCAGCTCCCTGCTGACTCTTGATTGTCCAGTTCAGTCGGTCTTACGAGGCATGTCTGTAAAATAAGGTCTCCAATTTTATTTAATATTGTTACCTAGTTATCGGAAGGCACGGCCAGCTAACAGCTGGGCAGGGCTGCATTCAGACAACGCCTACCCATTTGTCTCGTATCACTAACTGAGGGGGATGATTAGAAGAGCTGCACGGGCCCTGTACCGTTTCAGGAAGTACTAGAGATGCATAAATTCAAAAATGAAAAATCGACATTAACTGAAGAAGTTTCGAAACTAAGCGAGTGGCCACATCCTTCAGAGAGAATGAGTGTTCAAGAAGCACAGGAAGACATACAGTACAACTTAGATATTTATACCGATGGAAGCAAGATAAACGGAAAAGTCGGAGCAGCAGCAGTAATTTTCCAAAACGGGGAAGAGGTTAAAAATCTCAAGTATAAACTCGGTGAGTACTGCTCCAATAACCAAGCAGAACAGATAGCAATTCTAGAGGGACTTCGAGCAATAGCCGATAACAGCTTAGAGCTTACAGTGGGAAATAAATTTGGCGTAGTGACCACGGACAGCCAGATTACAGTAGACCTTCTTAAGAACAGTCAAATCCGAAGAAAAATAATAGAAGAAATAAAGGCGAGATCAAGCATCTGCAGGACAACGGCTGGACCATCCACATAAAATTGGTAAAGGCACACGCAGGACTACGCGGGAACGAACTAGCAGATCCGTGGGCAAAGGTGGCTGCACAGGAAGACAACGGGGAAATTATCTACAGAGAGATAACTAGGACACACATAATCAAGGAGGCAGAAGAGAAATGACTGCGAAAGTGGCAAGACCAATGGGAGAACACAACAAAAGGAAGAATCAGCAAAAAGTTCTTTCCTTCTGTGCAAGAACGACTAAAAATGAGGATCCCACTCAACGGACAGACTACCGCCATCCTAACTGAACATGGGAAGACAAGGGACTATTACAACAGATTAAAAATAGCGGAAAGTGCAATGTGCAAATGTGAACTACAAAACCAAACAGTGGATCATTTAATATACAACTGTCCTTTTCTGAACAGTGAAAGACTAGAACTCAAACAAAACATTAGACTGAGAGGTGGTCAGTGGCCGGCAACAAACAGTGATCTAATCAAGCACTATCAAAAACAATTTTTAAAATTCATAAACAAAAAAAAAAATTATGTAAAAGCATAATCAAAAACTGTATCATATATTGAGAACATGTAACATTTGTAAAAATTGTAATTTCTACAACTGGTTGTAATAAGTTTAAGGCATGCATGTAGTGTTACGATGTAATGGAGCATGCAGTGTAATAAATAAATAAAAAAGGTGTATATAAATGAATATCTGGGGTTTAACTCTTTATAATATTTATGAAACTCAACTTACACTTACAAATTATACATCAAATGAAAAAGCAACTCAAACAGTTTTACCACCGACCTTATAAATGTTCTATGTGACTACCATTTGTCACACGGCGCAAATCAAGTCTATAACCGATTTCTTCCCAAAGGTCGATAAGTGTGTATTCAGCAATTGTAGCAACAGCTGCTTCAATCCGGTTTCTTAATTCAGGGAGGTCATCTGGTAGTGGAGGCGCGTACACACGACCCTTGATGAAGACCCAAAGGCAAAAATCGCATGGCGATAGGTCAGGGGAACGTGGAGGCCATGCATAACAAGACCTGTCATTGCGGCCCTTGCGACCTATCCAGCGTTTGGGTACAGTAACGTTCAATCAATCACGTACTTCGTTACGCCAGTGAGGTGACGCACCATCATGCTGGAAAATGAAGCTCTCTGGCTCATTTTCATCCAACTGAGGGAAGAGCCATTGCTCTAGTGTATCAAGGTAAGAAGTGAAAGTTACAGTACGTTCTACAAAAAGAAAGCACCATATCTTTAAAAAAATCACTTTAGGGGAATGTCGTTGCATTTGTACCATCTCGTGAGGATTTTCTGAGCTCCATATGCGCACATCCAAAAATCTTCATCGTCGTTTGCGAAGTTGGCACGTAATCCGTGGTCTGTCGGCTTTACAGCCTGTCATAACTGTAAACGGTAAGAACGTAGCCGTAAGCGTTTTCTTACAACTTTCCAAACAGTCGACACAGGAACTTTAAATTCTAGACTAGCCTTGCGGACTGATTTCTTTGGGCTACGAGTGAACGAATCTCACACTCACTCAACAGTCTCTTCACTTACTCTTGGTCGTCCCGTGATCTAATCTTTACAAAGGCAGCCGGTATGCTAAAACTGATGATACCATCGACGAATGTTATTATCACTAGGAGGATCACACCCGCCTCGGTAGCGTGGTGGTAGCATGTCTGCCTCACGTTCAAGAGTTCCCGAGTTCGAATCTCGGTCAGGGTGAGCTACCTGGATAAGGTTTTTCCGGCGTTTTCCCTTATCATAAAAGACGAATGTCGGGTAACTCTAAGCTCTATAGACCCTGGGCTCATTTGAACATCATTTCACCCATTCCATTCATCGTCCGATATGACTTAATGTTGGAGGACGTAAATTAAAAAAAAATCTCGGAAGAACACAACCGAACTTAATGTGGAACGCACGTTGCACAGTAACTACAGATTCGGTCTTTGCAAACTGCAAAAGACAGACCGCTTTCTGTTTACTAGTGGCCACTTGGCTACTACCGCTGTCTAGCGGAATGAGGCAGAAACATTGCACGCACATGCGCATTGGTGCCAGCAAACAAAACTGGTTGAGTTGCTTCTTCATTTGATATGTCATTTATAACTGTGAAAGTTTGATGTAATAAATATTATCTTCTTCTGCTTCTACCTCACGACTTTGCATTGTTTAACCCGCTCTGGCTCCAAATTGGTCTGCCCATCTATTTTCGGTCTTCCCTGGTTTCTTCTTCCTATAGGTTTATAGTTTAAGGCTATTTTTTGCATTCTGTTATTATACATCCCCTGAACATGTTTTTCCATTGATTTCTATTTCTTTCAGTCGTATGGTTTATTTCTTCTACTTTTAATTCTGTCCTAATATCCTGACTACGTTTCTTTTATCAATTTTGGTATATCCAGCTATTGCTCTTATGAATTTCATTTCTGATGACTGTATTCCTGTACTATTTATTTTTGTTGGTGTCCATGTTTCTGATCCATTGATCACAGTTGGTATTGCCATTGTTTTGTATAGTTTTATTATAGAGTCCTTTGTTGCTTTATTTTTTAATGTTCTTTTTATTGTGTCTGTTATATAGTTAAATTTATTTGTTTTCTCTATTATGTCAGCTTCCCCTTGGTACGAGACATTACATCCTAAATACTTAAAGTGTGATTTCTGCTCAATTATCATGTTATCTAACACTATGTTTGATCTTACTGGATTAATTCCTTTAAATGCCATGGTTTTGGATTTATTTGCTGATATTTTCATTCCATATTGTGTAGCAATTTTATCTAGACTATACAGCATTTTCTGCAGGTCATCTTCATTTGTGGCTATTACTGTTTGATCATCTGCATACAACAAGGTTTTCAATTTAGTTCCTCATACTTTAATGCCTCCTTATAAAGAGTTAAAACCCAAATATTCATTTATATACACCCTGTAGATTTCCATTGCTACATGACAATGCAGCTTTCATTAATGCACGAACAAGCATGGAAAATATTCAGGAATTAGGAGCTATCGGACTGGTACCACACCTAGCATACAGCCCTGATCTCGCACCATCAGAATATCTTCCCTTTCGAACCATTGTCCACTTTATACTTCGAAGAATTTTTCTCAGCTTTAAGGCAGTGCATGTAGGTGTCACCAAATGCTTCCCATATGAAACCAGAGACTGGTACCATATTGGGATAATAAAATTTCGAAGAAAAACGGCTAAAAACCATAGAATCTAATGGTATATACTTCCAAAATTAGTTAATTGCTTTTCAGATCTCATGTCTATATACTCATACACACAACGTAACTATACCCTATTTTTCTTTTCTACTTAGGCTACATTAAATCATGTACAGATGTACTCGTATTTTTGATCTTGAAAAGGGCAGAGCGATGCGCAGTGGTATCTGGACGAATCCACCTCAGAAAGGGTGTAACTGGAGGGGAGGGCAGGTCAGTTGCGTACCAGTTGCGAGCAACTAAACACGTGAAGAGTTACTCGGAAACACTACAGCTTGTTTCAAAATGTGCAGGTCTCCTGGTTCCAAGAGAGCATTTATAAATGACGCCTTCTAGCAGCACATTAGGAAATAAAGTGCTACATTTAAAAATACGATAGGTAATAACCAATATCAATAGATTAATAAAAAAGGAACAATGGTCTGGGTAGGCTATAAAAATCTGGGGAAGGGTATCTGAGGCAACAGTTGTGTCTGAAAGCAGTTTAGGAGATTTATTAAGGAAAGAAAAGCCATTGTGCTAGTGCAACAACATCCTTCTATATGCCCAGTCATCAAAGATTAAGAACATGCACAAAATCTAATTTGAATGTTTTAATTCAGAAATAGGCGAACTATGAATAACTTTTAAAGCAAAGAAAAACAAAGACCAACTTTGAAGAAAGTGCTTATGAAGCTAAAAATTCTACTGACTTCCAAGGTAGTGTCTGAACATTAAGAAAAGTTCTTTTGAAGCTAGGAGTATTTGGATAAAAAATCCACTAAGTGTAACAGACAAATTTTAATCGAACATCGCACCATACGAGCAAAAAGGCCTAAGTATTTACGAAATATTCGGAGATATCGAAGTGAAGTTTATATAGTATATATGGATGAAACTTATATAAATACAGCACATACTGGACCATATGTCTGGAGTGAAATACGTTACAGGGACTCTGCAGCGACAGTTCTTTATCATGCCTGCTGGAGGAGAACAGGGTTTTGTTCCAAATGCCTATGTACTATTTAAGATTCAACAAAAGCATGGAGATTACTACCATAGTAAGAATTACAACTTAGTTTACAAGAGCTGCAAAACTGCCTTTAAGAATGAAATCTTTTTAGACACCTTATGCACCGCCCTCCCCTCTCGTTATCTTACGCGTGTGACGCATTGTGGCGATATGTGCTCTATCCCCACCACAGTTGCTACTCATCCCTACCGCGCAGGATTCCTGTCAAGATAAAATAATACATCTGTATTTCCGGTTAAATTCCTTTCCCACATTTTGGGTGTGATGCTACACATTTAGGGAAAGTAAAACACAATTTGGTAGAGGCTTTGTAGGTATTTAGATAAAATGGAAACGGACTGTAGAGTAAAATCGGTCAACAGCGCATGGCCAACCGCACTTTAAGATCGCCACAAATTGCCACCGCAGCAGTAAATCGCGAAAATTGCACTTGGGGCGCTACCTCACAGCTTTTAATGTACCGGAGCACGTCACGCATTACCAGACTGATCTCCGGTATTAGTTGGGTTCGACTCTAACACCAGATCGATTGTGGTTTGCGCGGTTTCAGCTTTTGTCTTGTCAAATTCCTCGTAAATTAACTCTGACCGCTTTGTAATGCAGGTTTATTACCTCAGCTGCTACTTACGTGCATTAAACATATACAACCCAAAAATTCGTTATCCTCATTTCACCCTAAATACACGTTATGAGATCCCCTTAGCTCTCAAAAGCAATTTGTGTTGCAAATCTCGGCACTGCCCAGCCAGGAATTCTCGCTCCACAAATTCTCGTCCTACGGAACGGGGAAGATCTCCAAATGTCAGCCGTCCCGGAGATGACAATGAGGAAATGATGCTCAAAATAGTGCAGGGTGCAGAGAGCTTACAGTTACCAAACATTGACCATACGTGATAAGAGAAAACCCCCAAACTTAAGTCATGTCGAGCGATGAATGAAATGATTTTCAAATGAGTGCAGGGCACATAGAGCTTAGATTTACTAGACCTTCACCTTTCAGAATAAGCGAAAACCTCCAAAGATAGGTCACATCGGACGATGAATGAAAAGATGTTGAAATGCGTACAGGGTACCTAGAGCTTAGTGTTACCAGACATTCATCTTTCACGATAAGGAAAAACCTCCAACGTTAAGTCATAGAGGACAAAGAATGAAATCATGTTCAAATGAGTGCAGGGTACATAGAGCTTAGAGTTACTAGACATTCATCTTTCAGGATAAGAGAAAGCCTCCAAAGTTAAGTCATATCGGACGATGAATGAAATGATGTTCAAATGAGTACAGGGTACATAGAGCTTACAACTACCAGACATTCATCTTTCAGGATAAGAGAAAACCTCTAACGTTAGGTCATAGGGGACGATGAACGAAATCATATTCAAATAAGTACAGGGCACATAGAGCCTAGAGTTACAAGACATTCAACTTTTAGAATAAGAGGAAACCTACAACGTTAAGTCATATTGGACGACGAATGAAATGATATTCAAATGAGTACAGGGAACATAGAGCTTATAGTTAACTGACATCCATCTTTAAGAATAAGAGAAAACCTCCAAACATTAAGTCATATCGGACGAAGCATGAAATGTAGTTCAAATAGGGACAAGTTATATAGAGCTTAAAGTTAACAGACATCCATCTTTCAGGATAACAGAAAACCTGCAACGTTAAGTCTAATCGGAAGTGAGTGCACTAATGTCCAAATAAGTAGAAGCTAAGAGAGATTACAGTTTCCGGACATTCATGTTTCAGGATAAGAGAAAACCTCCAAAGTTTTATCGCATTGGAGGATGAATGAAATAATGTTCAATTGAGTACAGAATACATAGAACTTAGTCTTACCTGACATTCAACTTTAAGGATGAGGGAAAATCTGCAACTTGAAGTCATATCAGCCGATGAATAAAATGAATTTCAAATGAGCTTATAGCGGCCAGACATTTATGTTTCAAGTTAAGGGAAACCCTCAGAAAACATTTTATTACCTTGTTCAGAATACCATACCATTTGTGTGGAATATTTTGTAAGATGTTTTAATTTTTGAAAAATATGTCTTAAGTCTTTGATTAAGATACGCTATCAAATCGAAGATCAGCTATCATGGAGAGGTTATGCAGCAGAGGGAGGAGTGAGATCACTGGATGTTACCCACACAAAAGACTAAACTCCAGAGGCTTCTAGTTCTAGAATCATCTCCCGCGCCCGAGAGTAAAATAAAGCTGAATGCTAGGCCTGGAATTGATGGAAATGATTTCCCATCATATGACACTACTGTGAGATGGAAAAGGAATTTGCAAGCTGGTCACATGTCCCGAACAGATGAGCCAAGAGCTGGTAGACCGTCAGCTGTCACAGTGAAGAAAGTGGAGTGTTTAATACTGGAAGACAGACGAGCAACCATCCAAATGATCATGAATGAGACACATCTTAGTTATGGTAGTGTGTGGTAAATTTTTCATGGTAAACTGCACATATCTGAGGTGTCTGCACAGTAGATTCCACGTTTGCTAACTCATTTCCAAAAGCAAACCCAGCGTGACCTTTCAAGACAAATGTTAATGCTGTTGGGACAGGATGGTGATCTTTTTTTTTTTTTTTTTTTTTTAATCGTTTAGTAACCATGGATTAGCCCTGGATCTATCAGTATGATTCAGAGACAAAACCATGAGAATGGAATTGATTCAGTTTTCTGGAACTGTCGTGGAGTCATCCTTACATTTTATCTTGCCAAGGGTCAAACCATCACTGGCAGATACTACTACAATCTTCTGGACAGGTTACGAGTAGCTCTGATTAAGAAACGAAGTGGTATGCTCTCCAAAGTTGTTCGTCTTCTGTCTGACAATGCACCAGCTCATTCATCTCAAGTTGCAGTTAACAAAACAAGTGCATGTGCTTTTGTGACCTTATATCATCCAGCCGATTCGCCCGAGATGGCATCAAGTGACTTTTTGTTGTTCCCGGAAATGAAGAATCCATTGCGTGGTCGCCGATTTGACAACACAAATGACGTCTTTAACGAAGTGAAAGACTGGTTTAAAGCGAATTCTGCAGAGTTCTACAATAAGGTATTCGGAGGTCAAGAATCGCTGGAAAAAATGTGTAAATCTGGATGGTCAACTCAAACATTCTATCACATTTTAAAGGGTGATACTTAAAACTTTATGACATCCCCTCGTGAAGGACATCGTGTACGCTACCAAAACGACACGCGTCGTAGAAGCAGTAGTAACATCACAGGAGATATGGTGGAGCGAAGCTGGACTGAAATTGAATGTCATTTGGATATTCTGCGCACATAGAAACCTACTGATTATTTTCAAGAAAGTATTTGAGTTGCACTTTTGAATAAAACCCATAAAATTGACCTATTATCTTTGTTTTTAATTTTCAAAGCAACGGAAATCAAGGAGATTCGAGTGGGACACCCTGTATTAGAGAAACATACATTTTCAGTCTCTGTATTGTTGCTACATTTTTTATTGTCTCCAAAACAGTATAATCTTCTGAGGTGAACCAAAAGCATGTGTAATGTTCATAGTGAGGAAGTGTTGAGCGAAGGAAGTCGATGTAGCTCACAATTTGTCGAGAGAGACTTACACCGCTAATACCTGGTCCCACAATTAAACACGCGTGTTTCACCGTGCGGTCACATAACTGATGTTGCTCCATCCGGCATGAAGAATACAAATCGGCAGGATTAGTCGACGTTCAACTACTGATAATATCTGGGGAAAGGTCAGTAGTCCCCTGCTTGCCTCTGCATTAACAGCTGTGTGCAGTGTAACAGTTGTCCTATACCCCTTTGGGATATCCTGAATCTAAAATGGTATATTTTTAATTTATCTACCCGGTCTGCAGAACACAATGAACAATCCATAAACTGATTTTACGTCCTCAGTAAAACAAGAAAATCAAAAGGTCAAACGTAAGTTAAGTATCTTTCTAAATGAACAAGGAGGACTTGCAAGAAAAAATCTCATATCCTGTAGATTTTTCAAAATATGCATCTACGATTCTGAAATGTTTAACAATATTTTTAAGAAAAACTAAACGTTTATCTCGAATGGTCACAAAATGACCGCAGAAGAATTATTTCTGTATGACAATGATAAACAGGTAAACATAAAAACATACAACAAAGCCTTTTCTGTTATAACTTCCCTAGTTGTACCATAGACGTGATGTTAAGGGATTTTTTCTCCTATCGTTTGTGTCTTTAGACATTGGGTTGAGAACAGAAGCTCTGGATGAGACAGAGACCCCGGGATGGGTGAGCAACCCAATTCCTCGTAAGTAGATGTCAGAATGATGGCGAAATAATGAAAGCGACGATGATAATGGATCATTTGATGGAATTATGTCGAGCGAAACCGAAGATCGCAGCAGAATTCATGGCAAAATCCGAACACACCTTTGAAATGCACTAACAAAATAGCGTGCTGTAAACAAACTAGACTACAGATGACAATCAAACTCGGTGTGGAAATAGAGGAAAGACGTACCAACTTAGCGACAACAAAACTCTCGAATACCCCCTTATACGAAACTTTTATGTGACCAATTCTCGGTAGTTTCTTCATAGACAGTACGGGGGTTGTCTGAAAAGCTTCCGACCTCAACATGCACATTTCAGCACTCGTAAATAGAAGCTAGTGATTTCGTTCTTCATCTGTTGACAGTTACTCACCGAAGTTTCAGTCATTGTGGACGCTCAGTTGTTATCTAACAGTCATTTGAGGGAATTGGTATGAGTGTTTTTATGAAAAAGGATAAAATGAAGTATCGAGCTGTCATTAAATATTTGTTTTTGAAAGGCAATAGGCCTATGCAAATCAAAAATGAGTTGGGTTCTCTGTCTCGGAACTCTGTAGCATCATTTACCACATTTTGGGTAGCTGAATTTAAACGTGGCCACAAGAGCCTGGGAGACGATGAACGTTCGCGACGTCCAAAAACTGCAACTACCGACGAAAATATCGCCAAAGTTCCCCAAACGGTGCTAGACGAATACGGAATTAAAGTAAGAGAGATGGCAGAGTCTATGAACATGTCAAAAGAACGTGTTTGTCACATATTGAACCAATATTTAGACATGAGAAAGCTGTCCGCGCGTTGGGTGCCACGTTTGCTCACGTCAGACCAAAAACGTGTTCGAATGAAATTTCCAACGTTCTGTTGGCCAAGTATGGGCGAAATAAATCTGAGTTTTGACGCCGATTAATTACTGTAGATGAAAGTTGGATACACCATTAAATGCCCTAAATAAAAATACAGTCCCAACAGTGGGCTGCAAAGGGGTAACCGATTTCAATAAACCAGAAACTGTTTGTTTGTTTTTTCGACTGGGAATGTTATGGCAACTGTTTTTTCTGATAGCCGTGGTGTTATTTTAATCGATTATCTTCAAAAAGGGAGAAGAAAAACATTACAGGAGCATACTACACATCACTACTTGACAAGCAGAGGGCAAAACTTGCGGAAAAACGGCCACATTTGCAGAAAAAGAAAATCCTGTTTAAACAAGACAACCCTCCGTCTCACACTTCAGCGGTTGCATTGGCGAAAATCCACGAATTACGGTTTCAAATGCTTGGCTCACCAGATCTAGCCCCATGCGACTTCTTTTTGTTCCCTCATCTGTGCTCGGAGGGCAGAGATTTTCGTCAAATAAAGAAGCAATCACATTCGTGAACAATTATTTTTCAGAGAAAAACACCGAGTACTGATTGGAAGGGTTACGGAGATGAGAGCATTGCTGGGAGAACTGTGTAGAGTTACAAGGATACTATGTTGAAAAACGCCGAGTACTATTTGGACGGGTTACAGAAATGGGAACATTGCTGGGAGAAGTGTGTAGAGTTTCAAGGAGACTACGTTGAAGAACGCCGAGTAGTATTTGGACGGGTTACAGAGATGGGAACATCGTTGGGAGAAGTGTGTAGAGTTACAAGGAGACTATGTTGGAAAACGCCGAGTACTATTTGGACGGGTTACAGAGATGGGAGCATTGCTGGGAGAAGTGTGTAGAGTTACAAGGATACTACGTTGAAAAACACCGAGTACTATTTGGACGGGTTACAGAAATGGGAACATTGCTGGGAGAAGTGTGTAGAGTTACAAGGAGACTATGTTGAAAAACGCCGAGTAGTATTTGGACGGGTTACAGAGATGGGAACATCGTTGGGAGAAGTGTGTACTGTTACAAGGAGACTATGTTGGAAAACGTCGAGTACTATTTGGACGGGTTACGGAGATGGGAGCATCGCTGGGAGAAGTGTGTAGAGTTACAAGGAGACTATATTGAAAAACGCCGAGTACTATTTGGACGGGTTACAGAGATGGGAACATTGCAGGGAGAAGTGTGTAGAGTTACAAGGAGACTATGTTGAAAAACGTCGAGTACTATTTGGACGGGTTTGAGAGATGGTGCATCGCTGGGAGAAGTGTGTAGATTTACAAAAAGACTATGTTGAGAAACGCCGAGTACTACTTGGACGGGTTACAGAGATAGGAACATCGCTGGGAGAAGTGTGTAGAGTTACAAGGAGACTATATTGAAAAACGCCGAGTACTATTTGGACGGGTTACAGAGATAGGAACATTGCAGGGAGAAGTGTGTAGAGTTACAAGGAGACTATGTTGAAAAACGTCGAGTACTATTTGGACGGTTTTGAGAGATGGTGCATCGCTGGGAGAAGTGTGTAGATTTACAAAAAGACTATGTTGAGAAACGCCTGGTGCTATTTGGACGGGTTACAGAGATATGAGAATCGCTGGGAGAACTGTGTGGAGTTACAAGGAGACTATGTTAAATAACACCCAGTACTATTTGGACGGGTTACAGAGATGGGAACATCGCTGGGAGAAGTGTGTAGAGTTACAAGGAGACTATGTTGAAAAACGCCGAGTACTATTTGGACGGGTTACAGAGATGGGAGCATCGCTGGGAGAAGTGTGTAGAGTTACAAGGAGACTATGTTGAAAAACGCCGAGTACTATTTGGACGGTTATAGAGATGGGAGCGTTGCTGGGAGAAGTGTGTAGAGTTACAAGGAGACTATGTTGAAAAACGCCGAGTACAATTTGGACGGGTTATAGAGATGGGAATATCGCTGGGAGAAGTGTGTAGAGTTACAAGGAGAGTGAGCCGAAAAAATGTGTGAAAAATATCTTGTATCTTTATTACGTTTGAAACTTTTTAGTCCACCCTGTACTGGCGCGCATGTAACTGAGTGGTTCAGCTGGAAGGGAATATATATTTAAGTAGGGGTTATTATATCATAAGATTCTTGAGCTTAGGTCACGTTAAGTCGTGTTTGCTTAATTCTCAGATACTACGAGATATCCCACAGAAATTATTTAAAGCCAATAATGCTGTAGCTTGTAGCTGCAACTAATGTTCTCATATCCATAAAGGAAATTGTACCCGCATTAATAAATAAAACTATGATGATATATCTTAATTATTTGCAGAGGGTTGGTTCATTTGGCCGGAAATTGTAATGAATTCCACCGAAAGGCATTTTCCGTGTGACTGCCCATGAGCACATATTTATTTATGCAGATTGTGCATTAAAACGTTATGAACCACGTGACCTCGTGGTTCGGAATAAATTATGCACAGCATTCAGCAAGAGGTGGACACGTTATGTTGGTAACGTTCTTTGCGTTAGTGAAGACAAAAACGTGTCAGTTATTTGTTGGCAGAACAAAACAGAGATTTCTTTATATGTCAAGAAGTTTACTTATATGCATCTTTCGCTTTAAAGCTGCCTTATAGAGGATAATTCTAGTCCAGATTTGAGTCCCAAACATTGAAATCAGTACATCAGCGTCAAAACAAAGGAATCACTCAGGCTGACTGAGTCATGCCCTCGAAATTACGTAGAGATTTTGCTCTTAATGAAAATGTAAGCATTTCAATTCTAAATAGATAACAAGAATATACCAAAAATGGCTAATTGAACAAAAAATCAATCGCCATAATTTGTCTGTTATAACTGCACACACATTCTTCATGTTTTAGTATTCTTCTCTTTTTCTTAAGAGATAAGAAGGACTTCAGAGGTTATCTATTGAATAGAAATATGCTTCCTATGTCGTGGAGATAATTTTAGCATTCGGGAAGTCAATTAACAGTTTTATAGACCTTCGGGGCTCGGATCTTCTGCCTTCGGACCATTAGGGCTCAGCTGCTGGGTTCGTTTCTGTCCCGCTGTGGGGGAACGAGTTCGTCGTCCTGGCTTGTAGGGGGAGGTCTCTATCCAAGTAAACTGTAGAGACCCTGCCCTCTGTACTGTCGTGACTCGTTGGGTCGGCCGCGCTCTGATGCCTTCGACTTATCCTTCCTCCCGGGGGTGTCCCCCACTTGGGGGTGTAGGAACAATGTGCCCAGCATGGTGACCTGCGCACCGAATCCCCTCCGTAATGAAATCCCACTCTCCAGATTTTCTCCAAAAACTTGGCGTGTATCCTCAAAATTCCCCCCGTAGGGGAGGGCATCCGTCTCCTTCAGCTGTCCTCGTGCGAACGCTGCGGACCGCTAGCACTCGTGGTACCTCTGACGTTACTAGAGGAACCTTGGGCTGAACTGCCGAACCCCTCCCGTAGGGTTGGAATCGAGGGGGCACTGGTTCTCGATACACGTTGGAGATCGGGTGCGTCTCCGGACGAGGTTGTGGGAAGCCATATATTCCCGCGTATAGCTAGTAGAAGATATGCTAGAACACCAGACGCCCCCACCGAGGTCATATCGGTAGCCTTCCCCTTTGTTGTTGGCGCGTAAGTGGCGCATCCACTTCCATCCCGTCTTGAGTCCATAGGACCAGATGGGGGGAGGCTTGTTAGTCTCTAAGTCTTGTCCCATGGAAAGCACCACGAAAGCTTCGGGCGCCCTTAGGGGACAGCTCGGTAACTCACTGGTCATCAGAGGGGGGTCGATCTACACTCTGTGTGGATTGCCCTGATACTTATATATACTCAATATTCCATATTTTAGTTATTCCAGAACGTGGTAAATCTTTAGTGTTTTCATCTCCATTGTTGAAACGTTGGTACCATCGTTGTGCCACTCGCTCACTTACACCTTCTCCTTCCACTTCACATATTCTTCGAGCTGACAGTGACTTGATAATCTTGTTTACAGTAGTGTTTTAGAAGTACTCTATCTTCTAACTTTGTTATCTCCATTTGGTGACTATTTATTAACAGCTGAAGTCTGATACTTGCTCGAAATGTACATAACACTAGGCATGACATCCTGTAAATGGCATTGCCAATCCAAAGAAACTCAATTAGTTTTCAAAAATACCTAAATAAAAAACTGGATCGCCTCGGTAGCATGGATGGTAGGTTTTCTCCGCGGTTTTCCCTTATCCTGATAGACCAATGTCGGGTAATTCTAAGCTTCATGGGCCCCGGACTCCTTTGAGCGTCATTTCGCCCATTCCATTCACCTTCCGATATGAGTTAACTAGAGAGTACGTAAATAAAAAAAAAACGCCTTTCCTTATGAGACAACCTAATACAGAGGAAGACAGCTTCGAGAGATTTGACGTATTTCAGCCAGGAGCGGGGCCTGCAGTGCGTGTGACGTCAGGCAAGAAACTTGCAGTACCAAATTGCGTATATACATGGCGCTGTGAGTACATGATATGAGGTTTCAGTCAGGTGTAGCATGCTGGATGACAACAATGTAGCTGTCACGTACCTAATGGAACTGTTAAAGTTACAATGTGACCATTTATTGAAGGGCAAATATACACACAAGAAAGACTTGGCTGATTTTTACAAGAATGTCCCCCAAACCAGATTTCCGAGGTTATAGTCACTTGCCGCACGGACATTGTGTATGTTTGGCTCGACATATGTTATAAAATTAGCTAAGTCCAAACCCCGAAATACCTTTTCGGATCACAATCTAACATGCACTCGTCGATTACAAATTTCCGAGACGTTACGTCCTGACATTGATGAACTAGTTAAAGAAAAACGAAACAAAATGTGTCAGAAAATGTCCACGTGATTTTGTTCTGAATGGGTCTCCTCTAATTTGCAGAGAAAATTACTTTATGTATTATTTTATTTACATTATAACTTGCCCGAACTTCAGATAAACTACGAGTTGAAGTTTTAAATATTTTCTCTTAGCACAGAGCCAAAGTATAATTTTTTATAAACTCTGACCAATTGTGTAATGAAAGCAGTCAGCATTAATATTACAACACCCAAGATGTATTGTACATATTATTAATACCCGATACATCTGCTGTCTTTCCTCCGCCTCTGCAACGACAGCTACGAGCGATCGGCCGCTGGAGTGAGAAGTGGAGGTTGGCAATTAGTCCAGGGAAGACCTCTGCTCTTCTACAGGCTAAGGTACGACGCTGGCGACCGACGGGAGCACTGGGGCTGAGGCAGAGGCAAATCCCATGGGTTACCTCGGCTAAATACCTGGGTGTCCTGCCTGATCGCGGACTAAACTTCACTCCCCCAATTAGGGCTAAGGCGGGACTAGGTCATGTCGCACTCAGGCAGTTGTACCCCATCTTCAGGTCCAATATGCCTGCTCACCTCAAACTACGCCTTTACCGGGGGATTATTCCACCCATGATTCTGCACGGGTGCGAGGTCTGGGGATTGGCGGCTCCGACCACCATCCGCAGACACATCGTGCAGAATCGGGCATTAAGGATGATCTACGGTACTGGGCGCAGATTCCCCACTCGCACCCTACACGAATACTCCCAAATCCCTTACATAGAGGACATGGTAAGAGAGAGAGAGATCTCGAACCCTCTACCAAAAACTGTCTACACATTCCAACCAGCTGGTCAACACTTTGGGTCGGTATGACCACAGAGCTCCTCGCAGGAGGAGATACAAGCTCCCCAAGAACGCCATGGGCTATTAGCCAGAAGGGGTTCTCTCCATCCCACCGTAAACGCCAGAACCAGAAATGTGTCTAGATAATACCCTCACACAGTCTCCTATCCCCTCTGATCGTGCTGTCTGCACTCCGACCTGCTTCAAGCGGGGAGTGCGGGTGAAGGCAGCCTTTGGAATACATGCCCCAGGCGGCAGCCTGAGCGGCTTGACCCAATAGATCAGAGAAACCTATGCCCCGACACAAACGCTTGAGACAAAGGACGGACAGCTACTACTCTGCTCAGATAAAGCCGCAATAAACGGCTAGGTGCTGCGCGAAACCACTCCGTGTCAGGACCCCAACACATCAAACTATTTCCTTCCTCTTGGATAGCAGAAATCAGCGCGGTGACGTCACACGCTAACCTGCGGTTTGTTCGGGGGCATATATGGCAGTTAGTGGTGACGGAGCTGACGTCACACCTCCAAGACCTGTCCTCACGTGCCCAAATAAATGTTTAGGCATTCTCCTACATTAACGAACTTGAGTTTCTCAGCAAAAATTCTGGAACACTAATTAATAATTCCAACCTTTACTTTTTAAATTCTTCATTGGTATAAGAATTCTCATTATTACGAAAATATACTAAAATCTGTCGTTACAATTATTCGTGTAACATATTTTTTGTAATTATTTGTCAATTACATATTTATATTACTTACTTATTGAATTCTGTCCCTCCATTTTGTTGCATATTACGTACAGCTCTGTATTTACCTCATGTTTCCTTTTCAAAACATCGGCGATATGCACTGAGGAAAAGGAGGCATTCATGATTGATTGTTTCAAGATATCTACATGAAAATTTAATTCGATAACTTGACATTTATTTTTACTCCCTTAGGCAATTTGTTTACCTAAAATTGTAAATGACTATCAGGGGATTTAAATGGCTTTTAGATGAACCGTCCCAAACTTAGATTTTTCTTCTAATGACCCTCAGTGTGAATTATTTATGAATCAAAGGCATTTGCCGTGAAGAAGAAAAATTACAGGCCGCTTCTTTCTCACACAAGATCATCCTCCTTTGGAAAGATTAACGGGAAAATGGGGGAATTTTTCTCTCCTTTTCTCTCAAACTTTGCCATTCAATCATCATTTCTTAAAGAGAGAGAGATGGGATCAAGTAATGCTGTTAACTTTCACTCATTCTACCTCCATTCAGATTTTTTTCTCCAAGTCCTGATATCGTTATTACGCGCTCTTTTCCTCTTCGGCAAATACCACGACAAATTATCGCATCCTTTACAGATGTGCTGGTAAAGGGGCAAGGGGAAAAAAGAGTTTGCAAATGGCTATTATGCTAATGAGATTGGTTCACGGCCCAAGGTAGTGAAACTTTGGAAAAGTGGTTTCGCCAGTATCGAATTTCCCCACCGAACGAAGTAGGTAGATACTTCGATACGACGAGCTTCTTGCATAAATCATTTTGCAGGCGCCAAACCTGGTTTAGGATCTGCTAACGTGAGAGTAAGTGCCATCAAGCCTCCCGCATCAAAACAAATACAAGCTACAATCAACTGCGTGATACTGGCAGTAAAAATTGAGAGCTAATAATGTGTTTAACCTCAATTACAATGTAATGACGTCAATTTATTCAAAATCTCAAAGAATTCCAGTATCAGAAAACTTTATATACATGACTTCTCCTACTTTTGTACAAACACTTATTGTTCTATCTACTTCAAGATAAACATGATCTTATTGTAGTTACAAGGGAATACAGTAGACTTTAAGTGATAGTCAAATGTTTTATAAACATAACTTCCTCTACCCTTGTACACACACTTATTGCTCTCTCTACTTCAAAATAAACATTATCTTATTGCAGATACAAAGAATACAGTGGATTTTAAGTGGTAGTCAAATGTTTTATATACACGACTTTCTCTACTCTTGTACAAACACTTATTGCTCTATCTAATTCAAGATAAACATTGTGTAATTGTAGTTAAAAGGGACTACAGTAGATTTTAAGTGATTGTCCAATGTTTTATATACATGATTTGCTCTACACTTGTACAATCACATATTGTTCGATCTACTTCAAGATAAATATTATCTAATTGTAGTTACAAGGGACCATAATAGACCTTAAGTGATAGCCAATTCTTTTATATACATGAACTTCTCTACTCTTGTACAAATACTTGTCATTTGTTACATAGAAGATGCTGAAGCTACATGTGAAATGCGTTATTTATTGTTTTGTTTTTATATTTTTGTATGAGAATTATTACTCAGAAGCGTAAATATTATTAAATATCCATGTTGATATCAATGCTCAGAATCTTCTTTAGATTACGACAGAAGGATTTTCTAGAAAATATAACTTCCATTCGCAAGGGAAAATTTAGGAGATTTTTGAGGCATTTTTAAATGGTTCTTATGTGTTATTTACCACAATATGACTTAGATGTCTTCATAAGAAATGAAATGTATATATTAAAATTTATCAAGTTCATGCTGAGAGAGTTTTATGCACGAAAAACTGCAATAATACACAAATTTTACTAAACAGAAAATTTAAATTTCGTCTAAACGTAGACTGGCACATTTTGTTGTGTAGAGTGAACTATTTCTGAGGTATTGTTTGAATTTAATAGTACCTATGCTGTTTCTTAAACGCCAATTGTTATTCGTTTTTTGTCCCATGTGTATACCAAAAGAATATAGTGCCAAGTACGTAGCCTAGACAACCAGTTTTAAAACATTTGACTATCACTTAAAGTCTACTGAATTCCCTTGTAACTACAATAAGATAATATTTAGCTTGAAGTAGATAGAGCATTAAGTGTTTGTACAAGAGGAGAGACAGACAGGTATAGAAAACATTTGACTATCACTTAAAGTCTACTGTATTCCCTTGTAACTACAATAAGATAATATTTAGCTTGAAGTAGATAGAGCAATAAGTGTTTGTACAAGAGTAGAGAAAGTCATGTATAGAAAACATTTGACTATCACTTAAAGTCTACTGTATTCCCTTGTAACTACAATAAGATAATATTTAGCTTGAAGTAGATAGAGCAATAAGTGTTTGTACAAGAGGAGAGACAGACATGTATAGAAAACCTTTGACTATCACTTAAAGTCTACTGTATTCCCTTGTAACTACAATAAGATAATATTTAGCTTGAAGTAGATAGAGCAATAAGTGTTTGTACAAGAGTAGAGAAAGTCATGTATAGAAATCATTTGACTATCACTTAAAGTCTACTGTATTCCCTTGTAACTACAATATGATAATATTTAGCTTGAATTAGATAGAGCAATAAGTGTTTGTACAAGAGGAGAGACAGACATGTATAGAAAACATTTGACTATCACTTAAAGTCTACTGTATTCCATTGTAACTACAATAAGATAATATTTAGCTTGAAGTAGATAGAGCAATAAGTGTTTGTACAAGAGGAGAGGCAGACATGTATAGAAAACATTTGACTATCACTTAAAGTCTACTGTATTCCATTGTAACTACAATATGATAATATTTAGCTTGAATTAGATAGAGCAATAAGTGTTTGTACAAGAGGAGAGGCAGACATGTATAGAAAACATTTGACTATCACTTAAAGTCTACTGTATTCCCTTGTAACTACAATAAGATAATGTTTATCTTGAAGTAGATAAAGCAATAAGTGTTTGTACACGAGTAGAGAAATTCATGTATATAAAACATTTGACTATCACTTAAAGTCTACTGTATTCCCTTGTAACTACAATAAGATAATGTTTATCTTGAAGTAGATAAAGCAATAAGTGTTTGTACACGAGTAGAGAAATTCATGTATATAAAACATTTGACTATCACTTAAAGTCTACTGTATTCCCTTGTAACTACAATAAGAACATGTTTATCTTGAAGTAGATAGTGCAATAAGTGTTAAGAGTAAAGAAAGTCATTTGAGTGTAAGACATGATTTTCTAAATATTTGGCCTTCCAGGGTTGCAAAGATTTGCATCTTTTGTAGAATTCGAGGATACAATTGTGTACTTTTTCGACATAGTGCGGTAGAGGCAGTAAAATGTTTGTCTCTACCAGGACACAGAACGTCGTTTGTTCTGTCCACAAACACTTTGTAACCCGGAACCCTAACCCCGGGATACCACGTCATTTCCTGCAGCACAAAGCCCAAGTTTCACCGAATTAGTCATTTTCACACGTCCTCAATACGAACTAGGGTGGGTAACGTGACCAGAGTGTCATAGCCGATCACTGAATCACATTTTTAATGGCTCAATCGCGTGTCCTGCCGTAACGAAACTTCTTAGAAACGCACTACGGCACCGAAGGCTTTTTTAGAACTTGGGTCATTCGCAGAAAACGTAGCAGATAATACTAAAGACCTTCGTGATGTAAAGAAATGACATTAATATTGCAAACCGCCGCTCTAAATATACATTTTCCATTAACTGACATAGACTGACGCGGTTTTTTCTGAGTATAGTATCGTGGCAAGTGGTTCTGGGGTAGAGTCCATCGCTTCTGGTTTCAAATCTATCTTTACAGTTTACCGTAAAGGAATAACTTTTTTAAAACAAGAAATGTTTATTCAAATTTTTATCTCTTGTACGTACAAAGAGAATGTAAATACAAACACGTTGCCTAAACAACCAGTTTTAAAACATTTGGCTATCACTTGAAGTCTCGAGTTTGGCACTTAACAATCATTTCGGTTTTGACTTTTGATGTTTATGCAACTACACATGCCATATTTTAACTCTCGAAGAAAATGTATTTCGTGTTAAGTTGCGATGTCGAATGTTTGGACTGTAATTTAATGCCCAAGGAAAAAATAGTGCATTAGTCAACAACTTTTTCATACAGAAAATTAGGTTCATAAAAAATAGTTATCTCAGTTAAGGATGGTGCGTCCTGCCGAATCTAAACTTTTAACAGAAGCTCAGAAGTCATCCACAATATGTAGCTCAAGCAGTTTTTATTACGCGTTTCCATATGACATAGTAACCTTAATTATCGAAAGGCAGAAAAATACCAATCTCAAACGCACTGCCAAGAAACTGCATGTAAAATTATATATTTAAGCCCGATTTCACCACCAAATATTAAAATTGACGTTAACAAATATAAGGTAACACTTGTCCCAGCACTAACAAAGCTGTTAAATGTCTTGCAATTTCACCAACATATTTTATGGAAATGTTAACAAACACGTGTTAACGCCAAGAGACTTACAGCTATGGACGTGTCGCACTATGCTTTGAAGTATTACGATGCGCCTTTGTTTTCATTTTTGTCAGCACAAAACTGAAAAAATTGCGGGTAAACAAAATCGTAAACAAAAGCCGTGAGACAAATTTCTCATCGATGGTGAAAGATTTATTAATTGAATTGGTAAACAAGTGTAAGGATATCGTGGGAAATAAGAGGACGGACGCGGTGAATGCAAAATGTCACGCGGGAAAACGATTGGAAACGAATTGAATTTAAATGCAGGTGTCACTACTAGAAGCAAGAGGCAACTTCGTCAGTATTACGTAAATTTAAAAAGTGGTGCAAAGAAGAACAAATGACGAATGACTTGAACGTTTCAAGACCGGAGGTGGACAGTGCATTATCCACAAAATTCAGTGAATTATAAAATCAGAAAGTTATTAATACTTGAAGCAAAGGCGAGATCGGCATATTCCTTTCGATGCATGATCTAACTCAGTATTACGTAAATTTAAAACGAGGAGCGAGGAAGGGCAAGTGACGAGTGACTTGAACGTTTTAAGACGGGAGGTGGACAGTGTATTATCCACATAATTCAGTGAATTACAAAATTTTAAAGTTATCGACATATTCCTTTCGATGCATGTTCTAACTCAGCATTACGTAAATTAAGAGCAAAGAAGGACAAGTGACGAGTTACTTGAATGTTTCAAGACGGGAAGTGGACAATCTATTATCTACATAATTCAGTGTATTACAAAATCGTTAAGTTATTAATACATCAAGCAAAGGCTAGATCGGCATATTTCTTTCGATGTATGTTCTAACTTCTCTTGTACATCCACAGCAACTTCCTTAGGTAGTCTGTGCCTCTGTAGAACATATTCTTTTGATAGCTCCTCAAAATGATAGTTCCTCATAGGCCGTAATTTATTCCGAATGTCATATAGACGGTCTTAAATATAGCAAATCTATATCAAGAGCTGCGTTCACGCATGCCATGTAAACTATTGACAATTGTTAAAAACTTAACAACAGAAATTTGGCTTTTTAGCTTAACAAGAAATTTAACACGAGTTTTGCACTAACACTTGTTAGTGAAATGCAATTTTTGATATAAATATTGCTAGACTCGTGTAAAGTCTTATTCTCAGTTAGTGAAATCGGGCATTATACTGCACAGCCTGGAAAATTTTACCTACCACGCTGTAGGTACAAAATATTAATTTATATTCTCTTGTTTTGGTTTCTGTAACATAATTAATCTCTGATATGACGTACATGTTGCTATGGTAATATTGGGCCATGCCTTTTAACCTGAACGTGAATAACTTGGGGGAAACCAAAAACAATCTGTTGTTCTATGACGGGTTCACATGGCTTTGTACCGTACATCAACTTATTTATTCACATAACCATTTTACACAATTATTCTATTATAATTTACAAGTTGAGCAAAGTAGTTCCCCGTTGGCTACTGTTCTAAATCGGTGAAGGGAGATGAAAAAACTTGCGGTGGCTTACTTCGGAAGGAAAGTAAAGTTGATGGTGTGGTACCACACATTTAAGGAAGGCGAAGAACGTCAAAGCTGATAAAGAAAACTCTGACCAAAAGTAACAGATCTTTATCGCCAAGAACCATAAAAGCTAATACGTTAATAAACTAATTAGCCAACAAGCTAAACATTTGTCTATCACTTAAAGTCTACTGTATTCCCTCGTAACTACAATAAGATAATGTTTATCTTGAAGTAGATAGAGCAATAAGTGTTTGTACAAGAGTAGAGAAAGCCATGTATATAAAACGTTTGACTATCACTTAAAGTCTACTGTATTCCCTCGTAACTACAATAAGATAATGTTTATCTTGAAGTAGATAGAGCAATAAGTGTTTGTAGAAGAGTAGAGAAAGTCATGTATATAAAACATTTGACTATCACTTAAAGTACCCTGTATTCCCTTGTAACTTCAATAACTTAATGTTTATCTTGAAGTAGATAGAGCAATAAGTGTTTGTACAAGAGTAGAGAAAGCCATGTATATAAAACATTTGACTATCACTTAAAGTCTACTGTATTCCCTTGTAACTACAATAAGATAATGTTTATCTTGAAGTATATAGAGCAATAAGTGTTTGTACAAGAATAGAGAAAGTCATGTATATAAAACATTTGACTATCACTTAAAGTCTACTGTATTCCCTTGTAACTTCAATAAGATAATGTTTATCTTGAAGTAGGTAGAGCAATAAGTGTTTGTACAAGAGTAGAGAAAGTCATGTATATAAAACATTTGACTATCACTTAAAGTCTACTGTATTCCCTCGTAACTACAATAAGATAATGTTTATCTTGAAGTAGGTAGAGCAATAAGTGTTTGTACAAGAGTAGAGAAAGTCATGTATATAAAACATTTGACTATCACATAAAGTCTACTGTATTCCCTTGTAACTACTATAAGGTAATGTTTATCTTGAAGTAGATAGAGCAATAAGTGTTTATACAAGAGTAGAGAAAGTCATGTATATAAAACATTTGACTATCACTTAAAGTCTACTGTATTCCCTCGTAACTACAATAAGATAATGTTTATCTTGAAGTAGGTAGAGCAATAAGTGTTTGTACAAGAGTAGAGAAAGTCATGTATATAAAACATTTGACTATCACATAAAGTCTACTGTATTCCCTTGTAACTACTATAAGGTAATGTTTATCTTGAAGTAGATAGAGCAATAAGTGTTTATACAAGAGTAGAGAAAGTCATGTATATAAAACATTTGACTATCACTTAAAGTCTACTGTATTCCCTCGTAACTACAATAAGATAATGTTTATCTTGAAGTAGGTAGAGCAATAAGTGTTTGTACAAGAGTAGAGAAAGTCATGTATATAAAACATTTGACTATCACTTAAAGTCTACTGTATTCCCTCGTAATTACAATAAGATAATGTTTATCTTGAAGTAGGTAGAGCAATATGTGTTTGTACAAGAGTAGAGAAAGTCATGTATATAAAACATTTGACTATCACTTAAAGTCTACTGTATTCCCTCGTAACTACAGTAAGATAATGTTTATCTTGAAGTAGGTAGAGCAATATGTGTTTGTACAAGAGTAGAGAAAGTCATGTATATAAAACATTTGACTATCACTTAAAGTCTACTGTATTCCCTCGTAACTACAATAAGATAATGTTTATCTTGAAGTAGGTAGAGCAATATGTGTTTGTACAAGAGTAGAGAAAGTCATGCATATAAAACATTTGACTATCACTTAAAGTCTACTGTATTCCCTCGTAACTACAATAAGATAATGTTTATCTTGAAGTAGGTAGAGCAATAAGTGTTTGTACAGGAGTAGAGAAAGTCACGTATATAAATCATTTGACTATCACTTAAAGTCTACTGTATTCCCTTGTAACTACAATAAGATAATGTTTGTCTTGAAGTAGATAGAGCAATAAGGGTTTGTACAGGAGTAGAGAAAGTCATGTATATAAATCATTTGACTATCACTTAAAGTCTACTGTATTCCCTTGTAACTACAATAAGATAATGTTTGTCTTGAAGTAGATAGAGCAATAAGGGTTTGTACAGGAGTAGAGAAAGTCATGTATATAAAACATTTGACTATCACTTAAAGTCTACTGTATTCCCTTGTAACTACAATAAGATAATGTTTATCTTGAAGTAGGTAGAGCAATAAGGGTTTGTACAGGAGTAGAGAAAGTCATGTATATAAATCATTTGACTATCACTTAAAGTCTACTGTATTCCCTTGTAACTACAATAAGATAATGTTTGTCTTGAAGTAGATAGAGCAATAAGGGTTTGTACAGGAGTAGAGAAAGTCATGTATATAAAACATTTGACTATCACTTAAAGTCTACTGTATTCCCTCGTAACTACAATAAGATAATGTTTATCTTGAAGTAGGTAGAGCAACAAGTGTTTGTACAGGAGTAGAGAAAGTCATGTATATAAATCATTTGACTATCACTTAAAGTCTACTGTATTCCCTTGTAACTACAATAAGATAATGTTTGTCTTGAAGTAGATAGAGCAATAAGGGTTTGTACAAGAGTAGAGAATGTCATGTATATAAAACATTTGACTATCACTTAAAGTGTACTGTATTCCCTTGTAACTTCAATAAGATAATGTTTATCTTGAAGTAGATGGAGCAATAAGTGTTTGTACAAGAGTAGAGAAAGTCATGTATATAAAACATTTGGCTATCACTTAAAGTCTACTGTATTTCCTTGTAACTACAATAAGATAATGTTTATCTTGAAGTAGATAGAGCAGTAAGTGTTTGTACAAGAGTAGAGAAAGTCATGTATATAAAACATTTGGCTATCACTTAAAGTCTACTATATTTCCTTGTAACTACAATAAGATAATGTTTATCTTGAAGTAGATAGAGCAGTAAGTGTTTGTACAAGAGTAGAGAAAGTCATGTATATAAAACATTTGACTATCACTTAAAGTCTACTGTATTCCCTCGTAACTACAATAAGATAATGTTTATCTTGAAGTAGGTAGAGCAACAAGTGTTTGTACAGGAGTAGAGAAAGTCACGTATATAAATCATTTGACTATCACTTAAAGTCTACTGTATTCCCTTGTAACTACAATAAGATAATGTTTGTCTTGAAGTAGATAGAGCAATAAGGGTTTGTACAGGAGTAGAGAAAGTCATGTATATAAATCATTTGACTATCACTTAAAGTCTACTGTATTCCCTTGTAACTACAATAAGATAATGTTTGTCTTGAAGTAGATAGAGCAATAAGGGTTTGTACAGGAGTAGAGAAAGTCATGTATATAAAACATTTGACTATCACTTAAAGTCTACTGTATTCCCTTGTAACTACAATAAGATAATGTTTATCTTGAAGTAGGTAGAGCAATAAGGGTTTGTACAAAAGTAGAGAAAGTCATGTATATAAAACATTTGATTATCACTTATAGTCTACTGTATTCCCTTGTAACTACAATAAGATAATGTTTATCTTGAAGTAGATAGAGCAATAAGTGTTTGTACAAGAGTAGAGAGAGTCATGTATATAAACCATTTGACTATCACTTAAAGTCTTCTGTATTCTCTTGTAACGACAATAAGATAATGTTTATCTTGCAGTAGAGAGAGCAATAAGAGCTTAAGCTTCAAGTGCGGTATCTCCGGGAGGAAGAATGAGGTGAAAGGAGACAGGGCGGTCGACCGAAGGCAATGACACAAACGCTGACACTTCTAACCTGAAAGAGACCACCAGATGAGAGATGATGTGGACATGATAATAGAGATGTAAGGAAGGTACAGGCATTTCGGGCCTAGCCAGCATTCATTATTTGGTTGGGTACGGTAATCGAATTCGAGCCACTGATAATAACCCCTGAGCCATCCGATTCGGTAACAATCACTAAGCACAAATATTTGTTAACGAAAACAAAAGCGGTTTATATATACGCAGTCATACACGCCTTGGCTTCAGCAAGCTTACCCTCATTGGTAATTAACAAGAGACAATTGAGAGCTGCCAAGGCCTGAAGTTTAGGATCAGCCTGTCCAATATGGACATACAATGCTCTTTTCACTTTCTGTAGTGGAATGTTACCAAGTTAAATTACAAAAAGATTAAAAACCGATACATGATAGAAGCGTGGTCCCCGGGGGCCCAGGGTAAAAATTACTCTTGTAGCATGGGAATTACCATTCGGGTCCACAATGAATGAATTTAAATGCGGCGCCATGCAACTGTGCGATAAGGTCAACTGACTGACCTTTTGCAGTTAATTCACTACGTACTTCTTGTTGATTGAAATGAGCAGCTCAGTATCAAATACAAGGTGTTTAAGTGCAGAGAAACGATTTTAGCGGTTTATCGGGAATAGCGTCCCAACGGTGCGAGATACCGGGATAGTGCACATAAATGAAAAGGAGCAAATTGCCTTTTGGAACCAACTGGTCTTCTCCTGGACCAGATAGCTTACATACTTTCGGAGAAAGGCCTCGAAAACCGCATAAACGGGCCTTTTTTCAGAGTTAAGTCCGTTAAAATTTCCCTTTTATTTTTTTAATGCGGTCAGTCCTACCTATTTTGGGCCGCGGATTACTCTAAAGTGTTCCGTTCCTCTGTAGCTCGCTTACTTTAGCCGTTACTGCGAAAAAACCGCCAAAAATAGGGCTTCGACGCCCCTAGCGGCGGCAGCTTCAGCTGCGGACCGACCGTATTAATGCTGTAGGTAAATCTCAGGACTGCAAATCCAACGGTGTACAAATCATGTCGCTAGCTGTGATAATTTAGGAGAAAATCGCAAAAGACCGGTTGCCAAAAGCCTAAACTATCATGTACACCTTAAACCATTTCTGTAGTGCGATTTTTCATGTACCTCAAAATAGCTGTTTACCCCATCATTTCCCTCCTCTTTACTCTGAAATATACGACTTCCAAGAAATATTTTGAGGTTCGGGAATATGTGGTAGTCACTGCGTAATAGATCTGGCCAATAGGGTGGACGTTCGATTAATTCTAACTTTAATTTGCACATTTTTCCCATTTCAATCACTGAATAGGCCGGAGCATTGTCGTGAAGCAACAGGTTTTGTTCCTTTGCCATTCTTTTGCAACAACAGTGGTAAGAGGGTTGAGGTACTTACAATCCTAAGTCAAAACTATGAAAGTAGCTACTGTAAGGATTGGGAAAATGGGATGATAGAGCTAATTGCTGGGGGTTGAGGACATGAGAAGGTTTAGAGATAGCACCTAATGTCAAAACACATTCTGTGATTCGGTAGATCAAAACAAGGCACTCCCTCATCTTGAAGAGGTTAGATATGCAATTTAAGATTTTACAAGAGCTGTTCAATAAAGAATGATCATAATTTTTTACGGATATAATTCTCCACACTAATATTCAATCTTATTATATTGTGTTAGCTTAATGTGAAACAAACACGCCGTAGTAGTTTCATTGTTGGCACTCCTGGTTCCCGTCTGTGAGAACCAGGCAAGTTCAGACATGTTCAGTATCGCCTACCGCTGCAATGTAGTTAACATGCACTTAAAGTTGATGTTAGAGGAAGATGCGCAGTTTCTTTCAAACGTAATAGCTACTGATGAAACTTGGCTATATCATTTTGATCCTGAGAGGAAACAGAAAAGCTAAGTGTGGAAAGCTCCTTCATCACCAGCCCCCGAAATAGCAAAAGTAGTTGCTTCTGCTGGTAAAGTTATGGTCATCTCATCCTTTGATATTCATGGAATGGTTTATCAGTATGTAGTACCTGCACACACATCAGTAACTGGACAATACTACAGAGATGTCCTGAAAACATTGCAAGTCCATATCAGGCGCAAAAGACCAAATTTCCGTGAAACAGGCTGGATGCTGTGCCACGATAATGCGCGGCCGCATATTGCCAATGTTGTTGCTGAATGTCTTGCAAAAATCAACGTGAAGTGCATCCCTCAACCTCCCTATAGTCCGAATTTAGCCCCCCGTGACTTATTTCTATTCCCTAACTTGAAGAAACACCTTCTTTGGAGGCAGTATCCATCATCAGAAGCAATGGTGAAGGCTGCGGAGGCAATTTTGAAGGATCTCTCAAAAATGGCTTCCAAGATGTCTTTGAAGACTGGCAGAAACGCTGGGACCAGTGCATCGCATTCAGGGGAGACTATTTTGAGAAGCACAATCAAAATTATGAGGATGAGTGAAGGTACGTTGTGAAAAAGGTGTGATGATTCTTTATTGAACAACCCTCGTATAAATTATAACACGATGAACTGTACTTTTGTTACAGGGTTGCGTAGGTATCTGAATTAACGCCTATATGAAGGATGCATTCTAGAGTTGATTGTTTTCTCGTTTCGGGTTAAACTCCCAGCAACAGACTTCAGACCTAACAGAATTAATCCGACTTAAAATTCTGACTGACTTAAAAATACTCTCTCGTACCGACTCATATCATTCAAATAGGAATCCCACCAAAATGGCCGCCAATTGACAAGTAAGAGTTTCTCACAATCGTGAAGTCGTTTTGTTGGTTCCCGTGCCAAATTCATACTTCATGATAGGTCCTTCCTGCTTCTTACTTCCTGTCACTACACCATCTTGTGCAGTTACAGCTTACATGAGTTGTATCAATTTTCATTTGTTTTGTTGACAAAGCTGGAAGCATCCAACAGTTCAATGACCCTATTTCTTCATGTAGCAATGTGAACCAACCTATTGAAACATGTAATACATGTAATACATGTAATACACGAAATGAAATGTTATGTTCCAATATTTAGAATTCTTTCCAAAATTAGCTCAGACAATATACGCAACAATATGAGGTCTCTTTCCTGTCACTTCATCATTCAAACGTTGCAGTAAGCTTGCATAGTACTCATCAATGATACTTTTACTCTTTTCCAAGTAATCAATAAACATAATTCCCTGTGCATTCCAGAAAAACCTCGATATAACCTTGTTAGCTGACAAAATTGACTTTGCCTTCATTCGATATTGGTTAACCTGACCCAATCCACTGGTTTGACTGTGATTTAGTTTCTGGAGTGTAGTGATGTATCCAAGTTTTATCCATGGTAATAAGCACTCTCTAAATTCACTTCGATTTTCACGGTAGAGCACCAAATTCTAAAAGGAACAGTTTTTCTTTACAACTTTTGATCAGGTGTCAAACGCAGCACCCATCTTGCACAGTCCCTGTAAAAGCCCTAAATATTACTTAAAATATTACCTGCAAGTTCTTTTGATATTTTTACAGCCTCTGATATCTCAAACAACTTTAGTCTGTGGCCTGCCAGTACTAAAAGATGAACTATTTCAATTATCTCTGGAGTTGTATCTTCCACAGGACGTCCAGAGAGAGGCTCATCACTAGTACCCGTACCTCCCATTTTAAACTCTACAACCCATCCTTTAATTATTGTATATGAAAGGATAGAGTCTTTAAATGATCTCTGTAGTTGTGACTTCCACAGGACGTCCAGAGCGCGACGCATCACTAGTACTCGTACGTCACATTTTAAACTCTACAGCCCACCTTTTAATCATTGTATATGAAGGAACAGAGTCTTTCAATGATCTCTGCAGTTGTGACTTGCACAGGACGTCCAGAGCGAGGCTCATCACTAGTACTCGTACGTCCCATTTTAAATTCTTCAGCACAACTTTTAATTATTGTATATGAAGGGACAGATTCTTTCAGTGATCTCCGGAGTTGTGACTTTCACAGGACGTCGAGAGCGAGGCTCTTCACTAGTGGTCGTTCGTCACATTTTAAACTCTACAACCCACCTTTTAATCAATGTGTATGAAGGGACAGAGTCTTTCAATGTACTGTCCAATTCCTCCTTGATGTTTTTAGGCGTTAAGTCTTTCAGATGTGTATGTATGTGTGTGTGTGTGTTTGTGTGTGTTTGTGTGTGTGTGTGTATGTGTGTGTTTTAATAAGCGTCCTCAAACGTTTACTCATAGCGGACAAAAGCGAAATAATTTCCAAATGAGTAGAAAATACGTAGAGCTTAGAGAAACTTGACATTCATCTTTCAGGATAAGGGAAAACTTCCAATGTTAAGTCATATCGCACAATGAATGAAATGATGTCAAAAGAATGCAGCAGACATAGGACTTAGAGTTGCCGGAAATACATATTTCAGGATAGGGGAGAACTATGTCAAAATGCTTTATCACCCTGACCAAAATTAGAACTGGGGACTCCTGAACGGAAGGTGGAAATGCTGCCAGAATGCCACAGAGGACGGCTATGTAACTTTTATGACCACATTATGTGACTTAGAAACTACAAAACGTAAACAGATGCGAATCAAGACTCTAAGTTCTGTAACAGATGAAAGCAGATTTATGACAGCTTTTCACCTGTCACTGTTTAAATAACATATGTGTAAAATACTCACAGTGCAGTTATCTTGGATTAAATTCAAATATTTTGCTATTCTGTTTTAATCTAGAGTATCCATTATACAACATTTTCTTTTAATGAATCCATAATTTGGACAACAATTTGAGTTGCATTTCACCAAATGAAACTTTGTGCACATGAAGGTTTGTAGTCCTGTGGTACTTACCTATTACGGTGAGATTAATCTTTAGATTCCGAGTGGGAGAGTTGCGGAAGTCGACACGGCACCTGTAGACGCCCTCGTCTTGTAGAGCAAGGTCATCCACCAACAGCTGAGCTGGGGTAGATGCCGTCCTGAAGTAAGCACGAGTTCCGAACGCTGTCGGCGCCGACCATAGCTTTGCTTGGCCGTACTGTCGACCCCGCACATCGAAACTGCAACAAACAAGAGACAGCGTATCTAAGATGTAAACAACATGAATGTCTTGAAATTTCTGAGAAGCTTCTACTATCTGAACAAAAGTGGTAAAAGTGGTAAATTTTATTAGATGAAAAATATACGTGTTCATCTAGTTGAAGATCCAAACATATAAAAATATTTGTTGTGAATTAATCATTTCCTGAATATACTTTGTTTTTAGGTTGAATGTTTAAATACGAGTTATGCTTTTAGGTAAATACCGTTTTGGAATTTAAAAAATACATGCAGAAATGTCGCAATAATTTTATTTATATATGAAAGCCTGTACCTTAATCTGCCTTTCTACATAATTTCAGTGAATATTGAGTCACTTGTCATAACGTGGCACCAGTTTCTGAATACCCTCCTCATAAAATTCTGCCACCTGACGTGTTAACCGCTGTATCACAACTGTTTTGACTTCCTTATCATCTTGAAGACGCTGACCGCCCAGATGTTTCTTCAAGTGCAGGAACAAATGGTAGTCGCTGGGCGCCAGATCAGGGCTCTATGGAGGATGATCTAGAGTTTCCCATTGAAAAGATTTGATGACATCTTTAATCCGATTAACCACATGTGGACGGGCATTGTCATGCAGCAAAACGATACCCTTACTCGACTTGCCACGTCTTTTGTTCTGGATTGCACGGCGCAGATTTTTCAATGTCTCACAATAAGACGCTGCATTGATTGTCTCATTACGAAGCAGAAACTCCACTAGCAATATTCCTTTTCTGTCCCAAAGAAACTGTGCACATGATTTTCAGGTCAGAAATTGTTTGCTTAAACTTCACTTTTGTGGGTGATGATGAATGTCGCCATTCCATGGATTGTTGTTTCGATTCTAGTGTGACGTAGGCCACCAATGTTTCGTCACCAGTAACAATGTGGCCTAAAAATCTTCACCTTCATTGTGGCACGGCTCAAGGAAAGTGAATGTTCTACCTAAACGTTGGGTTTTGTGCGAATACGTCAACATTTTCTCAAACCAACATGAACACAATTTCCGGTACTTCAAGTTCTCGGTCAAAATGCGATACAAAACGTTACGCTCAAAGCTGCTGTCAGCACATCAAAAACGATCGCAAGCCCCTAGGGGAATCATATATATACTCGCTCCATCAGCGATGCTATAGATTACATCATATTTTTCGCGGTAAAATCAAATATAAAAATGAACACCATGCATAAGTATACAGATCAGGACGTCGTGACAAGGTGGTTAGGAAGCTCACATCTCACCAAGGCTCGATCCTAGTGGAATGTGTGACAAAAGACATGTAGGCGACTTTTCTCCGATTTTCCCACCATTCATTCCTAACTACCCCAACACCATATTTTGTTACGTATCCTCTCCTACCTCATTTAAGACTGATCACTCCAAGAGTTCATCTTCTTCTCGACGGATAACTGATTCCACGCGCTCAATTGATACATTGGTAGGGGAAACAGAATCCTCCACACGCAGAACGTTGTACAAATATCCTTAACTGTGATTTAAATTGCCTGGTGTCTATTTTTAACTTCCAAGCCCCGTATCGGACACAAGCGTAGCGTCTTACGTTACCCTTTTATAGGCGAACATATTTTACAGGAGAATAAGATCACGTCACGATAAACAGATGATAAATTGTCGAGATTAAGAAGGCAAGAATTTCATCTAACACCATTAATTAGAAGATAATTATATTCATTGAACATGCACAGTATTAGCTCTCCCTTTATTATAAAGAATTTTCGTAATTTATTAGCTGGTATTACATTATTATGCAAACACGAGATGAATAATTATTTCCCGTAGGGTGAAAAAAAGTCCGCTATGCGCAGAAAACTTTGGAGATGGTCAGAAATCGTTTGTGTTTTAACAAAAGAAACAATTGCTAGTATACACTACTGAGTAAAATACCGTAGCAGTTTTTGTAATTAATAAAATATCTAGCAGCCATACTAATTATATTAATTTTAGTTAATTGATGGAAATTAATCATTTCTCCACACTAGCTGTATATAGGCTAAGATGTTTGATGGATGGAGTCAACATGAAAAATTCAAAGCCATGGCCGGGATTTGAACCACGGATCTCCTGGTTACCACCCAGTCGCTCTTAACATTTGAGCTACCATGGCCATGGTATCGTCCTGACATTAAATTTTCCATTGGACTCGTATAATTCCCTGGTAGACCACTAGGGCTCTCGCATCCGAGACACACCGTTTGTGGCGACTTACTATTATAAGTACTTAAGTCCCAGGCTTCATCATTTAACTTTTATTATTTTAGTTAATTGATGGAAATTAATCATTTCTTCACACTAGCCGTATATAGGTTAAGATATTTGATGGATAGAGTCAACATGAAAAATTCAATGCCATGGCCGGGATTTGAACCACGGATCTACTGGTTTCCACCCAGTCGCTCTTTACCTTTGAGCTACCATGGCCAACGTGCCGTCCTGACATTAAATTCTCCATTTGACTCGTATATTTCCCCGGTAGACCACTAGGGGCTCTCGCATCCGAGACACACCGTTTGTGGCGACTTACTATTATAAGTACTTAAGTCCCAGGCTTCATCATTTAACTTTTATTATTTTAGTTAATTGATGGAAATTAATCATTTCTTCACACTAGCCGTATATAGGCTAAGATATTTGATGGATAGAGTCAACATGAAAAATTCAATGCCATGGCCGGGATTTGAACCACGGATCTACTGGTTTCCACCCAGTCGCTCTTTACCTTTGAGCTACCATGGCCAACGTGCCGTCCTGACATTAAATTCTCCATTTGACTCGTATATTTCCCCGGTTAAACACTAGGGGCTCTCGCATTCGAGATACACCGTTTGTGGCGACTTACTATCGTAAGTACTTAAGTCCCAGGCTTCATCGTGGTTCAAATCCCGGCAATGGTATTGAATTTTTCATGTTGACTCTATCCATTATATTAATTTGTTTATTCTTAAGCTGAAAGGTTAATGCTAATTTGAGCAGTTAGCCTAGGGGTTAAGCTTTTAACATTTAGATACACGTGTAAGTACAATTATAACGGATGAACAATTTCGTATAGAAATGATAGGAGGGGAAAATAATTTAACAAATTATAGATGGTAAAATAACATTTGTAATACCAGTTAAACTAAGAGTTCTTTGACCTTCATGTTACACCTTAAGGATAACCAACTGGCTATAAGTTAGTGTGACTAAGACAACTAGACAACCTGTGACACTTAACGGCTGGCATTTATACACATTTGAACACAGAAAACATGGTAATTATAGAACCAAAGTTTAATATGGAAGTTAAACATAATTTTGCAGACATAGAATTATTGCACTATTAAAAATGTTTCGAACTGGTATGTTTTCTGTCGCTGGAGTGAGACTTTTTCTATTCATGGAACACGACTTCTATTTCGAAGTAAGTGCTGGAACTGATGACATTCTTAGGTAATGCACGCCGTCAGGGATTTTATAATTAAATTATTATGAAAACGTAGAGCCTGATTGTGCGTGCTAAAACGGGTTGTGTGAAAGAACAATTAATTTCCATTGATTTCCATTATTTGTACCTAATAATGGTCCGAAATATAAAGCCCGGATCTTAAATTACTTACAGCATACTAAGTCGCCATTAAGGTGTTCTTTTTTGTAATTTACGTCCTCCAACGTTGTCATATCGGACGGATTAAGGTGGCTGTCTCATGTGTTTTTTAGAACCCGTAGTGTTTTACCGGGAAGAAGACGAGTCAGTTGGAGAATTTATTGGCAGGTTGACACGTTGGCCATTGTAGCGCAGTGGTTTAGAGAGGCTGGACGGAAACCAGGGTATCAGTGGTTCAAATCCCGGATATGGCATTGAATTTTTCAGCCCGGCTCTATCCTTTCATAAAAAACAGTATTTACAATGCTGAGACTCGAAACTGTGTCATTCGGTGTTAGGGTACAGGAGACGTCATAATCCCATTCAGCTGTTTCGAGCCTTGACTGAAAACACGTTCTGGTTTCAGTAGTACGACTTGTGTGCCTGGCGCTATTCCTTTGTCACCTCGCGAGTTCTCTTGCTTGATTTAGTCTTTTAAGACACTTTTAATCATTTGCTAAGTATTTTAATATTATTACATAAATGACAAAAGCTCTTATGCATATTAAGTGAGATGCGTCCTGCGCCGTGGCGTAGCGGGCTGAGGCAGCACGCCTTGGGCCCTGGCCACGGAAAGCAGCCCGGGTTCGAGTCCACCGATTTAGTGGGCAGTTTAGGTTCCAGGTATAGGACCAGTTCCCATTCAGCATCGTGAGGAAAGTGAGGAGCTTATGCTAGGTCAGAGGCCGTGGTCACGGAAGCCAACAATTCCGTTGGTTGAACACATCTCCTCCCCGTATCGGTTCGATGATCGTCCACGTATGCCGTAGTAGGTGGGCGTGAGGCCGGTAGTCGGGTTGGTAGGCCTTGGCCCTCTAAGGGCTGCCGCGCCAGTGGCCAACTCATCATCATCATCATCATCATCATCATCATCATCATCATCATCATCATCATCATCATCATCATCATCATCATCATCATCATCATCATCATCATCATCATCATCATCATCATCATCATCATCATCATCATCATCATCATCACGGTATAAGCCTTGTGGCCCGTTCCGACTTCAAGGAAGTTGATCGGACCATTTCATTCGTGGCCTGCCAACATTTCTTCTACCTACAAGTTTATACTTGTATACTATTTGTATTTTACGGTCTTCGGTCATTCTCTACACCTGATCTTGCCATTTTTGCCTGTATGTATTGCTTGTTTCATTTAGACTCTGAATTTCCAATTCTCTTCTAATATCCTCGTTTCTTTTCTTGTCCATGAGTCTAGAACCTGCAACCTGTCTCAGAAATTTCATCTCAGCAGCCTCCACTTTTTTCTGTTTTGAGACAGTCAAGACTCAGTTTTCACACCCATAAAGCAGGTTTGGGATCGCCTTTATTTTAAACAGTTTTAACAATGTTTGAAGATTACAATTTTTAAAATTTCTTTTTATTGTGCCACATATTGTTTGGAATTTGTTTATTTTGTTTTGTATATCTCTATTACTGGTATATGACACAATATCGCCAAGATAATTAAAATAACCTTGTTGTTGGATGGGTTTATCTTTTATGCAAATTTTTGCTCTCAAATGGTTCGTTCTTATAAAAGATATTATTTTTTATTTTTCGTATGAAATGGCTAACTTTAACTTTTAAATTTAATAGAGATGTACGAGGAGTAGTTTAAGAAAAAATGTAAACCAACCGTTGTTTAATAATATGTCCGTTTTGACTGTTGAATGAAGCGTTTGTCAAATTTTTTCTTAACTTTGGCAGTCAACACCTACTCTAAGTACAAGAATCCGCCATTTTCGCTTTAGCTGACGTTGTTCGTCTACTCATATGATCTCCGAGGCGTTTACTGTATTACTTTGCCATGTATACCCCAACAAGGAGTTTGTGAAATCACTTGTTAACTGGAATTCGCTCTCAGTAAAGGAGTCGTATGTTTTTGAGCTTTCCCTAAGTAGCAATACGTTTTATTTGTTAAACCGCTATTCCTCTGCATTTTGCGCATTCCTATTTCTGAGAACGTGGAGCAATACAATTTAGTAAGCGCAAAACTGACTAGTGTTCACATTATAGGTGGCCTAACCTGCAAAAGAAAAAGTTGCGGCTGACTTATCTGGTGCAGCTTATACTTTGAGCTAATCACCCTGCGGTGCAGGCAACTTCTTCACCACTCTCGCACGGCGGTGCATCCGTCCTCTCAAGGTTGAGATACTTATATATAGCTAAAACTAAACTTCAAATAGCTTAGTTCCACTGTGGAATTCAACACAGCCTGTACCTTATCTAGAAAGACGGAAGAATTAAAACGGCTGAAATTATATTTTTATAACAATTTTCTTATACGCTTTACTCCAGCATAAGCTTCAGAAACTCTATCCGTTTACATTGCAAGTTTAATAAAGAAAAAAGTCCAGTTAAGGAAAACAAACATGAGAACGGCGACTTTTCAAATTAATGCCCTCTCGGAAGGCGAGAGGTGAAGTCATCTGAAGAAGGTCATCATACTCTGCGAACAGAAGACAAACAAAGCGACGAAGGTACAGAAAAAGGAACAGTCAATATACTCTGTCAAGCTGCATATTCCCTGATCAACGTTAAGTCAACTGAACTGGACACACAAGCAAAGTCATCATACAGGAATATGTTTTCATTTTATATCTTCTCGAAGTCCTTTTGCTTGAAATTTAAAAATATTATAAGACAATGAATGCTCTGGATGTCTGTTTATGGTGCTAAAGTTATTTTACGTGTAGTAAATGGCCACCAGCTTAACCACCCTAACGAAGGAAGCTATGGTAAAAATTCATACGTCCAAATAAACACCTATTACCTTTCGGTAATATAAATATAAAGTAACTCATAAATAAATCTTGAAACTGATGTGTTTCGCTGACATGACGTTCTCTACTATTGTAAAATAACGTATTGCTCTATCTACTTCAGGCTAAACATTATCTTATTGTAATTACAAGGGAATACAGTAGACTTTAAGTGATAGTCAAGTGTTTTATATACATGACTTTCTCTACACTTGTACAAACATTTATTGCTCTATCTACTTCAAGATATACTTTATTTTATTGCTGTAACAAGGGAATACAGTAGAGTTTAAGTGATAGTCAAACGTTTTATATACATGACCTTCTCTACTCTTGTAGAAGCACTTATTGCTCTATCTAATTCAAGATAAATATTACCTTATTGTAGTTACAAGGGAATATAGTAGACTTTAAGTGATGGTCAAATGATTTATATAATTGACTTTCTCTAATCTTGTACAAACACTTATTACTCTATCTACTTCGAGATAAACATTATCTAATTGTAGTTACAATGTAATAGAGTAAATTTTAAGTGATGGTCACGTGTTTTATATACATGACTTTCTCTACGCTTGCACAAACATTTATTACTCTATCTACTTCAAGATAAACATTATCTTATTGTAGTTACAAGGGAATATAGCAGACGCATAAGTGATAGCCCATTTATTTGTATAAATGACCTTCTTTACTTTTGTACACACACTTACTGTTCTATCTACTGCAAGATAAACATTATGTGATTGTAGTTACAAGGAAATACGGTAGACTTTAAGTGAAAGTCAAACGTTTTATATACATGAATTTCTCTATTCTTGTACATAGAGTTATTGCCCTATCTACTTCAAAATAAAAATTATATTATTGTAGTTAAAAGCGAATACAATAGACTTTAAGTGATAATCAAATGTTTTATATACATGACTTTCTCTGCTCTTGTGCAAACACTTATTGCTCTATCTACTTAAAGATAAACATCTTATTGAATTTACAAGGGAGCATAGCAGACACATAAGTGATTGTCAAATTATTTGTTTACATGACTTTCTTTACTCTTGTACATACACTTACTGCTCTGTCTACTTCAAGATAAACATTACCTTATCGTAGTTACAAGGGAATATAATAGACTTTAAGTGATAGTCAAATGCTTTATATACACGCCTTTCTCAACTCTTGTAAAAACACGTGCTGCTGTGTCTATATCAAGATGAACATTATCTTATTGTAGTTAAAAGTAAACCGTAAACTTTAAGTGGTAGTCAAATGTTTCAAAACTGGTTGTCCGGGTGACGACATTCTCTTTGTACGTCCAGGAGATGAGAAATGAATGATGAATTCGCATTGGGAATGGTATAGGTATTGGACAGTTTAAACAAATAGAAACTAATATCTAGCCCACCTCTTTATTGTGCTGGTAGCGAATCAAGGTGTCCAAGTTCTAATTTTTTTCAGAGTAATAAAGTTTGCTTTTTCTGGGGCTCATTTGGAAATCATTTCCTTCACCGTGCGATATGACTTAACCGTGTAATAGGTAAAGAAAAAGTTTATTTATAAAAATTACTTCTTTCATTGCAATTTATAAATAATATTGTGTGAATTTTCAAGATCTTTAATTGTTTTGTAGAGCTAGTTTTGCCTATCTCCCTGGCTTTGTCAGTTATAGGGTTCTAAATGAGTTTGAGGATGGAGAGAACTTCTGAGGACATAACCAGAAACTTCATTATTTCGGTTTTCATTAAAATGTGTAGCAGCTCAATGCAAATCATTACTCGCGTTTACAAAACTAATTTTATTTTAAAATGTTGATGTATATATAGGGCAGTCTAGGTTGTGCGAATTTTATTGAAAGAATGTGGTGTTATATATTAAAACGATGTTTAACTTCCGTTTGTTGAGATATGCTTTAAACAGTGGTTCACGAGCATGTATTTCTCGTTAAACCTCGACATCGTCCTTTTGGGTGGAATCCAATACTAGTAGAGAAAATGAAGTACATGTTTCTGCTGATTACACAGCAAGAGAGGTCTTTCGCCTCGCTCCGAATCGCATCCTAAAGCCGGACTTGTCCTCAGAATGACCAAAGAAAACCTTTGAGGTAATAAGGTCAGAGCAAAATTAGCAGCCCACGCCAGTGAGAGAGAGAGAAAGAGTGAGAGAGCTGGCAGCTGTAGTACCAGGTCGAGTCTTGCCTGCATGGGCAAAGGAACGTATTCAATACCGGCTCAAGCCCACGGAAATCTCAAGTCGTTCCTTCCTTACTCATTGTGTTGTAAAATAAACTCGACTTTCTGGGATATATGAATTAGTTAAGTATATTCTAAAATCTATAAATACATGGGTCAATTAAAAATTAGTAACAACACTGCCAGGATTTGGCGGTATTAGCGGTAAATTATGTAAGCTGAAAAGAATGAAAAAGTAAGATCATTTTTTTTACTGTGAGACATGTAATAAGACATAAGACATGTTATTAAGTTTAAATGTAGGCTGTTTAGTTTATTGTTGTAAGTATGTTTAGTAAATACAGAGTGATCCATATGAACCTGAACCATTTCAATAAGCCACAATTTCCCTTTGAAAGCTCGTAGAGTGTAGAAATTTGTCTTAATGACCTCAGTAGCAATGGGAGAATTGACAAAACTGAGAATTGCTGAGAGTTTTCTTCATACGACTGTAGACACTGAAGTTTATATGAGTATCTTCAACACATTTGTGGAGCAGCTGCATGATATCGAATTGAGAGAAGCTTATTTCAAGCAATATGGAGCAACATGCCTTACATCTCATAACACCATGGAACTTGCATGCAGTTTCTTTGATAATCCAATTATCTCAAAGGTTCTGTGGCCCCCCAGATTCCCAGTGCTAACCTCACCGTGAAACAGGAACTTTGGTCCTTGTATAAATTATTCATTTACTTATATGCTTAATAATTAATCATACATTTAAGAACTGTAACTAGTTATGTTAGCGAAAGCAAAATTGTAGACTTGATGAAACATTGTAACGGACCTGGGCAGACATACGTGAGAAACCCTGCACTCCCGGACGACAGCCTAGAACGAGCAGATATTTGACAATAGAATGGTATGCTAGCTATTTTATGTACCGTTATACAGGTCAATATAACCTTAGTTTTTCCTAGTGAAGCCGTGCTGTGTGTATATAAGAGGGTGGTAACCCCTGTTCAGTCCTCAGTTGTTGCTCATTGCTCAGGTGTGTTCGACGAGGTACCGCGTCCAATAAAATGTACTATAAAATGTCAGCCGAAAGTGCAGTTAATCAAGTGCCCGGATTCCACAAATGTAAGGACAAATAAAAGCAGTTCAGAGATTATCGTTGGTTTGTGTTGTCTTAACCTTAACACACTGAGAACCCAAAAAGAATCCATGCAGGAGATGCCGCTAGAGCCAAGGATAACGCAAGCAGCCGACGACGACGTAGAGGACGAGGAAGGATTCCCGACGTTGGCCCAGGTACGTGCAGCCGTGAGGCAGAGAGGTAGTACTGCAGTAACCGGATTTTCTTTTTGTGTGTGTATCTAAAAATAGAGTGTACAAGAATAGACCACGGACAATTGATGTTCTCAAGGAACCATTCGAAACAAAATAAGTAACATTGGCGAGGATACTCTCCGTAAAACTTCAGAGAATATGGTGAGACGTGTACAAACATGCATAGATTCTGGTGGAGGGCACTTCCAACATTTTCTGTGAGATGTAAATAGTGTAATGTAATCTTCTAAATATGTCTTATATTCTCCAAAAGTTGTACGTATGTGCTATTTTTGGTTAAAAAATTATGGCTTATTGACTTGGTTCAGATTTATATGGATCGCGCTATACGAACAAAGATGCTTCATTAAAACTCAGGTTGCAAGAGGTATTAATACACTGTTGCTAGGTGGGCGAATTCATTTAGTTGGGTGAGGTAAATCGGTGATCAAATACGTGGTGTTGGCAGAAAGCAGTCAGCAATTGATGATGTGCATGCGAATGTTGTTAGACCACTACTGGAAGAACATCGTTGATGTACTTGTATTGAGCTAGCAAGGGAAGCTGGAGTAGTTCCTGGTACGATTCTCCATATAGTTAAGAAGAAACTCTGAGCTCGATGGATTCCACACAGATGAAACAATGTGGCAGAAGAAGCAGCTTCCATACTCCACAGAAATTACAACTTAGAGTAGTTCCTTTTAGAACCAGTCAGGTAATTATAGCAGCAATAGTGCAGTCTGTTGAAATATAAGGACAACAAGACGCGGTAGATGGCATCGGTCGCCTCCCTGACGAGTTCGCCTGCGGTGCCGTATGTAGTAAAAGCGGACGTTAAACACTACACATTTCATTTCATTTTCCCTGACGAGTAGAGGCGAGTTCATATTGGAGGAGATTGTTGCTAAGCACTGAATGTGACTGCTCCAGATATCCTTTATTTGTTATTATATCAAATGTAGCTACTAATTATTGAATTACGTAAGTAACATTTACTGCCTGATTTAATAGAAAAAGTCTGTTTCTAATCGATTTTGGGATTCATCAGAGGCTTTCGACACAGTTTTGCACCAGATACTTGTAAGAAAGCTGAAATTTTATGGATTGTCAAAAATTGCAGAAATTTTATAGATATCAGAAGCGTCAAATTGAATGATACCTTGTCCGAATTTATCCTGCAGAAATATGGAGTCCCCAAATGGACTCTTGTAGTTTCAATTATGTTTATTATTGATAAACAACTATCTGCCTTTTGTAATTAAGAATTCGTACCTTTAATAAGTACCTCTTTGTGGATAATATAGCTGTTTTGTATGGAAGTAAAGCTAAGGAATCTACTAAGACAAACCTGGAGCAAATTTAGTATAGAAAAATAATTGTGCAAGGAAAACAGTTGAACTAGACCTTTATCTTAGTCGTTCTGTAGCTGATTCAAATAGGTCTGCAAAATATTTTGCAATTTTGGTTGAAAAAGTTTTAAGTTGGCAAAATCATATTGAATACATTTACTAAAATTAGTAGAGGCTTATTTTGTCTGAAAATCCGCAAACAAAATTTAAACACTGAATCTATGCTAGCAGTATAATGTACTCAAATCCATAGTACTCTTAATTACGGAAGAGTTCTCTAGAGAGGTCATACTACCGCACTTTTTTTACAAAGAAAAGCAGTTTGTTCTGATCTGAATTCCTCTGCCACTTAATATCCTCTGATATTTTCCGCATTACTGAATACGGATTTGCAATTATAATTCCAATTCTGCATTCATGAAATGCAATTACAACTCAAATTATAATGAAATCTAACACTTTAGTAAATCTATCGCCTTTCCCTCCCTAATAGACCACTTAAACCTACTTCCACCATCTTCATTTTTAAATATTTTAATTTTTTTGGGCATACCTTTCTTAAACTTTAAGTACTTATTAATGTTTAACTCATTGATATAGAAAGAGAACGTCGTCGCTTAGACAACCACCTCTTTAAAACATTTTGCAATCACTTAAAATATATTGGATTCCCTTGTAACTACAATAAGATGATGTTTATCTTGAAGTAGATAGAGCAGTAAGCGTTTGTACAAGGGTAGCGAAAGCCATGTATATAAAACGTTCAACTATCACTTAAAGTCTACTGTATTCCCTTGTAACTACAATAAGATAATGTTTATCTTGAAGTAGATAGAGCAATAAGTGTTTGTACAAGAGTAGAGAAAGTTATATATATAACATTTCACTATCACTTAAACTCTACTGCATTCCCTCAAAGATCCAATGGCCGCGCCGTGGCTCAGTGGTTAGACTGCTTGGCTCTCACCAAGGTTCGATCCCAGGCGATCGCAAAGGGAGATTTGTGGTGGTCAACACGGCGCTGGGGTGGGTTTTCTTCGGGATCTCCGGTTTCCCCAGCCATCTCATTCCACCGGTGCTCCATCTTCATCTCATGTATCATCAGTGTCATCGCCTGCGGTGCCGTTGTAGTAAATGCGGGCGTTAAACACTACACATTTCATTTCATTTCAAAGATCCAATAATATAATATTTATCTTGAAGTAGATAGAGCAATAAGTGTTTGTAGAAGAGTAAAGAAAATCATGTATATAAAACATCTGACTATCACTTAAAGTCTACTGTATTCCCTTGTAACTACAATAAGATAATGTTTATCTTGAAGTATATATAGAAGTCATTAATACTTAAGTTCAATGTATGAAGTTCAGTTGTTTCCTTACAAAACGTTTGTTGTAGGACATTTTTGTTGTGGTTGTGCACTCTGGAGCCGATAAAACGATAAAGTTTACAACCGCCAGCTAGCCCATATCCATAACGCTAACCAAGCCAAGTGCGCCAGCGGTTAAAGATATTCACCACTACTAAAAATCTCCTGGAATTATCTCCGTGGCCTGCCTTTTACGGCTCGCTGCCTTTACGACCGACTTATTAATATTTATAAACACATCACAGAGTTAGAGGGATATCATTATTTTCCCACAATAACTACCCCAGGGGTTGCAGGGGAGGGTTGGTCTTCTTCTCGTGTATTGTTAATTATACAGAGCGATTCTCCGACTTTATTACAAACTTTAGAGTACGACAGAGGGGAACAACCTCCATGCCACCACCTGCGAGATGATAGTTGAGGTACACACTGGAAGGCACTGAAGAGGCCTGTACTCGATTAACGGTATCTGAAGCTGTGTATGAACCTATGACAAGATTGCATCTATGTCCCTGAAGGAGGAGTGATTTGAGAAGACTCTGCGAGTGGTCGGAGCAGAAGAAATGCGACAGTACAGGTCAGGGCACCACGACAATCGTTCAGGAAGTTCAGCCACAGCAACCTAACCAGCCACCACACAAATCCCGCATTGAATGATGATGATGATGATGATGATGATGATGATGATGATGATGATGATGATGATGATATTGTGTATAAGGGCCCTCAACTACGACGGTCATCAGCGCCCTTACAAAAACAAGTCATGGATAAACCAGATAAAAAAAAATTCCAAAAACTATATAAGTATAAATAAAACTATTAAAATTGCACACACACACACACACACACACACACACACACACACACACACACACACACACACACACACACATATATATATAAATAAAGAAGAATAAAACGAAACATCAATCAAAAGAGAGGTCATCTGATGGCGGTACATATATATTGTAAATGCAAAATTCGATTGATGGCAGCTTAATCCTTACAGCTACCGATTGTAGCTGTAAGGGATCTACAAATATGTCGTCCCTGAGGAGCATCGTAGTGCCCCCGTGAGCTGGAATGCCCTCTTCTGTTCCAATATCACACCTCAATTGTGTGTAGCGTCTGATTTTAAACTTGTCTTGCGGTCGTAGCTTAGTCTCTTGTAAGCATACCACCAAGGGGTTATGATTTCTGAGCAAAAGTTCCAGTTCTGGTCCATGTGCTCTTAAACCCCGTATGTTCCATTGGAGGATAGCCATTGGAACTATGGAGATAGGATGTAAAATTTGCTCTACATTAAGACGACTTTAACGGTGGCCGAATCACTTTACCCTTTTTCTTCGGTGTAGGGCTAACACCTGTTTCTTCTTCGTCGGGTTTATCCTGGCGCTTTTTCGTTGCCGTTCTTGCAGTGTGGTCCGTGTCTTCTTGGTCCATTTATTCGACGGATGAGGTACCTTTTCCAATAGAAAACTTAGATTCGAGGACCCCAAACCGGTTGGACACAGAGATCGACGATGATGACAGTTGTCGATCTGAGTCTTCACCAGAACACCCCTCAGAAGAGGAACTTCTAGACAATCTACAACTTTCTTTCTTGCCGGTCCCTTTGTTTGTAACCTTGAGGAAATCTGATTTGGTGTAATAGGTCTTAAGCATTTTGGGCGGTGCATCGTAGACTATGACGGGCTTGACGGTCGATGAGGTTGACGGCTTTGGTGATGACAGTGCGGACTTCTCCCTCTGCGAGTTAGGTGAGAGAGGAGCCGCCTGGGATGTCTTGGTAGGCTCCGAGCTGGTGTGGTAGTAAGGACTTCGTCTGTTCTAGTAGCCTCACAATTGCTGGTCTGAGTTGCGATTTCTTTCCTCGATACCACCTTGGCAGCTATGGAGCTGTATGTACCGGACCTTGGGACCGAGGGAAGACAAGTACATAGGAGTCTACGGGCATCCGAGGACAACTTCTCCCTTACTCGGATTTCCTGTATCGCCTTTTCCTCTAAGAAACGTGGGCACTCTCTGTGGCTGGATGGATGTACACCAGCACAGTTGACACATTTTGTGAATAGGGAATACAGGCTACTATTATACTGTTCTTTAAAATTCATGATTATATTATTTTCCAAACACTTTCTGTTACGACCAAACTCATTAATTTAATGCCACCCGTTCTCAACAAAACAAACAAAATAAAAAAAGAGGAAAAAGAAAGAAAAGACACTTGCGATAACCATTTTTTCCGCTATGAGAAAACATGAAAGCAAATACTAAGGGGCCTGTTCAATAATGAATGATCATAATTTCTTTACGGTCATAACTTTCGCACTAAAGTTCAATCTTATTACATTTTGTTAGCTTAATGTGAAACAAACCCGCCGTAGTAGTTTCACTGTTGCTACTCCTGGTTCCCGCCTTTGAGAACCAGTTAAGTTCACACATATTCAGTATCACCTACCGCTTCAATTGAAGTAACACGCGAGGAACAATATGCGGCTTTGAAATTCTGCTTTCGTCTCACAAAATCTTCAGTTGCGACTTATACAATGTTACAGGAGGCCTATAGAGAGTCTAGATAAATTCAACACAAAAAATCAATGCCATGGCCGGGATTTGAAACACGGATCTCCTGGTTACCGTCCAGTCGCTCTAACCCTTGGGCTACCATGGCCAACTTGGCGGCGTCCTCACATTAACTTCTCCATGTGACTCGTAGATTTCTCCGGTAGACCACTGGGGGCTCTCGTATTCGAGAGACACCGTTTGTGGCGACTTACTATCATAAGTACTTGAGTCCCAGGCTTCATCATTTAACTCTATTTATTTTAGTTAATTGCTGGAAATTAATCATATCTCAACACTAGCCATATATAGGCTAAGGTTTTTGATAGACAGAGTCAACATGAAAAATTCAATGCCATGGCCGGGATTTGAACCACGGATCTCCTGGTTTCCGCCCAGCCGCTCTTACACTTGAGCTACCATGGTCAGCGTGCCGTCCTGACTCTGTTAGTTTTCATGTTGACAACATGAAAAAGATTCATTGCCCTGGTTTTTTCACCAACTCCATCCTCTGATCTGGAACATAAATGTAAGCTGCTTGCCTTTTTTGCTATAAGGCCGAAATCAAGGTCACAAGGCCCAAATGTATGACCGGTCACTAGATGGCAGGCACAGAGTATGAATAGGGTAGCCCATTTTTGACATTGTGCGCATAGCATATCACGAATCGCAAGAACTTCAACTCTATTTAGCGTAATATGATTGCTGGATGATAAACCAACACAAGAAAAGATAGCTCTCTGCCGCAACAACAGAAGGCAGCACTTTCGCAAGCTATTTTGTTTTGAGGATTAGCCCGTTTTTCCGAGAATGTCTTCAATTTCAAAACTGTTGTTTCAAAAGTGCTCTGTTTAATGTTAATCTAAATATTGCTGCTTAGAACACTGGGATCTAAACCGGAAGGATCGTGGTTCAAGTCTCGCCTACGGTATTTCATTTCTCCGCTTGACTCTAGCTTTCCCTACAAGCGGTTTATGTGAAATAACAATAAATTACCTCGGATTACTTCTTTCTTTGCTTTCACAATCCAGCAGGCAGTGTATTTACTTAGAAGAAAGAGTATTTACCGTTTGATTGTGTGGAACTGTTGGTTTCCAATACAATCGCAAGGAGATTTATTATCCATGCATTGTTTAACGTTGTTTGATATTGTTTCCTATGGTCTCGCCACAAGAAAACCTCCCGGAAATGAAAATCGACTACTGTTATTAGGCATTCAATTCTGTTTCCTGCTTACTCCCATTTTCCGCTGCCGAAATTTAACGTTTTCTATTTCCTCTGCGGAACGAACGAACGGTGTGTGGGTCAGCACCAAGAGGAAGAAGGCGCACACACAGAGAGAGAGAAAATGGGAAGCAAAAAGGAAAAGAAACCGCTGACATGGCTTCGATTATTTGGCAATTCTCCCGAGCAGCGGCACGGCGGGTTTCAGCTTCCCATATCGACCAGATATCGATAGTGGCGCCACGTCTCGAAAGCGGTAGAGATCCGAGGAAGAGTAAGGTTATTAATAATGGCAGCGGTAGGCCTGCCTCTGTGGTAAAGTGGAAGGGTTAGGTCGAGCTCGTATAGTCAAACGTTTTACTCATGTAACGAAGACTTCGTCTGTAAAAGCATTGAAAACAGTATGCCTTTGACCAGCTGTCAGTAGCACTTCCCTAAAGTGATACACTCCATTGTTCTCTGTTTAGTGCACCATTAGAATAGGGTTAAAATTCCCATATTACTTCAATAAGTTCTTTTTGTTGCTTCAATCGCATGATCTAGTTCAAATTTGCCTCTAACTTCACATCTACGAAGGTTTATCAATAAAGAATAATCATTCATTTTTATGGTCATAATTTTTCGCAATAAAATTCAATCTTATTATATGCTGTTAGCTTAATGTGAAACACACACGCCGTAGTAGTTTCATTGTTGGTACTCCTGGTTCCCGCCTGTGATAGCCCGGCAAGTTCAGACATTTTCAGTATCGACTACCGATGTAATAGAGATAACAAGCGAAAAACAATATGCGGCTTTGAAATTCTGCATTCGTCTCAACAAATCTTCAGTTGAGGCCTATTGAATGTTACAGGAGGCCTATGGAGAGTCTGTTCTTCCCTACAGCACAGCTCGAAGGTGGTTTGAAATGTTAAAAGAGGGGAGACAATCAATTTCAAAGGAAGATGGACCGGTGCTCCAGTTACTGCTCTTACGGAAGAAAACATCAACACTGCTGCTGCCATTGTGAGAGAGGATCGACTAATTACCTTAAGATCACTTTCTGAAATACTGAACATTTCATTGTGTGCCACCCACACGTTCGTGACAGAAACATTACACATAAGACGTGTTTGGGCGTGATGGGTTCCAAGACTGTTGATTCCCGAACAAAAGGACATTCACATGCAGGTCTGCATGCAGCTAAATCTGATATTAGAAGAATATCCGAAGATCTTTCAAACGTAATCACTGCTGATGAAACTTTGCTACAACATTTTGATCCTGAGAGCAAACAGCAAAGCTCAGTGTGGAAATCTCCTTCATCACCAACAACCAGAAAGCAAAAGTGGTTTCTTCTTCTGGGAAAGTTATGATCATCTCATCCTTGGATATTCATGGAATGGTTTATCAGCATATTGTAACTGCACATACATCAGTAACTGGAAAATTCTACAGGGATGTCCTAAAAATATTTCATGTCCGTATCAGGCTCAAAAGACCACATTTCCGTGAAGCCGGCTTGATGCTACACCACGATAATGCGCGGCCACATATTGCCAATGTTGTTGCTGAATAACTTACAAAACTTAACGTGAATTGTCTTCCTCAACCACCCTATAGTACGGATTCAGCACCATGTGACATTTTCTATTCCCTAACTTGAAGAAACGCCTTTGTGGGAGGCATTATCCATCATCACAAGCAGTAGTGAAGGCTGCGGAGGTGAGTTTAAAGGACGTCTGCATAAAATGGTTTCCAACATGTCTTTGAAGACTGGAAGAAACGCTGCGACAACTGCATCGCATTCAGGGGAGGCTATTTTGAGAAGGACCATCAAACCTATGAGGAATAGCAAAGGTAGGTTGTCAAAAAATATGTGATTATTCTTTATTGAACAGCCCTCGTGCTTCAGCTTTTACTGTCACTTCACTATGCTCTGTCAATCACAATTGTGCCTGAACAATTAGATGAGCTCATTACTTGTCTGTTGTCTCCTGTTGAAGTTGCAGACATACAAAACAAAGATCCTGCACTTATTCCAATCATTGATGCACTTAAACATCCTACTTCTGCTCCTACAAAAATTCAGAGACAAGCTTCCACCTATACACTCAAGTCTGGTGTCTTGTATAGAAAGAATGTTGGTTCTACAGGTCCTCTACATTTATTGGTAATTCCAAAGCTCTTAAGCATGAAATTTTATCACCATGTCATGAAAATCCCCTTTCGGGTCATTTAGGTTTTGCTAAAACATTTGCAAAAGTTCACTCTCTGAAACTGCGAGCTGATGGGTTAGGATGATTTTGTAGATAGCTCCACTTCTGGACAGGTAAACGGCTGTTATGGTGCCTTTGTAAATCTGTTTGTTGTAGTAAATATTCTTATTAAGTTAATTCCACTTTTAAATAGCTTTACCCTACCTTTTTACCAATGAACCATTATAGAAAAGATTCCAAACTCTCGCTAAAGCAAGTAGTTCTGCTCTGAGTGTTCGCTCCCGAGTGTTCCACCTGACCACGTGTTTCTTAATTATTCACAAAGTAAGAACAGGTTTTTATTTTTTTATTTTATTCAATGATCGATCAGCAGTACATGCTCTACAGATCCTTGTTGGCTAATTGAATCTCTATGAACTATATAATAACATGTAAGGAAAACCAAGTTGGCTCCTATTATCTTCTTAACATTGTTAAACAAGAGAAAAATAAGTTAATTAAAACAAACAAGTAATCAAAGAGATAAGAACAACAGTCATTGTGAAACAATATTCATAGTTTTTTTTTCAATCAGAGTCACTAAGGAGGAGATCCTGTGGGAGTCCTCTCTTCAGGCGCGTGGGCTGGCGGGTTTGTACGCCGATGTCGTACATCACAGCTCCTGGAACATCTGGCAGGTTTGAGAAGAAGCGAGAGGCGATCTGATGTATGTACTGGTGAAGAGGAAGGAGACCAAGTTCTTTATGCAGTTGTTGATTTCTTACGTACCAAGGGGCATCCGTGGCGATGCGCAGAAATCGATTTTGCAGGACCTGTAGCCTTCGGAGATGAGTGTTGCTAGTCGTACCCCATACCTGGGAAGCATATGTGATAAGTGGCCGGACAAGAGATTTGTAGAGAAGCAGAGAGCACTCAATCCCAAGAGGAGTGTGTCTGTGAAGTAGCGGGCCAAGTTTTGAAAGCCGTCCTGATGCCAACGAGATAAGTCGATCAATATGGGCTTGCCAAGTAAGTTTAATGTCGAGCATTACTCCAAGGTATTTGACGGAGGTGGTAGGAGGTAGCCAGGGCATTGATTCATGCTTGATATGCAATTCGGGAGAGTTGGAGATGCGACGTAAGGTAAAGATCTTAGCTGCGGTCTTTTGAGTGTTTAGACGTATGCGCCAAGTATCGAACCATTCAACGAGGCAGTCAAGAGAGGTTTGTATGTGTGAATAGTTGTACGGAGATCTGTGCCGGAATGATATAAAAAAGTATCATTAGCGTATAAGGCTATGGAGGTAGGGGCCATAGGTATACATACTGAATAAGATTGGCGCCAATATGGATCCCTGAGGAACTCCTGCTGTAATATGGCGCTGATATGACTCCATGCCACCAATTCGAACAGTAAATGTGCGATCTGATAGAAAACTACAAATGGTAGTGAGCAGATACTGTGGAAGTCCAATGCTATACGGTTTGAAAATTAACCCCTCATTCCAAACTTTATCAAAGGCCTGTGCTACGTCGAGGAACAGGGCGGTTGTGTGCTTTCGTTGCTCAAAACCATGAATTACTGTTTGTGTTAAACGTAGTAGTTGGTGAGAGGTAGAATGTCTAGAACGAAATCCAAATTGGAAGGGTGCAATGATATGGTTTTCAGAGGTATATTTAAGGAGACAGCAAAGGAGAACCTTTTCAAAGAGTTTGGACAAGGTAGGCAGCAAACTTATCGGACGATAGCTGTCGGGGAGATTTTTAGGTTTATTAGGTTTGTGAAACACAATGATTTGAGCCAATTTCCAGGTTTGAGGAAAAAGCCAAGTCGAAGACAAGCGTTTAGGATTGAAGACAAATGTGGCAGGGCCTTCCTTGTCAGGTTTTTCAACACAATATTGGAAATCAAGTCGTGTCTCGGTGATTTCTTAAGGGGAAGAGAGCGAATTAAATGCCTAAATTTCAGCAGGACCAGTGAAGGAGATTCTGCAGGGAACAGTTGGTTGGTGTCGAAAAGCGTCAAGCCGCTGTTCTATACTTGGGGTGGTGGCATGAGGTGCGTTTGGTGTGAACGTGCCTTCAAAGTGATCTGCAAGAACTTCACATTTAGCTTTGACCTCCGTAACAAGAGTGTCAGTGGTACGCAGAGCTGGTATAATAGTTGGCTCTCGCAGAAGTCGTCGAGTGGCATCCCAGAGCGTGTGGTCATGCGGAGAGATGCTCGCCAGTTGTCGTTTGTAGGTCTCAAGGCGATGACGGTCCAATTCAACTTTTACTAGCCGGTTCAATCCATTAAGCTTCCTACGCAGCCAAGGTCGGCGTTCCCTTTGCCACTGACGTCTGATCCTGTGTTTTTCTTGTATAAGCTGAAGAATGGGTGCAGGTAATAAGAACAGGTGAAACGGTACTCTCTTCCTCGAGTTGATTAATTAACTGTTAAGGAACATATAGAAGATTGATTGAATGTTAAAGGAATATATAAATGTATTGAAACAAATATTTTGTGCGCAGTGTCAAGTTTGGTACGAGCTCTGACGGTGGGATATTTTCTCCCCTAGGAGAGTTGACCGCAACCATAAATAATGGGTCGCCCACCGCGTTTAGTTTCAAACATAGTTTGACAGGAAGGGGACATTTTGGGTGGTCTAGGGTGAGATTGTCGTAACTGGGATTCCATATGTGTTCTACCGACCAACTAATTAAAAATAATGAACTGAAGGGGAAAACGAAGTTTCATATGGCCTATCTGGGAACAAATACATATCTAAAGTTCAGTCGCTAGCTGGGGATCGAGCTAGATGGTCGTGCGACAGCACCCGGACAGAAATGGCGTTCATTAAAGCAGTCGCTAGCTGGGGGTCGAGCTAGAACCGTCGTGCGACAGCACGAAGACAGAAATCACGTTCATTAAAGCAGTCGGTGGCTGAGAGCCGAGCTGAACCGTTGTGCGACAGCACGAAGACAGAAATCACGTTCATTAAGGCAGTCGGTGGCTGAGAGCCGAGCTGAACCGTTGTGCGACAGCACGAAGACAGAAATCGCGTTCATTAAGGCAGTCGGTGGCTGAGAGCCGAGCTGAACCGTTGTGCGACAGCACGAAGACAGAAATCGCGTTCATTAAGGCAGTCGGTGACTGAGAGCCGAGCTGAACCGTTGTGCGACAGCACGAAGACAGAAATCACGTTCATTAGGGCAGTCGTTGGCTGAGAGCCGAGCTGAACCGTTGTGCGACAGCACGAAGACAGAAATCGCGTTCATTAAGGCAGTCGGTGACTGAGAGCCGAGCTGAACCGTTGTGCGACAGCACGAAGACAGAAATCACGTTCATTAAGGCAGTCGGTGGCTGAGAGCCGAGCTGAACCGTTGTGCGACAGCACGAAGACAGAAATCACGTTCATTAAGGCAGTCGGTGGCTGAGAGCCGAGCTGAACCGTTGTGCGACAGCACGAAGACAGAAATTAGGTTCATTAAAGCAACCGGTGGCTGGGGGTCGAGCTAGAACCGTCGTGCGAGAGTACGAAGGCAGAAATCGCGTTCATTAAGGTTATTTTGGCTACTGTGGGCTAAACTGAACGGGCGAGAAATCTAAAGAAATCGCGTTCAATTAAAGGTAGTTAGTAGCTGGGTGCTAATCCGACGAGTCGTGTTATATACACGGGAGTACAACCACGCCAGCGGGAAGACCACCATTCAGAGTTCGCCTAATTAACATGTATTAGGAGAGTAATTAAGATACAACCGATCGTCATAAGAGAATTAAATTGTGTTTCTTTCCAAGTACCCTATTTGATCCACACAAACGCCCTGTATCATGAGATCCTTGCCACAGATCCTATATTCATGAATACGAGGGCCGTTCAGAATGTAACATCCGATCGATCACAGTGCGGGTAGTGGGGGGAGTAGCGACGCCATCTGTGTATTCACGCACTCAGCAGGTCAGTCGGCATCAAGCCGTGGTCGAGGGAACGTCGTATCTGCGCTACTTTAGTGTTTGTGGCCGTTTGAAATGTGTGCTGCAATAGAAAACCCCGCCAAAAGTGAAGTGCGTGCTGTTATAAGTTTTTTTACAGCCAAAGGATATTCTGCAGCAGCTATTCATCGTGAGCTTTGTGCCGTGTACGGACCAAGAGTTATGAGTGAAGGAGTGGTCCGTGAATGGGTACGTTTATTTAAAAGTGGACAAGAAAACGTTCATGATGAAGAGAGGAGTGGTAGACCATCATTGGTGACGGACGAACTCGTTCAGACAGTTGATGCAAAAGTTCGTGAAAACCGACGTTTCACAATGTCGGAGTTGTCTACTGATTTTCCACAGATTTCTAAGACTCTCTTGTACGAGATAGTGACAGCAAGATTGGGTTACCGTAAGTTCTGTGCACGATGGGGGCCCAAAATTCTTACCGACCACCACAAAACTCAAAGAATGGCCTCTGCATTAGACTTCCTGTCACGTTATGCGGACGAAGGTGAACCATTGTTAAACAGAATCGTGACCGGAGACGAAACCTGGACTAAGTACAAGAACCCTGAGACAAAAAACAATCAAAGATGTGGGCACATTCAAATTCGCCTACCAAACCAATAAAAGCCCGGCATGATTTTTCTGCCCGAAAATTGATGGCAACGGTGTTTTGGGATGCAAAAGGGGTGTCGTTGGTTGAATTCATGGAACGTGGGACGACCATTAATCAAGATGTGTACTGTGAAACACTAAAAAAATTACGACGGGCTATACAGAACAAACGCCGTGGTATGCTGACTTCCGGTATCGTTTTTTGCACCATAACGCCCGTCCTCACCCTGCTCGCAGAACAACAGCCCTTCTTGAGTCCTTCAAGTGGGACGTTGTCAACCATCCACCTTACAGCCGAGATCTGGCGCCAAGCGATTATCACCTCTTCATGCATATGAAGACATGGCTCGGGTCCCAGCGGTTTGATGACGACGAAGAGCTCAAAGATGCGGTCACAGGCTGGCTCCAGGAACAAGCGGTTGATTTTTATGCAGAAGGAATTTCAAAGCTTGTGAACAGATACGATTAGTGCCTCAATCGTTATGGAGACTATGTAGAAAAATAGTGCAAATATGTAGTTGTAAGATGTATATATTAAAATATTTTTATTTAACTTGGTGAATATTTTGCAATAAACCGGAGGTTACTTTCTGAACGGCCCTCGTATTAGGATAACTCCAAGAGCAGCCGAGGACATCGATATTCTTCAAATTTAATTGGCGATGCTGACAACCCTTGGAGTCAAGCCCCTGCCAAATAATTGAGCCGAACTGAGGGGTGATACTCACTCGACACGCCGACATGCCGCACAGGTCGTCACACTATTATTGGTTGAATGTTTATGGCCTATAGGAGTGGTTCAGATTTAAATGGATCGCACTGTACAATGAACCAGAGGTTTCTGTTGTGAATCCCCTCTGTAGTAAAGCTGATCATAATTGCCTAAAGAAATACGCCAGAGGTGACTTGATAATTCCCTAATCTCTCAGGAAGCCATCCCCTCAGCCGAAAATACATTCAATAATCACAATCTTATTTTTCACCAGAATAACTCCTGCAATATCTTTTACCTTTATAACCACTGTACCCTTCCACATAAGTTTAGAATATTTGAGAGGTGTGGGGAAGGAACGTTGCAGAACAATTCCATTCTCCCTTGAAAATGCTTTCGGAGCTTAAGTTCGGTGTGAATGTATCCGGTCGATTTATCTGTTCACAGTCGACGCTTTCGTAACAAATTCAAACCATGGCCCATGGATCACAGTATCATGCCTTACACCAAAGTGGCTTGATTCAAAGCTAAGGGAAGGGGGAGGGAGGTCACAGTACGTGCGATTTCCTCATTCAGTGGTTGACGGATTCAATTTCCAGATGTCTAAAGAGTTGAGACCTAAAGCGTAGTAATTCAACCAGTTTACCTGCAGCTGAAAGTTGCTAAAACTGAGTGGTCACCGCAAGCGAATGGAAGATGTAGTCGGTGTTACACAATACCTCCTCATTAGGACATACATCGTTTCTTGTGGATAACATATGACGAACAGTCATGGAGGAAAGAACTATTATGTGTTTCAAATGGGATGAGGTTTGTTCTTGAGGGTTAATAGACGAGCAAACAATCACAGTCCTGCGGTGTTGTATTGCGTTCCCGCTAAGTGCCGAGCGACAAAGTAATCAATCTCTAATACACACTAATTGCGCTAACACAACGGTTCGATTTTGCAAACACTGATCCATCAGGAAGATAGCGGGTAATGTATCTAATATAACTGCAAAACCCCACATGTTTAGCTCAAATAGTCATCCTAATGCAGATAAAGTACTCCTATACTTGAATGAGTAGAACCAGACTGAAAAATTCAATGCCATAGACGGAATTTGAAGCACGGATCTCCCGCTCTCTGTGCGGTTGCTCTATCCAACTGAGCTACTATGGCCAACGTGCCAATATGACATAAAATTCTCCAGCTGACTCATATGTTTCCCGGTATATCACTAGGGGTGTTCATATGCTATGAAACACGCACCTTTTGTGGCGACTTACTATGCTGTTAGTACTTAAGTCCCGGGTTTCATAGTTAAATCACTGTTATTCAGGTAAATTGCTGGAAATAATCATTTCCTCCACACTAACCGTAGCTCTATGTATCGTGTCCTCATTTGAACATCGTTTCATTCATCGTCCGATATGACCTAACGTTGGAGGTTTTCTCTTATCCTTAAAGATGAATGTCTGGTAACTATAAGCTCTATGTACCCTGTACTCATTTGAACATCGTTTCATTCATCGTCCGATGACTTAACGTTGCAGGTTTTCCCTAATCCTGAAAGATGAATGTCAGCTAACTGTAAGCTCTATGTACCCTGTACTCATTTGAACATCATTTCATTCATTGTCCGATATGTTTTAACATTGGAAGTTTTCTCTTATCCTGAAAGATGAATGTCTGGTAACTCTAAGCTCTATGTACCTTGTACTCATTTAAACATCATCCCATTTATCGTCCGATATGACTTAACGTTGGAGGTTTTCTCTTATCCTGAAAGATGAAGGCTAGGCATGTCTAAGCTCTACGTACCCTGTGCTCATTTGAGCCTCATTGCATTCATCGCTCGATATGACTTAACGTTGGAGGTTTTCTCTTTTCCTGAAAGATGAGTGTCTGGTAACTCTTATGCTCTATATACCCTGTACTCATTTGTACAACAATTTTTCATCGTCCGATATGACTTAATGTTGGAGGTTTTCTCTTATCCTGAAAGATGAAGGCTAGGCATGTCTAAGCTCTATGTACCCTGTACTCATTTGAGCCTCATTGCATTCATCGTCCGATATGACTTAATGTTGGAGGTTTTCTCTTGTCTTAAAAGATGAATGTGCGGTAAATCTAAGCTCCATGTATCCTGTACTCATTTGAACATCGTTTTATCCCTCGTCCGATATGACTTAACGTTGGAGGTTTTTCCTTATACTGAAAGATGAATATCTGATAAGTCTAAGCTCTACGTATTCCGTATTAATTTCAGCATTGTTTCATTCATCGCTAGATATGACTTAATTTTGGAAGTTTTCCCTTATTGTGAAAGATGAATCTGTCGCAACTTTAGGCTCTATGTCCCCTGTACTCATTTAAACATCATCTCATTTATCGTCCGATATGACTTAACGTTGGAGGCTTTACCTTATCCTAAAAGATGAATGTCTGGTAACTCTAAGTCTATGTACCCTGTACTCATTTGAAAATCGTTTCATTCTTCGGCCGATAGGAATTAACGTTGCCGGTTTTCCCTTATGCTGAAAGATGAATAAATGGTAACAGTAAGCTCTATGTACCCTGTACTCTTTTGAACATCGTTTCATTCATCGCCCGAAATGACTTAATTCTGGAGGCTTTCTCTTATCCTGAAAGACGAATGTCTGGTAACTCTAAGTTCAATTTACCCTGTACTCATTTGAACACCATTTCATTCATCATCCGAAATGACTTAATGCAGGAGGTTGTATGTTATTTCAAGGAGGAATAGACATAATTATTTTTAATTCTGTAACAAAGAAATATCCCGGAAACAACTGAAAGTCAGGAAGCTTGAACCCACGGCCCCCTAGAAACTGTACCACCGAGGCATGAAGCTAATAGCGTGAAGCTAATAAGCCTTCCTTCACAACACGGCAATTAGTGAAACAAAATTTATGGAAGCTACATTTCTCTAAATGCCCAATTTGTAAACACAATTTTTAGCTGCGGGTTTTTCTAGATTCGTACTCCCCAAAAAGGAAAAGTGTGTAATTAAATAAGTAGGGAAAGAGAGAAATCGCAGCAGCACAATAAAGAAGGAACGTAAATTATTTAAATCAGATCTAATTACTGTTCGAGCAGCGCTATTTTAATTACATTGCAAACATTAAATTGCAAATTCTTTCCAATAAATCTCGGCGGCCGGAGAGGAAACAGCTAAACGAGAAGGATCAAAGTGCTAAGGATAGAAATTTGCATACAAAGAGGAACTGGTGCAGAATTTCCTTGATCATTGTGAGAGGGTAGCGCGTTTTGTGTGTCAACTTTCACTCTTGCTGATTGACAATGGAGCATCGACAGTCGTGGCCTGCTAACTTGCAGAGGAATGTCTTTTTTCCTTCGAAACACTTATGAAAAGTGCCTCTCGCTATAAAATATTTGAAATAATCAATTTTTAGTTTTAGACACCGTTATCTGGGGTGACTTAATTAGGCGCTTAATAAGAAAGCAGGGTCGAATGGTATTTTGAAATGCCTGCGGCAAACTCGCATACCAGTGTTAAATTGATTGGGTTCTTATTGAAGCAATGAGTTCTCTTATCCTCATGTGAATGGTTGTAGGAAATGGATTTTAGTGGTTGTTGGCTACTCAGCCGTATTAATAACACTTTGTTTGGTGCAGAATTATTTGGTTTAATTCCTACTAAGTTTGCTTGTCGCCTTAGATCGGTGACCACCTGTTAGTGAAATTCCTGACATAAATTCAATTTTACTTGAAACCCTGGATTACTTTAGTTAATTGATGGAAATTAATCATTTCTCCACACCAGCCTTACGTAGGCTAAGGTCTAAGATAGATAGAGTCAACATAACTTACTTCAACTCTATTATGGAATACGGAATATTATTTTGGGGCAACTCAGTAGAAAGTAAAAAAATATTTCTTATGCAAAAGAGGGTTATAAGAATCATTACTAACACCCACAACAGATGCTCCTGTAAAGATCTTTTTACAAGATAGAAGATATTAACGCTACCTTGCATGTATATATTCTCGATCCTAAAATTCTTTGTATGCAATCGTGCCTTATTTGCAACAAATAACGTAATTCACAAAATAAACACTAGACAAAATTATAATATCCATTATCCCAGTGCTAAACTTTCTTGCTTCCAGAAAGGTGAGTATTATGAAACTATCAAAATATTTGGCGCACTTCCTAATGTTCTTAATGAAAAAGTTGATAATTTCGGTGCTTTTAAAAAAGCTGTTACAAAGTATATTTGCTCAAAATCTTTTTATTCTGTAGAAGATTATCTGAATGACAAATCATCCTGATAATGCTTCTGTAGCTCTATAAGTAGTATTTAACTATTTCAATGACAAATCATTGCTTATAAATATTTGATGCTAGTTGAAAGTTTATTTTTAATGTATATGTATTTAATAAATAACAAGAATGGTATCCATTGCAAAAAGGTTGAGACGTACTGGCATAAGCCAAGTGAAAGCTGGTTTAAAAAGTGTTTCATTTTGTATCATATAATTATTCCTGCTTTGTTTTCCATATTGTTCTTCATATTGCCTGTGTACTATAATGTGTGCCTTATGTTAACTTTTGTACATATATATGCTATTAAACTTTATACCTCTGGACATGTTCAATGTTCACAGCCTTTTCTGGCTACAAGTGAACCCACTGAACGCAAATCAATCTAATCTAATCTAATATAAAAGAATTGGATGCCATGGCTGGGATTTAAACCACGGATCTCCTGGTTTCCGTCCATTCGCTCTCAACCTTTGAGCTACCATGGCCAACGTGCCGTCCTGACATTAAATTCTCCAGTTGACTCGTGTATTTCCCCGGTAGACCACTATGGGCTCTCGCATCTGAGATACACCGTTTGTAGCGACTTACTATCGTAAGTACTTAAGTCCCGGGGAAATATACGAGTCAACTGGAGAATTTAATGTCAGGACGGCACGTTGTCCATGGTAGCTCAAAGGTTGAGAGCGACTGGACGGAAACCAGTAGATCTGTTGTTCAAATCCCGGCCATGGCATTGAACTTTTCATGTTGACTCTATCAAAAACCTTAGCCTGCATACGGGTGGTGTGGAGAAATGATTAATTTCCATCAATTAACTAAAATAATAAGAGTTAAATGATGAAGCCTGGGACACCTTGTGTGCCATTCTTCCTCGCCGTGAAAACAGCTGAAATCAACTTTACTCAGTCACCAACACGTGCAAATACGACGGCTGTTCAATAAAGAATGACTTTTTTTTTGACAACGCACCTTTACTCATCCTCAAAATTTTGATGGCTCTTCTCAAAATAGCCTTCCCTAAATGCGAGTACTTGTCCCAGCGTATCTGCCAGTCTTCAAAACATGCCGGAAATCGTTTTTAAGGGATCCTTCAAAATCACCTCCACAGCCTTCACCACTGCTTCTAATGGATAATGCTTCCAACGAAGACGTTTTTTGAAGTTATAGAGTAGAGAAAACTCACATGGGACTAAATCCGGACTATAGGGAGGGTGAGGGATGCACTTCACGTTGATATTTGCAAGATATTCAGCAACATCATTGGCAATATCCGGCCGCGCATTATCGTGGTGCAGCACCCAGTCTGCTTCACGGAAATGTGTTTTTTGCGCCTGATTTGAACTTGCAATGTTTTCAGGAAATCCCTGCAGTATTGTCCACTTACTGATGTGTGTGCAGGTACAACATGCTGATAAACCATTCCATGAATATCAAAGAATGAGATGACCATAAATTTCACAGCAGAAACAACCACTTTTGCTATTTTCGGAGATTGTGATGAAAGAGATTTCCACACTGAGCTTTGCTGTTTGCTCTCAGGGTCAAAATGATGTATCCAAGTACCATCAGCTGGATTACGTTTGAAATAACCTCCGGATCTTTCTCTAACATCAACTTTAACTGTATGCAGACCTGCATTAGAATGTCCTTTTGTTCGGGAATCAACAGTCTTGGAGCCCATTGCGCACAAACACGTCTGTGTAATGTTTCTGTCACCAACGTGTAGGTGGCACACAATGAAATGTTCAGTATTTCAGAAAGTGATATTAGGGTAATGCGTCGATCTTCTCTCAGGATGGCTGCAGCAGTGTTGATGTTTTCTTCCGTAAGAACAGTAACTGGAGCACCTGGTCCACCTTCCTTTGAAATTGATTTCCCCCCTCTTTAATCATTTTAAACCACATCCGAGCTGTGCTGTAGGAAAGAACAGACTCTCCATAGGCCTCCTGTAACATTGTATAGGCCTCAGCTGAAGATTTGTTGAGACGAAAGCAGAATTTTGAAGCCGCATATTGTTTCTCGCGTGTTACCTACATTGTAGCGGTAGGCGATACTGAACATGTTCTGAACTTGCCTGGTTCTCATAGAAGCATCAACAGTGACACTTCTACGGCGTATTTGTTGCACATTAAGCTAACAAAATATAATACGATTGAATTTTAGTGCGAAAATTTATGACTGTAAAAAATTATGTTCATTCTTTATTGAACAGCCGTTGTAATTACTAAGGAATCCACCAGAGGGCATTCATAGGCTTGATAAAGATATGCCACAGCAGGCTTTAGTGGAACAGCATATAATGAGGACAACTCCCAACGTTACACATCTGTAACAAGGGGTGTTAAATGGATAACGGAAGTTCAAAGCCATTACTTTCTGAACAACCATTAAAATGATTTTACTATTACATGAAGCCTAACCTATCCTGCTATTCCCATTCCAACTACAAGAAAATGCATAATGTAACAATTATAACAGTTTTTTTTTTTCGATTATATCCTATTATACTTTAAATATCACGCTTCTTACACAGGATGTACAACATCGCGCTGTTGAAGTATTTCACTGTCAGCTTTTTTTTATCTGAAACTCCGGAGGGAAAATCGTATGAACAAACACGGAATATGTGTATGTTGTAAATGAAAATACATCATACGTGCAACATTTATTTAATTACTACATTATTTAAATGCTCCGGGGAGACAAAATATTCATTAAAGCTTCTGCCAACCTTTCACGTTGAAATTTCAACAAAAAAGTAAATGTTTCATCAGATTCTGTAGGGCATGGCTTTTGTTTTTTGTTGTTTTCAAAATGATAACAAAAACATGAAGTTCTTGTGTTTAAATTTACACTAGCATAATTAATTGCCTATAGAAAGGCGCGGTTTTGTTTTTGATTGCGAATTGTTATGATCTTTTTTTTACATATATGCTGGAGTTGAGGGACCAAGGAAAGTATGTCTGTATACCTGAGTATCGGTGCTATCAATGGATTATAGCTTTCTGCCAAAATACTGGCATGTCCTTGAACCTATCGCCACACTTTCACGTATATCTCTGTTCCTTTGTTTCTGAACGAGGTGCGTTCAACTTACAGCACCTTCTATTTTTTCAGGACTGGTGTTTTTAAAATTACACGTGGACTGTTTGTGAATGCGTGAGACAGATGGAAGCACTGTACAATGCATAGATCTCTAGTGGCAGCGACGAGAGTTAGGACTGTTTCTGATACTTAAAGTGGTGACGTCATTGCAAGAGCAGCGTGTAATCATTCGTTTTTTTCCATTTTCATGGTGTGACACCTATTTAAATTCATCGCCAGTTGAGTGACGCATGTGGTGATGGTACCATGGATGTGTCTAATGTACGTTCCTGGGTGCGACAGTTCAATGAAGACAGAACATCATGTGACAACAAACCAAGACAGTTAAGTGAGGTATGTGCTGATGGTACCATGGATGTGTCTAATGTGCGTTCCTGGGTAAGACAGTTCAATGAAGAGAGAACATCGTACGACAACAAACCAAGACAGTTGAGTAAGGTATGTGCTGATGGTACCATGTATATGTCTAATGTACGTTCCTGGGTGCAACAGTTCAATGAAGACAGAACATCGTGTGACAACAAACCAAGACAGTTAAATGAGGCAGGTGGTGATGGTATCATGGATGCGTCTAATGTACGTTCCTGGGTAGGTCAGTTCAATGAAGACAGAACATCGTGTGGCAACAAACCAAGACATTTGAGTGAGGTATGTGATGATGGTATCATGGATGTGTCTAATGTGCGTTCCTGGGTAAGACAGTTCAATGAAGACAGAACATCGTGTGACAACAAACAAAGACAGTTGAGTGAGGCATGTGGTGATGGTAACATGGATGTGTCTAATGTGCGTTCCTGGTGGTGACAGTACAATGAAGGCAGAACATCGTGTGACAACAATCGAAGATAGTTGAATGAGGCATGTGGTGATGGTACCATGGATGTGTCTAATGTACGTTCCTGGGTGTGACAGTTCAATGAAGACAGAACATCGTGTGACAACAAACCAAGACAGTTAAGTGAGGCATGTAGTGATGGTACCATGGATGTGTCTAATGTGCATTCCTGGGTGCGACAGTTCAGTGAAGACAGAACATCGTGTGACAACAAACCAAGACAGTTAAGTGTGGCATGTGGTGATGGTACCATGGATGTGTCTAATGTACGTTCCTGGGTGTGACAGTTCAATGAAGGCAGAACATCGTGTGACTCCAAACCAAGATATTTGAGTGAGGTATGTACTGATGGTACCATGGATGTGTCTAATGTACGTTCCTGGGTGCGACAGTTCAAGGAAGGCACAATATCGCGTGACAACAAACCAAGACAGTTGAGTGACGCATGTGGTGATGGTACAATGGATGTGTCTAATGTACGTTCCTGGGTGCGACAGTTCAATGAAGACAGAACATTATCTGACAACAAACTAAGACAGTTAAGTGAGGTATTTGGTGATGGTTTCATGGATGTGTCTTATGTACGTTCCTGGGTGTGACAGTTTAATGAAGATAGAACATCGTGTGACAACAAACCAAGTTGTTATGGAAACATAGAGTGCAGAGAACCAAATTAAAGAGAGAAAACGTTTAGTTGTGAATGGATTTGTGCTGAACTAGTGCCGTGTGCCAGATATATAATGTGTACCGTCTTGTGAAAAGACGGAATCGAGTTCTTTAACATTGTAGCAGAATTAACTAAATATTTGGTGGAATAAATCCCATAATATTTAAAACAGAAGAATTGTATATTCTCCAACGATTTCAGTATATAATATCTTTACTCCAAGATAGCGACCGGAGGTAAGAATCATGGCTCCAGAGCTCCGAGGCAAGATTTCTACTGGATCGTCACCAAAGGTGAGAAAATAATCAGCATCTTCCCTCACGCCTTTTCGGGGGATTATCTTTAAAGTCAGTAAATAGTGTATAACCATAAATTTATTGCACATGCTTAAAGCTTCAAGTTTGAAACACTTCGGGAATTTATTTTAAATGCAGGAGTAATAGAATAAAAGAGAAAAAGAGTGTGATAGTAAAACGTTTTAAAATGCTAACAAAAAGTAAAATTAATATTTACAAATAATAAAAGACTGCTGGAGTTATTGAAGTGTAGCAATACGGGGCCAACTCATTGTCTTATGTGCTTATGACGTCACACTCCTTCGTCTTCTGAAAGAGACATTTCCCTTCATTCATTCAATACCTAAGCGTTTGAGAAGTTTCTTTTCTGAGTCTAATGAATTCATCATTGCTCGGCGAACACTAGGTTGAGATAACCCCTACACCTCCCCTTTCGCATAAAATTTTTCATTACTAGTGTAAGAAATATGAGAATTGAAACACTCAGATTCAGAAATTAAGTCAATGTTTTTCAGAAATGCTTTAAAACACCTGATAAGCGCTCTAAATACCAGTTCCGTAATAGTGCTAAAAGAATTGTGGATTTTTTGTCCTCCTACGTTAAGTCATATCCGACGATAGATTAAATTGGTGAAATGTTGCTCAAATGAGTCCGGGGTCTATGGATCTTAGAGTTACCCGACATTCGTCTTCCAGGATAAGGGAAAACCCAAGTAAAAACCTTATCCAGGTAACTCACCCTGACCACGATTCGAACTCGGGACCTCTTGAACGTGAGACAGAGATTTGTGGATCAGAAGATGTTAGGTCGAACATATTAAGACCCCGGTATGTTGTATGGGCATCAATTTCAGGAATAAAAGTTGTTAAGTCAGCCTTTTCGAGTTAAATGTTGTTAAGTCAAGTAGTTGCCGCCTTAGGCATTTGGTGGTGCAACTACTCTGTGCCACACAAGTTCTTTGGTACATTTTAGATTAGACATTTAGACATTAGTCATTTTTAGACATGCCTCAAGCGCAATTCCAGAAAGTTAATCTATACATCCTGATAAAAGGGCACTGTTTCATGTATCGCGAGGCAAGAAAGGGAGACCTACAGTGGGGGAGGTTTGTTTATTAAGAGATAGTTAAATAAGACAGTTAAATAAACATGGTCTAAATCAAAAGAAACATTGTGGTTGATTATTCAAGATAAGCAGTTAGATGACAGTAAAATATGTATGGTTATAGTATACAACACGCCTGTTACACCACAGTTCCATAACCCGGATTATATAATCTTTTAGAGAAGGACATAGAGAGGTTAACAGATAAGTATATACATATAGAGGTAATAATAATGGGAGACTTCAATGCCAGAATAGGGGAAAGTCGCGTAAATTTAATGGATTGGTGGGAATCAAATGATGTGTTACAGTAAAGAGAGAGTGGCAGACACAGCAAGGACAGAATGGTGGACAGAGGCAGTGAAAAATTTATGGACTTTTATGAACAAAATTCTCTTGATATTCTAACTGGAAAATACAGAGTAGATGAAGCTGAGGAATACATATTTGTAAATATAAATGGTCAAAGGGTAATTGGTTACGTATTATGGCCAAATAATTTGAAAAGCAAGATAAACAACTTAAAATTACAAATTTATGCACAAGCAGTGGGCATTTTTTCAATTTCCTATTGACAGAAGTTTTGGCAATATTGAGAAGAATAAACGATCAGTGGATAAAGTCTTAGTACTTTCAAAATGGGTGAAACTGATCAGAGATTCACTACAGAAGAAGCCCACTGATGTTGTCCATTGACCGATAACGGGGAACATGATGGCACTCCAGTTGTTGAAGTTTTTGGCTTCAAAGATTCACTCGACCATGTCCTTGTAAGAAGTATTCCTGAATTCACTTTACTCCGGGGTGTGTATTTCCAAAGAGGATGTGTACCACAAGTTCGTCATACAATGTCTTCTTCCCTTTATCGTCCCCAGTCTCTTTTGAGGAGTGTAGTGAGGCTGCAAGCCTTAAACAAGACCTGTAATAGTGCGAAAATCACACCAGATACGCTTCGGAAGATTAAGAAGGCAAAATATTACGATGTTCGTCCACTACTATAATATGTCACTCTGACAGAAGTTACCACATTTTATGACACAATGACATATGGAAGTGATGTAGTGGAGATGGAGTGATGTTTTGATGACAATGTTGAATGTCAGTCCATGAAGTGCGTACTGGAATAGTCCATAGTAGAGATGTATTGATGGAAATAAAGTAATAGTTTATCCATGGCTACATATTATAAATCAGAAGCCGTTAGGTCAAGTGACTTAACAACTTTTCATCCGTTTTAAATTAAAAGTTGTTAAGTCCTAATACTAAAATATTCTGTCACACATACTACATACGAAGGCTTTTAATTTTTTTTTACAACGTACGTTTAGTAATAATTATAACTTTGATGATTCTTCTCAACATAGTCTGCCCTAAATGCGATGCACTTTCCCAGAATTTCTGCCAGTCTTCAAAGACATGCTGGAAACCATTTTCAAGCGATCCTTCAAAATCGCTTCCGCAGCCTTCACCACTCCTTCTGATGATGGACAATGACTCCCACTAAGGCGTTTCTTCAAGTTAGGGAGTAGAAAAATGTCACATGAAGCTAAATCCGGACTATCGGGAGGGTGAGGGATGTACTTCACGTTGATCGTTGCAAGATATTCAGCAACAACATTGGCAATATGTGGCCACGCATTATCGCGCTGCAGCATCCAGCCTGCTTCACGGAAATGTGGTCTTTTGCGCCTGATATGGACTTGCAATGTTTTCAGGACACCCCTGTCAGTATTGTCCAGTTACTGATGTGTGCACAGGTACAACATGCTGATAAACCATTCCATGAATATCAAAGAATGAGATGACCATGGCTTTCCCAGCAGAAGCAACCACTTTTGCTTAAAACATCCCTGTAGTATTGTGCAGTTACTGATGTGTATGCAGGTACAACATACTGATAAACCATTCAATGAATATCAAAGAATGAGATGACCATAACTTTCCCAGCAGAAGCAATGACTTTTTCCTTTTTTGAGGATTGGTGATGAAGGAGATTTCCACACTAAGCCTTGCTGTTTGCTCTCAGGATCAAAATGAATAGCCAAGTTTCATCAGCAGTGATTACGTTTGAAAGACACTCCGGATCTTCCCCTAACATCAACTTTAACTGCATGCAGACCTACATGCGAATGTCCTTTTGTTCGGGAATCAACAGTCTTGGAACCCATCGCGCATAAACGCGTCTCATGTGTAATGTTTCCGTCACCAACGTGTGGGTGGCACCCAATGAAATGTTTAGTACTTCAGAAAGTGATATTAAGGTAATTCGTCGATCCTCTCTCACAATGACAGCAGTAGTGTTGATGTTTTCTTCCGTAAGAACAGTAACTGTAGCAACGCTTCTATCTTACTTTGAAATTGATTGTGTCCCCTCTTTAAACATTTTAAACCACCTTTGAGCTCTGCTGTAGGGAAGAACAGACTCTCAAAAAGCCTCCTGTAGCATTGTATAGCCCTCAACTGAAGATTTGTTGAGACGAAGGCAGAATTTCAAAGCCGCAAGGTGTTCCTCACGTGTTACCTCCATCGCAGTGGTAGGCGATACTGAACATGTCTGTACTTGCCTGGTTCTCACAGACCGGAACCAGGAGTACCATCAATGAAACTACTACGGCGTGTTTGTTTCACATTAAGCTAACAGAATATAATAGGTTTGAATTTTTGTGCGAAAAAGTATGACCGTAAACAAATTAAGATCATTCTTTATTGAACAGCCGTCGTATGTCAAAAGTTGAGAAACACTTCAAAACAGCACATTCTACGTCCAAACCTAGTCCTCACATAAAATTCATTCATTTGTATTACTATTTTGGTATTTAAAGTTACTTTTGCACACCTGAGCAGCTCTCCTGCACAATTCTGAAACAGTGACTTAGCAACTTCTGCTCCTGACCACTTCAAATATGTGAACACTAGCCAATAAGGCACGGAGTTCTGAATTTTACACAAGAACAGGTAAATAAACCTAAACCACGAAAATCATTAGGGTCCAACCGGGATTCCCACAATGCACTATCGCGATAAAAACTTTCACAACTTACCAACGAACTATAATGCAGTCAAACATCGAGACCTAAAACCTTCAAGTTTTCCAGTTAACTTAACCTAACAGTTTGTTTTATTTAATTACATAATTATCACACAGCAATAATGAAAATGACGATGAGTACGGTTATAATAACACGAGATGCAAAAGTTAGTTACCCTTGTTTATTTACGTTCTGACGTAATTGTATAATTAACATTTTGAAACAAAACACGCGCTTGTTTAAAGTAAACAGGGCTGAAGTTCATGAATGAACACAGAGCAAATGTTTATGTTATATAAATTTTAAAACCGACAACACAGGCCTGGTAGAAAAGTTCTGAATCACTTGTTTATCTTGTGTAACACTTACCTTCTGTCGAGATTTCACCGTGACAGCTACAGGGTGAACTACGTGACAGGGTATATGTACGTGTGACATTTGACTCATGTAGACTAGTAGATTAGACTAGGTTTTTAATGCATATATTCCAAATGTTTACAATTTACAACTTTTGGCTACATTTATTTGTCTTTACCTTGTTGGTACCTTGGCTTACATGGCACCCTGGTCTTCTACTCTGTCAGGTAGCTCTTAACCTCCATGCCTCCTTGTTCCTTAATTAGCCCCTATCTTCCCCCCTCATCTTCCTGTCTTATATGCTTTATATGCATTTCTCTTTACCTTGTTGCTACCTTTTCTTACATGACAACCTGGTCTTCTGCGCTGCCAGGTAGCTCTTAACCTCCATGCCTCCTTGTTCCTTAATTAGCCCCTATCTTCCCCCTCATCTTCCTGTCTTATATGCTTTATATGCATTTCTCTTTACCTTGTTGCTACCTTTTCTTACATGACAACCTGGTCTTCTACTCTGTCAGGTAGCTCTTAACTTCCATGCCTCCTTGTTCCTTAATTAGCCCCTATCTTCCCCCTCATCTTCCTGTCTTATATGCTTTATATGCATTTCTCTTTACCTTGTTGCTGCCTTTTCTTACATGACAACCTGGTCTTCTGCTCTGCCAGGTAGCTCTTAAACTACATTTCTTAAAATTCACAGAAATTTCGTGATATTTTCCATGTAAACTGTTACTTGAAAAGAAAAATTTGCATGACACTTTCACTGAGAAGCCAGAGATGAAATTTGAAATTTTTGTTCAAAATTATTCCTTTACTTATACTTAAATAATACATATCCCTTTGTGGAATCTTAAAACCACGACTGTCTTAGGAAACCAGGACATGTGTACACTTCTATTAAAGAGGGTAGTTTAGGGTGTGCCAATTCTCTTATAACCTCTTTGTGTTAGACAACAAACTCAGAGTACCAATACTTGAGGGCCATCTTACCTATACAAAGGTTCGCCGTCAGCCTCCTTGAACCACAGCACCATATAGACAGCATCATCCTTCTCTGTGGGCGTTATGTTGCAGGGCATCATCGTCCTCTTGCCCAGGACCCCTTGCACGTCCACCACGGGTACTGAAAAACACAATAAATTAACACATTACACCTTTCATATCACAAAATCTTGTACAAACTATTGTTACAAACACTTATTCTACTATCTACTTCAAGATAAACATCTTATTGTAGTTACAAGGGAATACAGAAGACTTTAAGTGATAGTCCAGTGTTTTATATACATGACCTTCTCCACCCTTGTACAAAAAATTGTTCAATCTACTTCAAAATAAACATCCTATTGTAGTTGCAAGGGAGTATAGTAGAGTTTAAGTGACAGTCAAATATTTTGCCAAAGATTGTCTAGGAGACGTCTCCGCCTGGAAAAAAAAGGTAAGAAAAAATAAGAAAGAAAAAATAAGAAAGAAAAAGGAAAGGAAGATGAAATTGAAAGAAAGAAAGAAAAGCGGAGATAAATAAAGACAGAAGGAAAGATAAAAGAGAGGAAGATAGACAGAAAGAAAGAAAGAAAGAAAGAAAGAAAGAAAGAAAGAAAGAAAGAAAGAAAGAAAGAAAGAAAGAAAGAAAGAAAGAAAGAAAGAAAGAAAGAAAGAAAGAAAAAAGAGGGAAAGAAATAAAAACAGGTAGCCGGACAGGTAGAAAGAATTAAATAGAAAGAAAGAAAAAATAAAGAACAAAGAAAGAAAGGCAGACAGGCAGACAGAAATATGAAGAAAAATAAATAAGTAGAGAAATAGAGAAAATAAATAGAGAAAGAAAGAAAGAAAGAAAGAAAGAAAGAAAGAAAGAAAGAAAGAAAGAAAGAAAGAAAGAAAGAAAGAAAGAAAGAAGGAAGGAAGGAAGGAAGGAAGGAAGGAAGGAAGGAAGGAAGGAAGGAAGGAAGGAAGGAAGGAAGGAAGGAAGGAAGGAAGGAGGGAGGGAGGGAGGGAGGGAGGAAGGAAGGAAGGAAGGAAGGAAGGAAGGAAGGAAGGAAGGAAGGAAGGAAGGAAGGAAGAAAGAAAGAAAAGAAAGAAAGAAAGAAAGAAAGAAAGAAAGAAAGAAAGAAAGAAAGAAAGAAAGAAAGAAAGAAAGAAAGAAAGAAAGAAAGAAAGAAAGAAAGAAAGAAAGAAAGAAAGAAAGAAAGAAAGAAAGAAAGAAAGAAAGAAAGAAAGAAAGAAAGAAAGAAAGAAAGAAAGAAAGAAAGAAAGAAAGAAAGAAAGAAAGAAAGAAAGAAAGAAAGAAAGAAAGAAAGAAAGAAAGAAAGAAAGAAAGAAAGAAAGAAAGAAAGAAAGAAAGAAAGAAAGAAAGAAAGAAAGAAAGAAAGAAAGAAAGAAAGAAAGAAAGAAAGAAAGAAAGAAAGAAAGAAAGAAAGAAAGAAAGAAAGAAAGAAAGAAAGAAAGAAAGAAAGAAAGAAAGAAAGAAAGAAAGAAAGAAAGAAAGAAAGAAAGAAAGAAAGAAAGAAAGAAAGAAAGAAAGAAAGAAAGAAAGAAAGAAAGAAAGAAAGAAAGAAAGAAAGAAAGAAAGAAAGAAAGAAAGAAAGAAAGAAAGGAAGGAAGGAAGGAAGGAAGGAAGGAAGGAAGGAAGAAAGGAAGAAAGAAAGAAACAAACAAACAAAGAAACAAAGAAAGAAAGAAAGAAGGGATGAAAGAAAGAAAGAAAGAAATGAAGAAAGAAAGAAAAAATTAAAGAAATAAATAAACAAACAAAATAGGAATTTAAAGAGTGGTTAAGAGATATTAGACCATTTCTTGTTTTGTATTTACTTCCATTCCTGCATTTAGATATCATTTTATTACGAAATAAACAAGCAATGTTTTACAATGTGCAGGAATTTGGTGTGTACAAAGTGTGTACAAATTATTAGTACCTTTTGTAGAAAGAAAAATCTGCACAACTGATGTTCAGCAATGTGACGTTCTATAAGTAATATAATTATATATTAATATTTCAAAATTTTAACTGGACTGTTCATCATTTTTCCTAAATTAATTTCTACAATTTCACATTGATCAGTGTTTTCGAATTTAAGCTGTACTACAAATGATACTCAGATAAGTGCGCATGCGAGGACCATCTCTCGTAGTACTTGTTTCGCTTGTCATAAGTAGATCTTAATGCGATATCATCACCTAGGCAACCTCGCCAACAATAACACTTAGAAACATGATTTTCAATCTTGCACCTATATAGGATAATGGAACTCCGTGCTGCTATGAATCCGAGAGGACATAATTGTGTTATTTCTCCACTCTGGCCTCTTTTCACTTGAGATTCAATATCCCAAACCCCGCTGGCACACAAGATGGAAATCCTCCTTTCACGTTCCTAAATCGAAGTTTGTGGATTTCAATTTACACGAAGCTCCTCTTGATAAGTCCAACAAAATCGCCAAAGAAACTGGACTCCTTTCAGAATAGGATCTGTTTAATGAAGAACTCTTGAAAAATGCCTTCGCTCTATTTTTATTGAGAGATTCCATCATCTCAGGTATTCAACTCACTCACACTGAACAGCTCTGCAATCTTCTTGATTACAGATCCATTATTTGAACGGAATTCTGCCATTTAGGTTATCTTCTTGATAAATTGAGGTATTTTAAAGGGGAAGTTTCATGTATTCCGAGTATTTGCCTATGGTATCACGCTGATATAATCTAAAATAAGACGTGACTTCAAATTTCTAGGATAACTTTCAAGCACCAATCATTGTGGGTTTTATATATGAAAAAATACGCTTAAGATTCATTAATAAAATAAATAACTGGATAAATAAATGAAAGTACCTATGAAAGTGAAGATTTCATCTTTAATTTAAAGCACTTCATATATATTTTATTTTTATTTACACATTATATAAGTATGTATTGAAATTTTAATATAAATTTATATATTTGTTAATGCTTATCATTTGTTTACCAAACGTAATTTAATTTTGTAAGTTTCTGCTTCCAACCAAATATTTAAATTATCAATTACTCAAGCCAATAAATTAGCAGATGAATCATTATCTAGACAAACGCACAACCTACAGACATGTTTCCACATGAACATCCTTCTAACCTTCCTTCAGTACAATTCAATACAATTCAATCCTTCACAAAATTACATTTTTACATATTTTCATGATTTTTGTACTATCTCTGAAAATCACATTATACAAAACTATGTATACATTTTAAACTATCTCCATCATTTTAGTTAATTGATGGAAACTAATCAGTTCCCTACACTTGCCCTATATAGGCTAAGGTTTTTGATAGATAGAGTCAATGTGAAAAATTCAATGCCATGGCCAGGATTTGAACCACGGATCTCCTGGTTTCCGTCCAGTCGCTCCAACGCATTGAGCTACCGTGGCCAACGTGCCGTCACGACATTAAATTCTCCATTTAACTCGTATATTTCCCCGATAGACCACTAGGGGCTCACATATCCGAGATACACCGTTTGTGGCGACTTACTATCGTAAGTACTTGAGTCCCAGGCTTCATCATTTAACTCTTATTACTTAAGTTAATTGATGGAAATTAATCAATTCCTTACACTAGAAGAATATAGGCTAATGTTTTAATAGATCTTTGATAGTAAGTCGCCATAACTCCATTACATGGTGTTGAGGAATAAAAAAGTTAGTATTTTCAAAAATTTGAGAGCTAACAATTTGAAAATAATTTAGAACAAATACTACTTTTGAAGCGTAGAACATTTTTAATGTTTACAAAATTTAACAAATAAATAATTAATAATTAATGAACTATTTGTTGTAACAACATGTAAAATTGCATGCAATTTCAAAATAATACCCTAATTATATAACTAAATTTTCATAATGATTGGTTTATTATTATAGATGTTGGAATTTTCAGTGTAGACTTGTCTTAAATGAGTACAGGGTACATATATCTTAGAGTTACAAGACATTTATCATTCAGGATAAAGGAAAACCTACAACGCTAAGTCATATCCGACGATGAATGAAATGATGCTTAAATGAGCACAGGGTACATAGAGCTTACACTTACTATACATTCATCTTTCGAAAAAGAGAAAACCTCCAGCGTTAAGTCATATCACACGATGAATGAAATGATGTTCAAATGAGTACATGGTACATAGAGCTTAGAGTTACCAGACATTCATCTTACAGGATAAGAGAAAACCTCCAGCATTAAGTCATATCGGACGATGAATGAAATGATGTCCAAATGAGTGCAGGGTACATAGATCTTAGAGTTACCAGACATTTATCTTTCAGGATAAGAGAAAACCTCCAACGGTAAGTCATATCGGACGATGAATGAATTATGTTCAAATGACCACAGGGTACATGGAGCTTAGAATTAGCAGACATTCATCTTTCAGGATAAAGGAAAACCTCCAACGTTAAGTCATATCGGTCAAGGGATGAAATAATGTTCAAATGAAAACAGGGTACATACATCTTAAAGTTCCCAGACATTCATCTTTCAGGGTAAGGCAAAAATATCCAACATTAAGTTATATCGGATGATGAATGAAATTATGCTCAAATGAGTACAGGTTACATAGAGCTTAGAGTTACGAGAAATTCATCTATAAGAATGAGAGAAAACCTCCAACATTAAGTCATATCCGACGCTCAATGAAATGATGTCCAAATGAGTACAGGTTACATAGGTCTTAGAGTTACCTGACATTCATCTTTCAGGATAAGGGAAAACCTCCAACGTTAAGTTATATCTGACTATGAATGAAATTTAGTTCAAATGAGTACAGGGTATATAGGTCTTAGAGTTACCAGATATTCAACTTTAAGAATAAGGGAAACCCTCAAAAGTTAAGCCATATCGGACGATGAATGAAATGATATTCCAATGAATACAGGCTACATAGAGCTTAGGGTTACTAGACATTCATCTTTCAGGATAAGGGAAAACCTCCAACGTTAAGTCATATCGGACAATGAATGAAATGATGCTTAATTGAGTACAGGGTTCATAGAGCTTAGAGTTATCAGATATTCATCTTTCAGGATAAGGGAAAACCTCCAACGTTAAGTCATATCGGATGATGAATGAAATGATGTTCATATGAGTGCAGGGTACAATGAGCTTAAGCTTACCAGACATTCATTTTAAGTATAAGAGAAAACCTGCAGCGTTTAGTCATATCGTACGATTAATGAAATAATGCTTGAGTACAGGGTACATAGAGCTTAGGGTTACCAGACATCCTTCTATCAGGATAAGAGAAAACCTCCAACGTTAAGTCATATCGGACGATGAATGAAATGATGTTCAAATGAGTACAGAATACATAGAGCATAGAGATACTCAACATTCGTCTTTCAGGATAAGGGAAAATCCTGGAAAAAGCCATAACCAGATAACTCACCCTTGCCGAGATTCGAACTCGGTACCTCTTGAATGTGTGGTCGACAGCTACCAGCTACGCTACCGAGGCGGGGACTATGCTTAAGTTTGTTTCCAGAAAATTTGTTAAATATATATTTAAAATGCAAAATTTTGGGAGTACTACAATATAAAACATTTCAAAACAAAGAATGTGCAACTTTTAAGTTTAGCACATCCCTAATTTGTGGGACGAGGGTGTGCCTCCCTGACAAGTGCACAAGGAATGTTGCGTGTTCCTTAAGGGTGTAGCAGTTAACCCCTAAGCCACCTCCGCCTTCTCCAGGGATTATAGTAATCCTGTGTTTTATTCACTGGCCGTGCTGCCGCAATCCAACATTCCTTACGGGATACACAGGACGTTACAAAGGGCAAGCGAGAAAGACAGTCTCCCTTTGATGTGGTACATTATACATCTGAGATAGAGAGATTAAAGGCCAATTTCTAGCCTTATTCATTTGGTAAAGCTTTGACGGTGCTCTCTCAATTAATAAATAACTGCTTATTAGCTGGCAAAGTGTCTGTCAGCAGCCGAAAGAATGAGGTGTATCCACTGCTGTAACGGTAGCTCCTTAAATGGCTAAAATAACAGTGAAACCTAAAGAAAACGTCTACCTAGTAACGTAAAGGAAACAGAAGGTTGCCTAGTGACGCATATAAAATAACTGGAACAGATGGGTTTAACTAACCCGTTGTTTATTTTTTTTATTTATACAGATTTATTGAACCCTATTTTACACAGTGGTATATTAGGGTTAGAGTTAATACATAAACATATACAATTTCAACAAAAAAGTTTTAAATACTAGAAGGAAGAAAATATGTTATAATCTGATGCATATTAATTTAAACTATTTCAGACGTTTAACACTGAGTTTATAAACATCATGAAATACTTATACTGTTGTGGCTTCATTAGCAAAGATGTGAGCGGAGCAGAAAATTCAGTTCCTAGAGAGTCTAGCTTGAATATTAATTCTTGTCTTTCTCTCCAGAAAATGGGACAACAGAAAGGAGATGAACCACAGTTTGAAATTCTTGACCACACATGCACTCGGGGTTGGATGTTAAGTGAAAGCGTGATAATTATTCACCAAATTCACCATGTCCACTTACAAATTGTGTCAAAACAAAATTTGGTACAAGAGTTTCACATTTTCCTCTGTCATATACACTAGGGAAAAATAATGTTTTTGTTAAACTTCCATTTGGAGTTGTTAGCCATTGTTGGTTCCATTCTTCAAGAATATGTTGATGTATTATTCTCCTTACAGTAGAAATAGGACATAAAAGAATATGTCACAGGAAGATTGGATTCTGCAGCCTTTTTAGCCAAGCAATCAGCTCTCTCGTTACTTAAAATTCCACTGGGTTCTGATTTCATGTGCTAATGAATTTAAATTGTATTTACCATTAATAGCGAGTAGAGCTGATTGTGAATCACTAAGAATACGGGCACTGTTCCCATTAACAGTACACCATGTTATAGCTTCTTTAATTGCTAAGAGCTCCGACTGGAATACAGAACATTCAGGTAACAATTTAAACATGGACTGAGTTACGTTTGGTTTTCATAAACAACAAAAGCACATCCTACTGGAGATATATTATCTTCAAATTGGTAACGCGAACCGTCTGTATATATGTAATAAACATGAAAATTACATATTTCCTTTAAACAGGTTACAAAGCTTGATGGGTGTCCTGCTGTGGTAGGATGCTCCGGGATTTGTAGTTTTAAGTGAGACAGATAAGACGCACATTCACGTTCAGGTTTTAAATTCTTAATAGTTGCTGTTGATAAACCAGTTGTTTATTATTATCATCATAGTCAACATCATTATCATCAATATAATTAAATTGTTTAGAAAAACTGCACGAAGTGTGGAATTAATTATTATTTCTTAATCTTATTTGTGAACATCGGAGCTGTGTAGCTGCGAGTTAGAGGTGGACCTAGGTGTAGGTAAAAGTCTGTTTAGTTAACGCGTGTGCAGCTCGGAGTCAAATGAACCTGAATCTCCCACCCAATAATGACCGTCATAAATCTATCTCCACACTTCAGAAATGGAACACTGTCGTTGATGACCAATAACAACCCTGATTTTCTCGAAGTGACAGTCACACGTCTACTCCACGTGGAGTCTCAGTTGCCAAAGTTCCAACTTGCAGGTGATCTGTTTCATTACGTAGAGAAATTCGTTGTGTGTCACAATGTGGAGACCGTGGGAGGGAAATGCAGTGATAAATGCAAATTAAGTAGTGGCCAAGTGAAAATAATAAAAGTGAAGACAGTGTGAATAACTAGGCCGAGTTATATTACTGGAAAAGCCTCAAAATAGTTATAACGGGAACTGTTTCTAAGTAAATTCAAGCGCCTGTTTTGAAATCTTGGTAAGGGTCGTGTAATGAACCTGATGATAAATTCTGGGCATTCACAGAAATACATTAAGAAATATTGTGACGAAAGGAATAACAAAGACGCAGATAAAGTGTGAAAACAAAAGAAAAGGTTTCTCTAAAGTAGATAATTTCACATGCGTTTTAATTCGTGGAGAAATTTATAGATTCTATGCAAAAGGGAGAGCGCCCACCTTAGACGAATTGGTTGCACATTTGCAAGAAATTTGTGATTTTCCTTATGGGCACTGCACTTTGGGCGGCCTCCTAAAGGAGCCCGGTTTCAAATACCGCACTTTGAATAAGTTAAGGGTTATTATGCAATCCAGTAGAATTGTAGCTTGGCGATATATGTGTCAAAACTAAGGAGTGAGTGAGTGAGTGTGTAGGGTTTTAGGGCCCGTCGACAACCAGGTCATTTGGGCCCTTCAAAACTAAGGAAGTTTCGCAGTAATGGACATAAGATAATTTATTTAGACGAAACCTCGTGCGACACCCATGACGTGTCGAGAAAGGTGGCAACCTTGCAGAAAGATCTGGGAGAAGAAGCGTCGGGGGTTGTAAAACGATTATAAGGGTTCGTCAAAGGCATAAGCCGACGTGCACACGCGTTAACTAAACAGACTTTACAAAGAGTGTGTGATACAGAGGTGTGAAGGAATACTGTAGAGATTTCATTTATTTGTAAAGGGAAGACTGATATATAATACACTGCCTCAGAGGTGATGATGTTTTTAAGTAAAACAGGTGTTAGAAATGCGAACTAATAAGCACATAACTAGATTCTATGGCCTAAAGTCATCGTTAAGCGAGGTTTGTTATCCCTCGAAGGTACCAGTCTCTGCTTTTTGATGAGAAGAATTCGCTAACACCCACTTGCACAGCTTCACTGTTTTCAAAATTCCAATGACGTAGAAAATGGGCCATGAATCTAAAAGAATGACAATCTGATAGTGCGAGATCAGGGCTGTATGCTGCCTATGGTAGTAGTTCGATTTCTCATAATTCCTTAATCTTTTCTATGGTTTTTCTTGAAGTATGGGGTGTTGCATTGTCCTATTTCAACACAACCCTAGTTCGGTAAGGTAATCCGGGGTATCTCCATCTCAAATTTTCATGAAACAGTTCCAGTTGTTGAAAATAAACATCGGCAACAATCGCCCGCCCGTTTGAAACAAACTCCCAGTGAATTTCACCTTCAAAACTCTATCAGACACAGTACATTAATTTGGGACCTAACTGATTTTCTTCTAACGATGACTTTGATAGGTCAGCGGAGGTCAGGCCCCTATTTCGAGGCATCAGGATTTTGGTAATATGCCATTTTTCATCAAAAGTGTGATACCGTTCCTGTTAGGCATAACATCGTCATAATAACCCCAAAAGTCTTATTACATGCATAATTAAGGGCGGATAGATACCACAATATGAATTAAACAAAGTTATAATAAATATAGAGGATAATGATTAAATATACAAGTACAGATACTAAACAGGCAATCCCGATATGTATTATTTAAAGCATGAACCCGACGTGTTAAGGGAGAGGGTAAAATAACATTTTCCCTCACAGGCAGGTTCTTTGTGTTCCTAGCCGACAAAGGTGGCATTGTCCATGGATAGACCCTCGGCGCCAGCCAATGTCTTGACCTGAATATGATACGTGATGAGAGAATAGACTCTGGAATCTAAGGTACGCATTTTCAAACATGCTTATGCATTAATTAGCTTGACTGTGGGAAAGAGAAATTCGCGTGGAATACATACCTCATACACTAGAAATTGCTATTAAATTCAAGAGTAGGGATGAAACACAACCTATAAGGAACAAGCAACAGGTCACATGACCTCTAAAGTGTCCAAAATTCGGCGAAAGAAAGGGGAAATTTGAGCAATGGCAACATTCGATATTTGATAGGAAAAGCACTCTGTTTCGGCGTGTGAAGGGGGCGACAAGTACTAAAACGTTCATCAGAGTCCGCGTTAGTGGATGGATGGAGTAACTCACATTAGGTGGTTATCGAACACCCTGTGTTAGCGAATGAGAGAAACTGCACACATTACAACTCATTAAGGTTTCACCAAACTCCGTTTTCGTTTAATAATCCTCCGGAAATACTATATTGTGCGAAATAATTCACTAACGACGTTCAGGAACAACGCGTACACAGATACATATAAGTCGTGTCATGCGCACAGCAACGGGAAAATCTCAAATCTCGCGTCTAATGTGCGAATAACATCAAGTCAACAGTGGCGTGTGGAGAGGACTAATTGTAACCATAAACTTGACATTCAAAGGTTGTGGTGTCTTCTATGTGATGATACCCACTCACTGCCAGGACGAATCCACTCCCTGGAACTCAAAAGCGAGTATTCATGCAGATCTACCCTGAGAAAAACCCCGACCTGTTGGAAACCTCCCATCCGTAGTCCTCACGTATCACATATGCTATCTTATGAGGTGTTAACTGCCGGGAGGGCTCAAAGAGGTACTTAACGGGTTAGGAACGCCTCAAGTGACAATTTTCCTAAAATATCTATCATGTGTGGTATTACAGAGAAGCTGATGATAGATATCAACTGCGTGTTCAGCCTGTTGAGGTGTCAGTTCATGAGGTACAGATCTACAGCTTCTGTATGATTTTCCAAGTGTCTTAATGTGCCGATGTATGGTATATTTTGATCTCCAAATTCTTCTGAAAATCTACGCGTGCTTTTTCTGCAAATTTTCGTGCAAAACTTGGCGTGTATCCTAAATATTCCATATCTAATATCTTCTAAAATGCGGTAAGTCTTTGGTGTTTTCATTTGTTGAAACGTTGGAACCATTGTTGTACCTCACAACACTAACGACACCTCCTTCCACTACACATATTCTTCTAGCTGTGACAGTGACTTTATAATCTTGTTTCTAGTAGTGTTTAGAAGTACTCTAAGCTCAAACTTTGTTATCTATTTTCTGATTGTTTATTAACAACTGAAGACTCATACACGCTCCCAATGTATGCAACAATAGCGATGGAATCCTGTAAATGGCATTGCTAAACCAAAATATAAAAATAAATTTTCCAAAACATCAAAATAAAAAAACCGACATTGCCTGCGAAAAGACCTAAACGCTCTTTTGGTAGAAAGAAAGGAGTTTTGAAGACATTCTGTTTACCCGCAGTAGGGCGCTAAAAGTCTTAGGGCTGACCTTCACCTCAAAGCTGGAAGACCTAATTGAGAGGAACTGGACGCGAATTGTTAATACCTGCATTCACCTAATGCAGTCCCAGTTAAAACGAAACTTAAATCTTGTTCAAAAATTTTGACATGTGATCACGTTTGTTTTAACCAAAATATGGTACGCAGCGCAGGTAATACCAATGCACCAAAAATACTCTCAGCGTTTGGAACGGGCAATCATTATATTTGGCGGAATCAGTTCTACAAAGCAGCTCGAACACAGTTACGCCAGAAAATAAGTGAAGGAGGCTGGAATCTAACAGATGTGTACGTGAAGTGCAGAGCGCTGTTACCGCGTTCTGTTTTGGGCGCACTCAACGGACAGGGAAGTCGTCAGGACATGGACTTTTATCATCGCCTGACGTCCACAGATACGACCCCACCTTCTCCATTTCGACAGGTAGTAAAGGACTATCAACATCTATTGTCCTTGAATACAACGGAGTCAGTATGCCTTACGACCAAACACTTGTACATGGAATTGTTAAAGGAGTATTTGTCTGTGCCAGCAGTTGTTGCAAAATATCAAAATACAACATGGGATCGCATATGGAAAACTTTTCGAAACACCTACGTTCCATTTGATTGGAAAGTGTCCGTGTACTTCTTTGTGAATGAACTAATCCCCACGGAATTAAAGAAATGTAAACATAATTTAGCAACAGCCCCAAGGTGTAAACGTTGTGGAAAAGTGGACTAGCAGATACACAGAACTACCACCTGCAAAAACGTATCTGAGATCTGGAAATGGACTAAACATAAAATTGGCCTGCTGGTTGGAAGCAAGGTGGAATATACGACAGTGCCAGTAATTCAAACCTGGAATATTAAGAAAGGCAACATTGCACGGACTCAAATGTGGCTGATAATGGCTTTCTACCATTATTGCCTGAGTGCAGATTATCCTAATTTATTTGCATTCAAAAGGTTGGCTCAGAGCAGAGCGATACAAAATGCGTAAATATCATGAGGCGTGGACCGAGTTAAATGATCAATTTGATCTCACTTGTTTGTTGTAACTGGGTCTTCCGGGTAGGACCGCGTCTTTGACGTTCCTCTGATCGACGTTTCGTCCCAACTATGTGGGGCTTCTTCAGGACTTCTTCTTCTTCTTCCCTGACAGCTCCGTAGCAACTGTGCCGGTGGAGGCGATGCGCGTTTATTTATCCATCGGAGGTTCTCCTATTGGCTGATGCTGTGCCCAATCCGCGTGCGCTTATCAGTGTCTGCCAGACAGAGGTCTGCCGTTGTCTCTATTTAAACTATTATGTGTTTTGAATATTTCAATGCTTTCTTTAATCATTCTTTGTCTATAGCTATTACATTTAGCCACCAATTTCACTTGATCAAAATCTATATGGTGTCCTGTGTTAATGGCGTGTTCTGTGAGTGCTGATATTTCGGGTTGATTTAATTTTTAACTTCTTATGTGTTCTTGTCGTCTGACCTTCACTGACCTGCCCGTTTGTCCCACATATGATGCACCACGTTCATAGTCATTTTTATAAATTTCTGCATTATTCAGAGGGTCTTGTTTATCTTTAACCGGTCGCATGAATGATCTTAGTTTTCTGGTGGACTGATATCTAGTTTGGGTGTTATGTTTCTTAAGTAGTTTTGATATTTTCTCGGATGTTCCTTTTAGATAAGGCAACCATGCTGTGGTCTTGGTTTTGTTTTCTTTTTGTGTTTTGTTCTTCTTTTGTAGGTGTTTTATATAGCCTTTTGGATATCCATTGGCTTCCAAAACTTGTTTTAAATGGTTTAATTCATCAGGTAGTTTCTCTGGATCATATATACGGATGGCCCTGTGTAAGAGTGTGTTGGCTACTGCTCGTTTAGGGATGGCGGATGATGAGATGTAGCGTCTAGGTATCTGACTGTGTGTGTTGGTTTTCGGTATACTGAGAACTTCTGTTTCGTTCCCTCTCTTTCTATTAGCACTTCCAGGAAGGGTAGTTTGCCGTTTTTCTTCCAGTTCAAGGTCGACAGTTGCTACGGAGCTGCCAGGAAGAAGTCCTGAAGAAGCCCCACATAGTTGGGACGAAACGTCGACCAGAGGAACATCAAAGACGCGGTCCTAACCGGAAGGTATAGTTACCATGGACACCGGCCGCCGAAGCCTACGCGCTGAGTGGATCTCACATGCTAACCTTTGCGCGGGTGTGCACACCGTTTCTTTCTAAAATGTTGCAACAAAATGTAACTAAACATGAATAAAGTAAAACCAGAAAAAGTGAACAATTTATAATGCTTTGTTACAGTATTTTAATTTGAATTCAATGGAGTTGAAACTGTATACTTTAGACACTTAACGGGCTTTCAATGGAAAGACATGTTAAGATAAACGAACAACTCCGCTTTCTTACATTTCTCCCTCCCAGAGGCCTAATGCGGTAGGTACGGGATTGGCGATTCCGGCGTCCCGAGTCAAATCTCTCGATTGGGTGTCTATGAGTGGTGAGAGAGCTAACGCCCAAACGCCCAATCAAGGTCCACATCAGTGTTTGTCCCTAACCTCCTTGAACACAAGTTGGTGGAGTGGGTAGCGCAGGGGTGACTGGGTAACGCGTAACCACAAACTGCTTATTATCATGTAGGACTGTGTTCGCATCCGCTGATATAGTTCAGTCCCGGGGAGGAGCCATTGCAAGATCCGTTACACTCCTGAAGGCGATTGGGTCCCTCTGTCTATACACTGGAATGTGAGACCCTGAGGTCAGCAAGGTCCAGGCAGGACTCCCACCTAAGCCGGAGTGGCACCCAGGATGTGAGCAGACCATCGGAGACGTTTGCAATGGTGTAGGATACTGTCGCTATGGGTAATGATAAAATCAACAAAAATGGTGAAATAGCTGAGTCTTGTATCCTCGCTATTTGGTTACTTTTAGAACTGAGGAAGGACGAAGATGTACTACCGTGAATCCGTTTATTATTCAGAAGAGTTTAGATAATATTGCCGATCCTGTAAAGTCAAGTACTAGATCTCGCAATGGTTCTGTTTGAAGCAGTTTCAACCAAGTAGGCTGCAAAATCTTCGAAAGCCAATATGCTTGCGAGCTATCCGCTGCGCGTGGAATTGCATAGGACTCTGAACTGCTCGCGTGGTGTTGTAAACACTAGCGTATGTCCAATGAGGAGATTCACGAAAACTTCGCAGAAGAAGGTGTAACAAGTGTATATCGAGTTCACCGCAAAGAACGAGGTGATCCAGTGCCCACTCGTACCCTGTTTATTAACTTTGATCAGGTAGATCTCCTGCAAAGTTGAAGGCTACCGATATGACTTCAGTGGGGCCACCTGGTGATGTAGCACTACTTCTACTAGCCTTTCAGGCTTGTACCCGGGAGAATTAATGCCTTCCCTCAACCCCGTCCTTATACGTACCCGAATCCCACGGGTATCGGGAACCACTGCCCCCTCGAGACCATCCCAATCCGAAGAACGCCCGAAGGAGGGGATCGGATGTTCGGCCCGAGGTTCCT